>CM046432.1:540854-595854 GCA_025506505.1 Flaveria sonorensis | reverse complement strand
AAAGTATTATTTTAGATAAACCACAGGGATCATTTATGTAATTAACTCTAATAATAATAATAATAATAATAATAATAATAATAATAATAACAAAAACAACAATAACAATAATAATAAATGTAAGATTAATAAAAATAAAAGTAATAATAATACAAATAATAATACTAATAATAATAATCATCACGACGACGACGACGACGACGACGATGAAGATGATGACGATGATGATGACGAGGACGAGGATGATGACGTGATGATGATGAGGACGAGGATGATGACGAGGACGATGACGAGGACCATGATGATGACGAGGACGATGACGAGGACCATGATGATGATGAGGACGAGGATGATGTCGAGGACGATGACGAGGACGATGATGATGACGAGGGCGATGACGAGGACGAGGACGATGACGAGGACGAGGACGAGGACTATGCCGATGACGATGCCGATGCCGATGCCGATGCCGATGCCGATGACGATGACGATGACGATGACGATGACGATGATGACGATGATGATGACGACGATGATGATGATGATGATGATGATGATGATGATGGTACGAGTAAATTACTATTTTGGCCCCTATGGTTGGGGCCATTTAACCCTATTAGCCCAAAAAGAAATCTTTTGATATATCGGACCTTGGGTTGCATGTTGTAACAATTTTTGTGACACCCCGTATTTTTTCTCAGGTTAACATCGTTAAATCTCCTTTGTAAATAAATGTACAAAATTCTACTCTAATTGTTATTACTACTTAAACTAGTCTGAACAACCTGTTACTAGAATGTGTAGTTGTTTATACCTAAACTTATACGTACTTAAGTTTGTGTTGATTCTTTGATCTCTAGTCAAGTTCGGTATGATTCATTGATCTCTAGTCAAGTTCGTGTTGTTATGGTTTCAGGTTCGGGTCACGACGATCGGGTTAATGTGTGTACATGTGTATTCATGTTGCCATCTGTCATGTATGTTTTGTATCGACCTTATGTTTTTGCGTTGTGGGTTTTGTCGTGGGCGGTGGTAGATGGTTTCATGGTGCTTTGGGCAGGGAATGGTCGACGGTTTCATGGCATGGGGTACTAATGGTGCGTGCTTATGCTGCTGCGTGTGTGTGTGTATGTGTGTGTGTTTTGGTGGGGGTTGTGTGTGTGTGGGCTTTGCGATGCATACCTATGCATGGTGATACATATATATATATATATATATATATATATATATATATATATATATGTATATGTATATATATATTTGTGGGTGTCTTCATGTACTGGCAGTGAGTTTGGGGAACCAGGGGTGACCATGCAAAGCAAGTTACCATTACGGGTGCACACGTGATTGTAATTTGTCGTGCATGAGAAGTCTGGCGAACTCTGTCGGGTGATAACGGTCATAGTCGGTACAAATTTTCATTTCTATACTTTGGGACATGAGAGTCTTGGTTTTCATAAGAGTTCACTATTGATATGGAGACAATCCTTCATTTCTACTCGTATGAAAGTTCTCATCTGCCTCGAGCCTTAATGAGATTCATATTATGGCATTAGTCCTAGTCTCTTTGAGGCGTTGCTCTTTCTAGCATTTCAGTGATCGTGCAATACTATCTATCTACAAAATGCGAGGCCCTCGAAAGGTAGTAACAAAGTGATGATGCTATATTTTCTAATCTTTGGATTAACCTTAAGACTTAGAGTCTTGACAGATTGAACATCCTAGTTTTCCTTTCATTTGGTATCTATTATGTTTCAGCGTATGTTAGGTTTCCTAATTGTAGGAGTCAACTTGGATTTTCCTAGTTGATTACAGTTGGCATATGATCGATTAGCAAAGTGTTGTGATGACCCCATCCGTTACCTCTCTGTGTTTCTGCTTGCAACAAGTGCATCTAGCATCACAATGGGCCATGTAACCTTTCGTGTTTTCGTTAATTGATAGTTAACCTTGTTATGTTCTTGTAGGGACCATTTATGTCATTTACGAAACTATAGGGGTTGTTTATGAATGTTGCTTTTATTGTGCATTAATTCATTAATTTAAGAGTTAATAATTTGTCTTAATATAATAAACATAATAATAATAGCTAAAATAAGATAAAAATAATAATAATAATAGAAATGATAAGTTATAAAAGTTAAATACTGAATAAGTTATAAAATAGTTAAAACTTAAAGTTTAATTAAGTTCAGGGGGCTTTATTGTCAATTTAGAAACTTTGAAAAAAATAAAGTTGTATTTAAAATGACAAGAATCAAAACTACAGGGACCAGTTGTGTAACATTCAAAAACCCAAACCAGATTTCTCCCCCCCCCGTTTTCCCGGTGACTCTCCGGCCGAGCTCCGGCAGTCTCCGGCCAACCCCAAAAACCCTCGAAAACTCACCGTTTAACTCAATTAAATCACCCTTTACACTTGTACAACAGTTTCGAACCCCACAATCGAGTTAATCTGAGCATTAAACTTCGAATTCATCACTCTCAATCGAAACCGTAGCACATTCAAAGCGTCGGAATCAACAGGCTCGAAACGGATTCAATCATACTCAATTAAATGAGGTTTAACTATTCTAGTTAAGTTTCTAAACTAAATACACTACCAATTTCACCTGAGTTCATCATATGCAACGAATTACCACTTGAGAAACATCGACCCTACAACTCAACCGAAACCCAATTCTTGTTCATCTTCAAATCGAAATTGGCATAGGGCTTTCGATCATAAGCCTCATTAGAAGTTACTGGTGAAGCGAATTTGATTATAATCAACCCAAACCTCTTGAACCGAAGTCACCCCGGCCGCGACATTGTTTGAATCTGTTTCAATCGATCCTGCATCGAATTCAGGTAATTAAGAGTTGTATTACACTCGATTAATCATAGGGAATCAAAGCCCTATGGTTAATTTGGTTAATAACATCGAATTGAGGATCAATTTTGATCCAATCGTTCTAGGGTTCATGCAAAAAAATGGGGGTTCTGTTAATAATTGCTTTTAAATAATCAAACCTAAACCTAATCAGATTTGGGGCGCTGGCCCGCCGGTTAAAGTGTCGGACTCATACACAGGGGACCCGGGTTCGAACCCGGGCACCCTCAACCTTATTTTTTTTAAGCTTTTCAGCCTTTAAAAAATTATAGAAAATTTTTAATAATTATAAAAATCATTCTTGTAAACCTTAATTATTTTTAAAGTCACCTAATTAATTTCTGTAAATTTCTTCATTTAAATACTTTAATATATTATTTTGTATAAAATGTTTTGTTTACAAATGTCATACTTAGATTATTTTTATAAAAATAGACTTTAAATAATAGTTTAAATTAATAAATTATTATTGGCCAATACATTAATTATTGTTTAATCATGTTTATTTCAAATAATTATAAAAATTTATTTGCATCTTAAATTTAAACTTTACAAGTTATCATAAAGAATTTAATTTCTTTTCTCCATATTAAATTACCTAAATGGTATATTTCTTTCATTGGATTAAAATATATATGATTTCAATAGATAACCTTATTTATTTATAAAAACCCCAAATTCCTATTGAAACCCTAGTTCACGTTTAATCGTTAATATTACCTCTAATCTTAACCTTGAAATAAATACGTTAGGTAACTTGAAAAAGAATCGTTGGAGCACCGTTTATTTCTTGTTATCATCCTATATATATATATCATGTGAGTTTTTCCATGCCCCTTTTTATTTTATTTCACACCTTTTGGGGTGAAACATGTTAACTTTATGAACTTGCACTTATAAATATCTTGATACTTGTAAATGCACGAGCAATTCATTTATAAACTTTGTCATGGTTATTTGTAATACTGCGAGCTTTATATGATGGATAATATATGTTGACAATCATTAACTATTGCTAGCCTGGCGACGTCATAGATCTATGGGCTTGACAAGCCTATTTGGTGCTAAAGCCGAGGTTATTGCCGGCTCCTAGTGTCGTATTCTTGAGCACTATGGGAACCAAGTACACTTAGCTAATCGTTAAACTTGTAAATGATATTCTTGGTCAAGGTTTGATTGTAGCTATATGTTATCTATAAACTTGCTAATTTCGTAACCATTGACATGAATTGCTACTTGTAAACTTTTATATATATATATATATGTATGCTTAACCCATGGAAACTCACCAACTTTTAAAGTTGACCCTTTTATTTTTAACATGTTTCAGGAAATGCACAAGGTTGATGATTATCTTTGAAGCATGCTTACACCTAGGATTTGGACCTAGGAAAAATAAATAAAATAACTTGAGACTTGAAAGTTGAACTTTGCTTATCTTTGTTTGTTGAGACATTTGGTTGTAAGGTTTATTTCAACTATTGAATTTTTATATTTACAATTTATGGTAGCGTTATGTGGCTGTGAACAATCTTAACCCTCACATCTCGACGTTTCCGCCGTTAAGGTTGGGGTGTGACAGGCCATGTAATAAGAACACCTGTGAGCGCTGTAGGAAATTCGGTCATGCCATAAAGAACCTTCATGTGAACATTCCGGCAAAGTCACCTCAGCCACAAGAAGCACAAAGAGATGTTATGAGTGTGGACGATCTGTGTATTTCAATAGAAACTATCCAAGGCTCAAGAAGAAGGAAAACCATCATGAATGGTTGTTTCGCCTTAGTATTTTTTATTCGGGTGCCGACAGAAGCTACGTATCCAATAAGTTTAGTAATTTGTGAGGGGTAGTGCATACTGACTCAAGTTCTGAATTTACCATAGAGGTAGCTGATGGAAGAACTATAGTGGCTACTCAGGTACAGAGCAGATGTAAACTAGGCTTAGCTGGGCATTCATTCGATATGAATCCGATTCTTGTTACATACGGTAGCTTTGATGTTGTGGTTGGTATCTAAGAAATAAGCAGAGATCGTTTGTGGAGATGAACTCATTAAGTTACCTTTTTCTAGTGACGAGACACCCGTTGTGGGAGGTGACAAGAGGGATGCTATAGTCGGCATCATCTCATACTTGAAAGCACAGAAATGTCCTCAGAAGGGATTATTCGCCCTCCTGACATTAGTGACAGAAAAGACAGTGGATGGGAAAAGCATTGAAGATTTTCTAATTGCCAGAGACTTCCCAGAATTATTTCCAGAAGACTTATCTGGCCTTCCTCTACACAAACAGGTAGAGTTTCAGATTGAGTTAGCACCAGGAGCTGCTCTGATTGCGCGGGCGCCAAACCATCTGGCACTAAATGAATTACAAGAGTTATCTAAGCAATTGCAGGAATTGTTAGACAAGGGATTCATACGTCCCAGCTCTTTACCATGGGGAGCTCCGGTACTTTTTGTGAAAAAGAAAGATGGAACCTTCAGAATGTGTATTGACAACCGGGAGCTGAATAAAGTGACGATCAAGAACAAGTATCCATGCCCCATATTGACGACCTATTTGACCAGTTGCAAGAATTAAGCTACTATTCCAAGATTGATCTGAGATCAGGTTATCATCAGTTACGTGTTCGGGAGAAGACATCCCGAAGACGGCATTCCGGACTCACTATGGACATTTTGAGTTCGCGGTTATGCCTTTTGGACTGACCAATGCCCCAGTAGTTTTCATGGACCTCATGAACCGTGTTTGCAAGCCTTATTTGGATAAGTTTGTCATTGTCTTCATTGATGACATACTAATCTACTCTCAGAATAAGGAGGATCACGAGGAACACTTGAGAATCATTCTGGATTTGTTGAAGAATGAACAACTTTATGCAAAGTTTTCAAAATGCGACTTCTGGGTGCGAGAAGTGCAATTCCTTGGACACGTGGTGAACGAAAAAAAGTATACGTGTAGATCCTTCAAAGATTGACGCAATCAAGGATTGGCCGAAGCCAAAAACGCCTACTGAAGTGCAACAATTCCTTGGTTTGGCGGGCTATTACAGACAAATCATTAAGGGATTCTCAAAGGTAGCATAACCTTTGACTGCCCTGACTCACAAAGAAACCATCTACAAGTGGGGCAGCAAAGAGGAATCAGCATTTCAGACGCTTAAGGACAAACTCTGCAGCGCGCCAATCCTAGCTTTACCAGAAAGGACTGATGATTTTGCTGTTTACTGTGATGCATCCATCCAGGGTTTGGGATGTGTACTGATGCAACACAACAATGTCATTGCTTATGCATCTAGATAGCTCAAGATGCATGAGAAGAACTACACAACGCATGATCTGGAACTAGGAGCGGTAGTGTTTGCCTTAAAGATCTGGAGGCACTACCTATATGAAACCAAGTGCATGATTTATACAGATCATAAAAGCCTCCAGCACATATATGATCAGAAAGATCTGAATATGCAGCAACGACGGTGGTTAGAATTGCTCAATGATTACGATTGTGCAATTAAGTATCACCCGGGTAAGGCTAATGTGGTAGCCGACGCCCTCAGTCAAAAAGAAACACCGAAACCCCATCGGGTGCGCGCATTACAAATGACCATCCATTCCGATCTGCCACTGCAAATCAAGGCTGCTCAATATGAGGCCTTGAAAGTTGAAAATCTAAAGGCTGAATCCATGCGGGGCATGGAGAAACAGTTAGGGACCAAGACTGATGGAATCCGTTATTTCATGGAACGGATCTGGGTACCAAGACATGGGGATCTACAGGAGCTGGTAATGGATGAGGCTCATAAGTCATGTTACTCAATTCATCCGGGTTCAGACAAGATGTATCAAGATCTGAAGGAATTCTACTGGTGGCCAAACATGAAAGCTGAGATTGCCACCTACGTAAGCAAATGCCTAACTTGTTCTAAAGTTAAGGTAGAATACCAGCGGCCATCCATTTTACTTAAGCAACCGGAGATTCCGGTGTGGAAATGGGAGCAGATTTCGATGGACTTTATCATAAAGTTACCGAGGACTCCCAGCGGATGCGACACCATTTGGGTTATAGTAGATCGCTTAACAAAATCCGCATTTGGCAATCCGAGAGACTAATCGAATGGAGAAGCTGACACGAATATATTTAAGGGAAATAGTCTCTCAGCATGGTGTACCAATATCTATCATATCTGACCGTGACGCTCGGTTCATTTCTTGTTTTTGGCAATCTTTGCAGCGATCATTGGGAACGCGGCTGGATATGAGCAGTGCGTATCATCCGCAAACCGATGGTCAAGGTGAGCGTACGATCCAGACACTGGAAGACATGTTGCGTTCCTGTGTGATTGATTTTGGCAGTAGTTGGGAAACTCATTTACCATTGGTTGGGTTCTCCTACAATAACAGTTATCACACCTCAATCAGGGCCGCGCCATTTGAGGCACTGTATGGACGTAAGTGCTAATCACCTATCTGTTGGGCAGAAGTAGGAGAAAGTCAACTTACAAGTCCTGAGCTTGTACACGAGACGACTGAGAAGATCATGCAAGTTCGTAACCGTATGGCAGCGACACGCGATCGACAGAAAAGTTATGCAGATAAACGTTCGTAAGCCATTAGAATTTCAGATTGGTGATAAGGTACTTCTGAAAGTCTCATCTTGGAAAGGTGTGATCCGGTTTGGGAAACGGGGAAAGTTAAATCTGCGCTACGTGGGACCATGTGAGATTATCAAACGGATTGGTCCAGTAGCCTATCAGTTGAATTTACCTGAAGCACTCAATGGAATACACAATGTATTTCACGTTTCAAACCTGAAGAAGTGCTTAGCTGATTAATCATTAATCGTACCCTTAGAGGAACTGGAGATTGATGAACAGTTATGTTTCATTGAAGAACCAGTGGAATTATGGATCGAGAAGTCAAAACCCTAAAGCGTAGCAAGATACCGATTGAGCACGTTAGGTGGAATTCTAAGCATGGACCAGAATTTACTTGGGAACGCGAAGATCAAATAAAGAAGAAGTACCCGCAATTATTCAAAGATCAGGCATCCACTTCCTAAGGTATCTATTTTTTAAGATATCTTTCCTTTAAATTTCGAGACGAAATTTCCTTCAACAAGGAGATAATGTCACAGTCGGAAATTTATTTTCAAAATTTTTTCTTTCGGGCTGTATCTAAAGTCCTCAGAAAACATTTCTTGTACATTCAAGATCGTTGAATCTGGTGTTCTTCGTAAACCTGACGTCCTAATTTTCGAGACGAAAATTCCTTCAACAATGGGATGATGTGACACCCCGTAATCTTTCTCAGGTTAACATCGTTAAATCTCCTTTGTAAATAAATGTAACAAAATTCTACTCTAATTGTTATTACTACTTAAACTAGTCTGAACAACCTGTTACTAGAATGTGTAGTTGTTTATACCTAAACTTATACGTACTTAAACTAAATTAAACAATACATATTGCAAGGAAAATAAACGAATTGATATTAAACCCCCCACCCCCCCCCCCCCCCCCCCCCCCCCAACGGACTGCTTCCCTCACGGATCCATTAAACCCCTTGGCCTCTCCTCTCGTTCGATAGCGGCGGCAGCTCCCTAACGACTCCCCTTCCCTTGACAGAACCCCTCCTGGTTACAGTCTCTCTCGGTGGTTAACTATTTCTGGCAGCCTTCTCCGTGGTCGATCAGCCCCGCAGCTGAACTACTTGCTCTGCCCACAACCGCGAGTACAAGGCAAACCGATCGTACCGATAGTAATGAACGGCGATCGAAGCAGCCTCATATCTTGTTCGGTATGATTCTTTGATCTCTAGTCAAGTTCGTGTTGTTACGGTTTCGGGTTCGGGTCACGACCATCGGGTTAATGTGTGTACATGTGTTATTCATGTTGCCATCTGTCATGTATGTTTTTGTATCGACCTTATGTTTTTGCGTTGTGGGTTTTGTCGTGGGCGGTGGTAGATGCTTTCATGGTGCTTTGGGCAGGGAATGGTCGACGGTTTCGTGGCATGGGGTACTAATGGTGCGTGCGTATGTTGCTGCGTGTGTGTGTGTATGTGTGTGTGTTTTGGTGGGGGTTGTGTGTGTGTGGGCTTTGCGATGCATACCTATGCATGGTGATACACATATATATATATATATATATATATATATATATATATATATATATATATATATATATATATATATATATATATATGTATATATATATATATATATATATATATATATATATATATATATATATATATATATATATATATATATGTATATGTATATATATATGTATATGTATATATATTTGTGGGTGTCTTCATGTACTGGCAGTGAGTTTGGCTTTTGACATTTTGTTTACTTCATGCATTGTGTGCGTAGGTAAGTGTGCAATACATTGTATAGGCATATAAATTGCATTGTTTGTGTGTGCCATTTCATGTGTATATGTATGTATGTGGGTATAGCTTAAGCATCAGATTATATATATATATATATATATATATATATATATATATATATATATATATATATATATATATATATATATATATATATATATATTATATTATATTATATTATGTATTATGTGGCACGTAATGTGTGTGTAATATCTATATATATGGTGGGTGCATAAATTCATATGTACATTACTTATCAAAATCATGTCACGATGGGTTGTTACGTGTTTGTGATACGTTTGTTATGTGTCTTAAGGGTATGAGCTTTGTAATAAAATAAAATCAAATAATTAAAGCATAGAAATAGTATTTTTCTATACCTAATAATTGAGCTTTATACATATGTAGTGAAATAATGTTTGAGCGTGTTTGCTTGTGAATGGGGGATATCGATAGCATGCGTTGTAACCGAGTCATGAAAAGCAAAACCGTACAATTTTATGTTCATAATTAATAATTAATATTAATTAAATATTAAATATGAAATACAGGTTGTTCGGAAACCTAATCTTTTGTGCTTGCATTTACTGATTTGTTGTGCTTTCAAGGTGAGTTTACAGCCTCACTTTTCATACTATACTCTCTTTTGGGGAGAGAAACATGTTGTTTTCATATACTGTACGTTACTTAGATTTGTAATACTGCATATGCTTGTGTACTATGGTGTTACCACTACGCCTCATTCGGACCTTTAATATGGTATTAGCGAGGTGATTGTTAGTAGATCTACTGGGTTTGACAAACCCTGCCCGGGCTAGTCGCACTAACTTGACTGGAGGTCAAACGGGTGAATGGTTAGCCTGTTTTACTTTGTTGTGGTCTGGTACCCACAGCCAGGGCATTCATTACATTATATTACTGTCAGCTCGGTCGTGAAATTCATACGCATAGTGACTTGTTGTAGGCTAGCTACCTACTGATATGCTTTGATTACTAAATCTGGATTTCATTACTGATAGTTACTGTTTTCTGTTAAACCTGTGAACTCACCAACTTTGTGTTGACACTTTAGCATGTTTCTTTCAGTTCACAAGACGCGCACGCTTAGGATCATATCATTCATGCATACATCATCTAACAGGATACGTTATTGTTTTTCATGAACTTTATTTAATCGTTTTGCGCATGTTGCGCCATTTAAAGATTTAACATTTATTTATGCTTCCGCAATTACTTATATGGTTATCTTGGAAACCCTGCTTTTTGGGATATTTTAAACGTTAACAATTAATGATGTTCTATAATTAACGTGTCGTTTGGTGTAATAGTGTCTGAGATCCTGGTATGTCACACGCCTAACGGTAATAACCCGTTGGTGGAAATTGAGGGTATGACAATTTTGACCCCTAATACTAACTCTGTTAGTTTATTCTGCTAAGTCTAAGGGTATTTTCGTCCATTTACATCTCAGGGGTTATTTGTGTAAATTACAAAGTGACTACTTATGTAATTACTCAAATTTTCAAAAACAACCCCCACCATATTCTTTTTTTTATTATTTATGATATTTTTATTTTTATATTTTAAAATGTTTTTAATATCATTTTTGTAAATTTTTTATTTGTACTTTGGTTTTTTTTTTGTTATTTGAGTACTCTTTTTTATTTTAATAATTATTATTTAATTAATCATCATGTAAACATAAAAATAAATACGTTTTTTATAAAGCTTTTGTTTTTTTATAAACGACATTCTAAAATAATTTGTTTTTCAAAAAAAGTTTAAATCTTTTGCTTCAATACAAATAAAAAAAATTTATTTTTATTTTGGTTTTTTTCGTTATTCTTATGTTTATTATCTAATAAAACACGTTATAAATATAAAAATAATTATGTCTTAACTAAAGCTTTTGAATTTTTATAAACGACTTTCCAAAATCATTTTTTTTCTAACTTTTTTTATATCATTCGTCCTTTTTAAAATCTATCGTTTCATTAACCAATACAAGTTAGAAATATCTTTTTGTGATTTTGTTTTTATTATTATTTTTATGATTATTATTTAATAAAACGTATTATAAATATAAAAAGAAATATGTCTTATTTAAAGATTTTGTTTTAATGAACGTGTTTTCCAAACTCATTCGTTATTCAACCTTTTTTCATATTTTTCGTCCTTTTTTAAATATTTCATTCTATCATACAGTACAAGATAGAAATTCTAACTTGATAAAAAAGTTAAGAATTTAAACAACTTAGAAACGTAGTCGTTACAAAAATAACCATCAGAAATATAGTCGTTTCAAATATATATTATATTGTATTACTTACTTATAGTCGTTAGCAAAAATTTTTTTCAAAAAATGAATGATTTTAGAAATATGTGGTAATTGAAAAACAAACAATTTTAAGTAAATGAATGATTTTAAAAAAGAACAATTTAAAAGATATGTTTATAAAAAAAACAAAATCGTTAAGAAAAGAAGTTAAAAAATAAACGGTTCTAAAGATGAACGATGTTAAGAACCATTGTATAATTCAATGAAAGGTTTTAAAATGGTCAAAGTTTCAAAAATATTATAACTTGTATTGTATAATTTAATGAAAGATTTCTAACGAATGATTTTGAAAAATAATTTTAAAAAAACGATAGAAAACCAAAATAATAATAAATTTTCTAAGTTGTATTATATAATGAAACAAAATACATTAAAATGGTTGAAAGATTTTAAAATTTTTTTTTGGAAAAACTAATGATTCTGGAGAAGACGTATATGAAAAAACAAAAGATTTAAAAAGTCATATCTTTTTATAAAAAACACATTTTTAATTTTATATTTTTTAAATATATAATTAAAAACTTATTTAACTTGGAGTTGGTTTTTGTTAATTTAAATAATTACCTATATAGCCTTACAATGTTAAAAAAACTTTTTAACTTTCAAAACAGCCCCTGAAGTAAGAAAGACCAAAATACATTTGCACTTAACTGACAAAACTAACAGAGTTAGTGGTTAGGGGCCAAAACTATTATAAGATGCATCATTAGTGTCTGATATGTCAAAAGATTTTATTTTGGGGTCTAAACCAACGCTTTAATGTGATAAAACATTTTTAGTCGATATATTCAAGCATTGCACCCTTTAAAAGGCGGCAAAATATTACCAACGGTATTGACCCAATAACTACGTTAGATGTCATAAGAGCATATGCAATAGGTTTTTTTAATATATTTATAATTGTGTTTCATATATTATATGAATTGGGTGCGAGTGATTGTTAATGTAGAAGAGAGAAAATATTATTATTTATATTTATATACGGTAAGACACTTTTCATCACTATTTATTTATTAATATTTTTCAAAAATGGTTATAAGTGAAGGAGAAGAAAAAGATAATAATAAAAGTATAAAAAATATTATTTAAGAAACCGGATACAACTTTTTAAACACTAGATACAAGTGTTTTATGCAATCATTCGTATTTAACCCCTCATTTAATAAATTTCTTCCGAATAATACATTAGTTAATGCATATTATTAATACATCATTTAATAATGTGAGATTTTTAGTTCACTACATTATATTATTTATTATTTATAATACTTTAAATTAACATTTAAACTTATTAATAAGTATTATCTTATTTAAAATAACTATATAATTAATAAATACTTTTATAATAATAATAATAATAATAATAATAATAATAATTTTATAAATAAGTATTAGTTTATTTGAATACTTAAGTATATAATTACTAAATACTTTTTATAATACCAATGACAATAATAATCTATATCTCTACTACTATATAATACAAAACCCATGGGTAGATTAGTAATTTCTTAATTTATAATACATTTAGAATAACTATTTAAACATATGGTATGCGTGTTTTATGAAAGTGTTTTAATAATAATAATAATAATAATAATAATAATATAATAATAATAATAATAATAATAATAATAATAATAATAATCATACTTCAATTTATAAATAATTATTAGCTTATTTGAATACGTAAGTATATAATTACTAAATACTTTTTATAGTACCAATGAAAATTATCTATAACTCTACTACTATATAATATAAACCCATGGGTAGATTGGTAATTTTCTATTTTTATAAGACATCTAGAATAACTATAAACATATAGTACAAGTATCTTATTAAAGTGTTCTTAAATTGTCCTTATTTAATAAACTTATTCTAATTAATATATCGGTTAATGCATATGATTAAATTCACTATATTAAGTATTACTTTATTTATAATAATTTAAATTAATATTATATTTATATTCTTCATTTATACTTTTACTATTTAAATTAAGTATTATATTATTAACTAACAACTATTTACCAAATAATTACATAGTAATAATAATAATAATAATAATAATAATAATAATAATAATAATAATAATAATAATAATAATAATAATAATAATAATATAATCAGTATTTAAGGCTGGTCGGGAAAGAGACTCCATAGCATCCGTGCATCACGCGAGCCAATTCATTATACATAAGATATAGAAAGCAATAATGAATATCTATATTATTTATACTATTTATAAAGCATTTTAGGATGTCAAAATGATAATTTTATCTTTACCTTTAGACACGTATGGGGTTAATATGGTAATATTATGGTGAATTTTAATTTAATTTTTTTAATCCATATGAATTCAATGAATTTAATAATAATAATAAAAATAATAATAATAATAATAGTAATAATAATAGTAATAGTATTTAAAGTAATTATAATAGTTATTTACAAAATAAAAACAATTTTTGTAAAAAGTAATAATATGTAATAATATACAAATCATCAAACTAAAAATATACAAGCTCTCAAAACTGTTTCGAAGTTTTGAATCTTATATCGTTTTTCTTTTATAATCATAAAAATATAATGGTTTATAAAATCTAAATTTGTCGTAATGATATGCTAAATTATATTAATGTTTCGATATGATTTTTTTTCCAAAACAGAGTTGTTAATATAAAATTTATATATATATGAAGATTTAATACTAATGTACAAGTAATCGAAATCAAGTGTTATAAATTTTAACAACTCGCGACAAAGCGTGTGTTTACACACTAGTTATATATTATATATTATTATGTATAGCATTTGATGAGTATACACTTGTAATTTTACTTAAAATTTAAGACACTTAATATAATTTTTTTAAACATAAGGTACAAGTGTTATATAGATTAGTTTCTAATTTACCCATATTTAATAAATTTCTCTCAACTAATATATTATTTAATATACATTTATTTTATGTATTATCTAATTTTTAATATTTTAAATTAATATTAAAATGTATAAATTTGTTATCTATATTTTTATGTCTTAATACTATTTGATTTAAGTATTATTCTATTTAAACACTTAAATATATAGTCAGTAAATATTTACATAATAATAATAATAATACCTAAATATATCAACTTTTAAAATAGGTCATAAAGATACTTGATAACACCCATCGTATTACTATATATAACGAACATAAAAAAAAAATTATGAGTAGTGAAGGTATAGGTTTTCTCAATATACAACAATAATTTTATTTTTCTCCAAACTAATAAAACCCTACTTTGTTTTTTTTATTATTTAATATTTAAACCTCTAAGGATTTTTTGAAACTAACCACAACACTTTTTCTTTCTTTGTTTTTTTTCCTAAATTGATACCTACTCATTTTAATTTTTTTATAATTTTTATATTTAAGCATTCGAGTTATGTCAAATTTACATTCAATCACCTATACTTTTTTTAAGTTTTATACTTAAGCATTCGAGTTATATAAAATTTCTTTTAATCAATTTACAATAGAGTTCGTTAATTATAATAAAGTTATCATTTACGTATTCGCTATTTTTCTTCTCTGTATTGAGGTATTTATTTTTTATAATATTTTTTCTATTACATTTTTTTATCAACGTTTCGCATGTAATATTTTTTCGCATGGTTAGTACTAACGTACAAATCATCATAATTGAATCTTTCAACTTTGTAACTTCCGCTGCATAACACGGGTCACACCCACTAATTATAAGATCAAAGATAAGAAAATTGATGTGAATGCTATAGTTATTTAATAAATGATAATTTATAATAACAATAACAAGTCTATATTATATACAATTCAATAACACCATAACAAGATAACCGCAGCTTAGAGTACTAGGTGAATGAGGCCCAATACATAATGTTTATGGCATACCACACATCAGGAACGAACTTAATTAATACACGACAAGAAACAAATGAAATTGGCTTGAATAGGTCCTTCAATTAGAGACAGCAATTTTTAGCATACTGCATATATATATCAGCAATTGGCAACACCGATCGACTTGGAACTGAGACAAACATCAACAGCTTCATCAACCGTGAGGAAAATACTATCATTTCCAACTTTCTCGACGAACCCAGCTACTTTTAGCTTGTGGATCACTTTCCATCTTGGATTGGCGATGGCTAACTGCAACATATATATAAATATATATATACATATATTAATACAACCACATGATCGAATTACAATTAGTTGACGACTGCGTTAATTAAGCAACCAATTTATTAATTAAGAAAGGCTTTGATCGAAGATGCGAAGTTTTTGAAAGCTTTACGTACATGTACGTTTTCTGAAACCAATTTCTTGTGGATTTCTTCTAGCGCGAGAATTCCTGAAGAGTCAATGCTGACGACACCTGACAGTCAAAAAGCCAATCTTTAACCGGAAATAAAATTGTTTTCTTTAACTTAACTAATAATTAGTTTAATATATATAATAACAAGAGGTTGTTTAAGAAGTAGCTGAGACGCATAGTCGATCTTCTTATATAATTAATTGTCAAATTAAGGCAAATTCACAGATTCAGTTAAACACTTACTGGACATGTCTAAGATGATTCCAGTAATCTGTTTCCTTGCCTCATTCTTTTCTGTCAGATGTTTGGTTATCCTGCAATGAGTTTCATCAGAAATAAAGAAACAGACAATTTAAATGAAAAGTACATGTATGCATTTAGTTATTATATTGATGAAGAAGCTAGCTAGCTAGGGTTGATATATATATATATATATATATATATATATATATATATATATATATATATATATATATATATATATGTATGTATGTATGTATACCTTTCCTTAATTGGATTTGCATTGGCAAAACAAAATGAGCCAGAGTTGAGACGAATTATGCGAACACCTGAAACATCAACCACCCCGGGATATTGTGCCTTGTCACAGAAAATGTTTGTCCCGGGGAGCCTTCCTAATTCTTCTATGTCCGATCTTATGGAATTAAGGATTAATCTTCCAAATGAAACACCCACCTGCATGCATACATACCACATGATTACTTAATTATGTTAAGTAGCCTAAACTCCTTTAGTTTATAACAAAAAGTTATTATTGATTGCGTCGCAGAATATGATAAATTATTTTACATGAAAAATGAATAAATAAATATTTTATAGGACAAAGTTAAGTAGCCTAAAGTCCTTAGATTGGTTTCCTTCGTTTTCATCTTCAGAATTTTGTTATGTATTGTCCTCGCTATCTTCTTGGTAGTTTTGTTTTTATATTTTTGTATGCGCGTCTAAGTAAAGAATGACATATTCATCAATGGTAGTTACAAGCCTTAGGATATAATCACTTTTTTAATGTTCATATTCAAAAGGTTCTCTTAATTTATCATATATACTTCATTTATTAATGGCCCTATAGTCTTACCAACTCTTGGGATTAGATAATCACACATAAGTATACTTAGGCATTAATATTTAGAAGCTAATATATTAACTAAAGTAGTTAAGTTTTTGATAAGTTGAATCTCTTTCCATAAGGAAAAAAAAAACATGGCTCGTGATCTACCATATATGTGTACATAATATGATCATATATATATATGAAAAGAATTAAAGTAATTAGTTATGATCATGGTCTTACAGCAATCAAAAGACCAATCTCCACGGATGCAAAGAGCACACCAAAGAAAGCCCCAGCGCATGCAAAAAAGTCCTTTTTATCAACTTTCCAAATATGATAAGCTTCATTGTAATCGATTAATCCGGGAAGCGCAGACAAGATGATCGATGCTAATATAGTAAGAGGTGTGTAATACAATAGCTTCGTTAACACTTGCAATGATATGAACACGGTTACCGCCATTACTATGTTGGATACCGGAGATTGACAGCCTGCACTAAAATTTACAGCAGTTCGCGAAAAAGATCCTGCAAATATATACATACAAGAAAAATAAAGACTTTGTCAGATCTTCGTATAGACTTAATTAATTGTCACTTAAACATGTGTCACGCTCAAATAACATCAAATATATATATATATATATTTGTTTACCTGTGACAACATAGCAAGAAGACATAGATCCAGCAATGTTCATAAAGCCCATGGCTAACATTTCTTTGTTCCCGTCTAAGTTATACCCTCTAATCGAAGCAAAAGACCGACCAACAGCGACAGCTTCCTGTAAAATTTATCAAATTTATAATAACCATATGAAACATAAGTGATTGCATATATTGCAATGCATCTTAACTACTTTGTCCTTCTAATTTACCCATCAACGTAATCACATAATTCTGTATAGAAATTAATACCGGTATATTATATTAAATAGTACGTTGGGTTGACTAATGAGTGTGAAATATATTTTAATTAAACTTAAGATGGCATTAAATTACTCCCTGTAGCTAGGGAACTTTAATAACTTAATCTTTTAAGTATCAATTTTTCAAAATTTATATACTTAGCTTTTAACTTATCCTATTACTCATCTAGAAACAAATTTGGACGTCATTATATGTATGACACTGGCAGCGCGGTTTGTTTTTTGCTTTGAAAGGTTGGTACATACAATAACAATTTCTTTAGTAGTAAACTAAAATGAAACTACTATACATATATATACTATACGTTGGAAAAAGAAAAACAAAAAGTATGTTTCATTTTGATGTAAACTTGCATGTCGGGCTGAGCTTTATCAATAAAACCATATATTACGTACGTACCGTTAGTGCAATAACGGCACAAATGAAGCCGATTTTGGCTACTTCACCAAGGTGTGGACCACTGAAGTCCAACTGGTGCACTGAACTTGGATTGAGCCCCCCCTTAAAATGCCTAATGATTTTAATCCCATGTTCATCCGCTCTCGTGAGGTATACGATCAAAGTAGACAAGATGACGGATATAACCGGAGAAATCGCCGGCAACCAGAATAATTTCTTGTTCTTCTTTCCCTGGATTAATTGGACTTATTTGATCAAGTTAATCAATGATGATCCAAAGACAATTGAAATTTAAGAGAGTAATGAATTTAATTTGATGTTCGTGAAACTGCAGATGGATCTACTCACGATCTGTCTGGTAATGAGGATGAATATAAGGAATGCACATCCAAGAACCAAATTCAAAGGATGCCACTACAAATTAAAACGTTCAGAAATATATATTAAGCTAGATTTTCTTAAGTTGAGAAAGAAACATAATTAACACTGTACGTAATGGCCGGGGTAACGTACTGAGGAGTGGAACGAATTAAAAACCGCTTCCAACACAGAGACGACATCAGTTTTAGTAGTAAAATGACTCATCCCGAATAAACTCTTGAGTTGTTGAAGACCGATAACAATGGCTGCACCCGCCATGAATCCCACAATCGCCGCATGCGATAGAAAATCAATCAGAAAACCTAATCTGAAAGAATATTATGCATAACCCACGACCTTAATCAATCAACAAATTATACAAGTGTATATATATATATAATGACTGAATTAGCAGGTGCGTACCTAAGAAATCCAAAAAGAGCCTGGAAGGTGCCAGCGAAGAAGGTGGCTGTGAAAGCAAGTTTCAAGTACGAAGCAGGATCAGCGACAGGATCAGCGAGTTTTGTGACCAGTGATGATATCAGGAGTGACACCACGGCTACTGGACCGATGGCTAGTTCATGCGAAGTACCCATGACAGCATATATCAAAGGAGGGGCGACACTTCCATCTATCAACATTTATATATATATGCACATCGAATTTATATTTAAACCGGCCAATCAAAACATGCATATGTATATCCATAATAACATTACAATAACTGAAAAAAAATGTAAGAAACAAACACATGCATGTTAATTAAATTCGTTAACTTACATAGGCCATATTGTGGATCTAGATTAGCTAAAGCAGCATACCCGATACTCTGTAAGAAATTAATTATATCAAGATAGAAATTAATCAAACTATTACATGAATTGAAAAGCAGTAAGTAAACAGGTGTTAATTTGTAGGTGAGAAGGAATTGCACGTACCTGAGGAATGCTGAGGCTAGTAAGAGTTAATCCAGCAATCACGTCACTTTTGAACTTGGAGAGGTTATAGTTTCTACCCCAGCTAAGTATAGGAAATATACTAGTGAGTATTGCAAGCATACGTGCAAAAGGTGAATGATTCTTCTCAGAAGATGAAGAACACAAATTGTTTCTTTTTCCTCGAGAAAAGACTGAGTGATGGATTTGTTGGAGAAATCCTGGAGGATCTGGGGCATTAAGAACCCAGTTGGTGCTGTGGTTCGTTGCACAAAACTCGATTTCAGGGTTGCGCCCTTCAACGCTAAAGGCGTGATCTGGCACAATAGGTTTAAGTGAAGCCATGGTTTGTTTCAAGTATTTGGGAGGTGATCAGCTAGCTCTATATATCGAGCTTGGATGGTTATAGTGACAAGGACCACTGGTGGGACCACTACTAGAATTAATAAATATATAGACATGTAAATGTAAATTTATTTATTTTAGATGGAATAGATGTTTGATGTAGCGCACGGAATGAAATCGAATCTCAAACATGTTGATTCTGCGAATACCCGTGATGATCTTCACCAAAACCCTAAATTCGACCCCAAAAGTCACGAATTTGAAAAGACAAACGTTTTTTTTTTTTTTGCAGCAATGATCAAGTGACCATCCAAATTACTTCAAGACAACTTAAATAACAAATCAAAATTTGAACGGGCCTAAAGCAAACAACCATGGGCCCAACAAAAGCCCAAAACAAAACCGAAAAACTAGAAAAAAACATAAAAGTGACCCAAAAACCCATTTAGAAGCCTTATTTTGGAAAAATAATGAGTTAACCCGCCTACGGCAGATCGAGTTTCTTTTTCATTCAAAAGAGTGTTGTCACAAAATTGTCAATAGAAAATGTGTTGTTTTAGAAAACATTTATCAAAAGTGTGTTTAATTAATAATAATAATAATAATAATAATAATAATAATAATAATAATTATTATTATTATTATTATTATTATTATTATTGTTATTATTATTATAGTTATAGTTATAACTATAATTATAGTTATAGTTATAACTAAAATTATAATGATTATAAGTATTATTAGCATTATTAATTTGATTATTATTATTATTTTAAGATTTTAATTCTCGTACATCACAATCACATTAGTTGGATTACATATTATTTAATAATACATTCAGAGCTTTAATAAAGAGAATATTCAGTCTAAAATTTTTTATAAAAAAGTTGTGAGTTTGACACGTGTACTTATACTGTTTTAAAAAGAAAGATGTAACACCTGGCCCCTCGTACCACCAATATTGTCCGCTTTGCCCACGATGAGCTCACAAATTTGTTTTTGGTAGCCCGAGTGAAAACTTCCTAAGGGGTCATCTATTCCTGGATTGCTGCCACCTGAGCACGTTTAACTGTGAAGTTCGCCTCTTATCCACAGTCAATACGCCTAAAACGCGTTGGTGATATTAGAGGCCAGACATTACTTATGGACATTACTTATGAACCAGGAATCTCTCCTGTCCACTACCGATGTGAGATTTATATAGGATGTCACAAAAAACATTTTGGTTATTGCGTCAAATACATCAATGTGTCCTATAAGTTCATTGTATTAAATATCAGTTTATTATGTCATATATTTTAAATCATTTTTTATATGTATTTATCATTGTGTTTTACGTTTTAATTAGATCATTTTGTGTTATTTTTATCATTGTTTCTATATATTATATAAACTTGTTATCTATTATTGTGTTTTACATTTAGAAGTACACAACTATATATTTTTACCAATGTATTTTTTAAAACTTATAGTGTTAAAGATAATATAATGTGTTATTTTTATCATTGTTTTTTATAAATTATATAACTTATTAATATCTATTATTGTGTTTTACAATTAAAAGTATACAATAATGCTATTTCAGCAATTTATTTTTTAAAAATCATAGTATTCAAGATAATATAATGATGAAAAATTAATAATAATAAGATATTGTGTTATTTTATCACTGTTTTTAATGTATTAAATTAGTTAGTTGTTAATTTATTATTATGTTTTTTTACATACTGGAGATACACAACAATGTTATTCCACAATTATATATTTTTTCTAAAAATTCATCATTTAAAAAGAACATAATAGTATTTAAAAAAACACAATAACTAACAACTAAACATAATAAACTGTAGAAAAAACATAATGATAAACAGAAATTATATGAGTTTAAAAACATAAAAAATGTATTATCTTTTTATATAACAATACTATGCTCGTTTTAAATGAAACAACGCTTGTTTTTATGGTGTAAACTTTATGAAAAAATAATGTCGTATATAAAAGTAATGAACGTTTTAAAAAAAGAGAAGAACTTGAAAAAAATCAACAAAAGTGGCTATACTTAAAATACATATCTAACAAACTTATTACCTACAATTTGATCTCAACCATGGATTAAATAGATTGATAGTTGAGATATTATACACTTATTAATTTTAGTGATATTTTTATTTGAACCCTTCCCTAATAATATAACCTTTTTATATAAATGACAATGATAATTTAAACCAGTGTTAATCAATTCTATTACTATTGCTAAATCTTCATTGCTCTTTTTAGTGTAATTTAGTTTTTATAATACCTTAGAGTTTTGTGAACCACATAAATTAACTATATATTAGATAAATGGTTCAAGTAAAGATTAGTTTAGTTACCCTAGTTGATTTATTAAAATAAAAGAGAACATGATTTTATAACTTATTTGCTTGGTTATATAAATATGAAAAAACATGAGTACGTAAAATTAATAATTTTGTTTTAATTAAAACAAAATAAAATGAATGAACTGAAATTTAAATAATATTAAATAGCAACTTTTGTATACTCTAATGAAAGATAATCAAAGGCTCGTTTTTATGGTAGATTTATACTAAAAACGAACACCTATAAAAAAGTTTAGTGATTAAAAAACAAGTGGAGAAATTGTTTCAACTATGTAATAAAATAATAAAATAGTTCAAAAGATTATTTTACACTTTAAAATCAAAATAAAGTCTACAAAGGTGACAAATTGTGGACCACTAGATTAGTTTTTTAGTTTGCATAATTAGAGAATGTTTACATTTGAACCACCCTTTAGTTTTTTGTATGTGTGAATGTTATGCAACTAAACTTTGCCTTTGTAATTATCAACGCATGCAATACTAAACCTCCGCAACAAAGCGGGAGAGATTTTTGTTATAAATACACTTTAACCGAACAAGAAGCATCTAAGAGCTTCATTTTTTTTTTATCTTTGTTACTTCTTCATTATATCTATAGATAAATTACGTAAACATAACAATATATTATGTTCTTATCTGCATTATTAAAAATAAACAAGTAACATACCCATATTTTTTTAGTATAAAAGGTGCAATACAATAGAATTTCGTATATCACCTTAATTTAAACTTAGAGTTAATTACGCAAATGGTCTTTATGGTTTATCCAAAATAACATGTTGGGTACTAAAAGTTTTAAGTAACAGGTTTGGGTATTGTGCTTTTAATTTAGTAACGAGTTCTGCTTTTAATTTTGTAACGAGTTAAGGTATTAACACTAACAGATGTTAAATTTTCTGTTAATTATGAGTGTAATGATAAAATTACCCTTGTATAATTACAGGGACCATTATGCCACATCCCTTTTCTTATAATCAAACATACCATTTTTAGGGACCATTTATGTAAACCCGGCCCACCCACCCTCTATACACATATGGCCACTACCCCACTTTCGGATTCAGATCCACCGCCACCGGTTCGACTATCACCACAGAGACCATTTACGTAATTAACTCTTAAATTGAAAGTACAATACCCAAACATGTTATTTGAAACTCTTAGTATCCAGACATGTTATTTTGAATAAACTACAGGGACCATTTACGTAATTAACTCTTAAATTTATAAATCATCATCTTTTTTAAAATACTCTAACAGTATTATGAATCTGTATTTAAAAAACTTATGTTAGAGAAAAGTGAAAGGGGATAAATGAAGAACCCCCTAAATAAGACATGTATCTGAAAGTAATATAAAGTTTTATCTCTTAACCCAAATGTGACTCACAAATTGTTTGCATTAATTTGTTTTATTTTGAAATATTTTAATATATAAAACTTAAGTTTTCTTCTAAATAAGATATGTTTACCCGAGATTGCTATCGTTTGATTTAAATCTTAATAACAATATTCGGTAAGCCTTTTCAATTTATAGTAATCAAAATTATGTTAAATATCAGTAATAAACTTAACTAAACTAATTTAGATTATTATAATTATTTTATTAGAAAGAGTGTATTATTAAAAAAGTATTTGAACCAAAAAGTGTGATTGTTAAGTATATTAATATCTTAAAAAATAATATTAATAATAATTGAAGTTTTCCGGTGAGACTAACGAGAAAGTAACAAGTGAGGGTTTATTTTTATTTTTAATTTCATAATTACTAGTTGATAGATATTTATACAGCACTTTTTAAGAAAAAAGGTTTGTGAGACAGAAACTCGAATAAAAGAGAGAGAGATAATATTATTCACCTTTCAATTTAACTACTAGAAAAAATTAGGATATTATGGCTAGAGCGATTCTAATTTGGAAAAATATCTATAAGTTGATCGCATGGTATCCAATCAAATATTTATAAAGGGGGTCTATTCCATGGTGATGAAAGGTTGTGAGTTGAAAATGGGAGCTGGGCTCTAATCAAACATGCGTCAGGTGGGTGATCCCATGCCGGCACCATGGATCGATGTTTTTGCATATTATATATTTATATTTATATTTATATTTATATTTATATTGCTTGCTTTTTGGATAAGATTGGGGGGCATTCGATCCCTGACTTGGGAGTGACTACACATCACATGTTTGTTGAACGATTAAATATTAGTTTGACGATAAAACAATTATGCAACTTTCCACTTAACTTTTTTTTAATCTTTTTTTTTTATGTTTTTATTATTATCATGACTCAAGTGTTACAGCGGAGGAGGCGTTAATTCGTGAAAAAAACCAAGGATCTAACTGTTGCTCCGGAGACGCACATTGAAGTAGAGATGCGCAAACCGGGTTTTTTATCTGAACCTGTTCGGGTTCAAACCGAACCGGGTTTAGGTTAAAGATTTCTGAACCGGGTTTGACCACAAACCGGGTCGGTTCCGAAACCGGTTTCGGGCCAATAAAACCCAACCCGGTAGGAACCGGTCCGGCTCGGTTCCAAAAAACCGGTATTTTTTTTATTTCAATAAATAATATAAAAAATTAGATTATTTAAAGATAAACTTAAAATAATATATAAAAAATAGATTATCAAATGAGACAACTACAAAAACATTTTTATTGAGTGGTGTTTCTTTAATAAGTAAATTAAAAATAAACTTAAAATAAACACTTATATGGATTTTAAACAAAACAAAAGATACATCTTGCGAATACGAGTTTATTAAATTTAATCGCCTTCGTCGGTTTGTGTGCCAATGCGTTGAGACAAATCATAAGCGAGTTCTTCGTCGGAGAGCGGTGACGATCGTCCGGTTTGTACTTCTTGTTCGTGTATTTCTTCTTCAATTGGTATTTTTGTTCTTCAAGGTTTGATTTATCTTGTCTTCGTTCGGCCGCATCTAAGTGGTCTTTTAAACAAATACACATCTTTACCGCTGTTGGAGTTAGCCTTGTTCTTCTTATCGATAAAACCCTGCCACTAACAGAAAATGCAGACTCCAAAACTACCGTGAAAGCTTAGACGGTTAGTAAATCACGGGCCATAGTGGCTAGGATTGGAAATTGTGATTCTTTTTCTTTCCACCATGTCAGAATATAAAACGATAGAAATTCATCGGGAGTCATAGTAGATAAAAAATCGGTTCCGGTATACCTCCCGAGCTTTCTACTTGGGGTGTTGCCCCTTAGGCGTTTACTGTTTTCATTTCTCAAAGTATTATATAAATTAATCATCGGGTTTCTACTTGAGCTTGACGAACTCGATTCCATTACGGTCGATGACCGGTGGATATTTGATGTTATACCATATTTTTCAAGATAAACATTAAACAAATTTTTAAGATAATCATTAAATTGTTTTTATGTATTAGACACAAAAAATGGATTTTCTTCATGTAAATCTAAATCATAAGTTATCTCATCAATTAAGTTTCCACCCCCGAAACATTTAAGCACGGGTCTAGTACGGCGGAACACGTAAAAACGGGGGATACTTCAAAAAAATATTTTTAAAATTTTTCTTTCATAGACGCCACCATTGATGAAAACATATCGTTTCTTACTTCAAATTGACTTAATTTATGTGTCATTAAATACACTTGATTAAGTGTTAGACAACTTGTCGGATAATAAACTCCCGACAATTTTGTAGTTGCGTTTTTAAAAACCTCTAAAAATTGAGTTATTTCTTGAATACATTCCCAACCCTCTAACGGAAACGGAACAACCCGACCCCGCATCGCAAGACCATCATGAAAAATATGAAGTGTTTTTTTTATGCAAAACACTATTAAACATTTTTCAAGTTGAATTCCATCTAGTCGGGACATCCCAATTTGGTCCTAAACAAATGGAATTTGTATCGTGACACATTTTTCTATAATTAACATATCTTTTTCTACTAGTTTTAAAAATGTCACGTAACATATTTTTGAAAGAAGTTTTGAAATCCTCAACTTCACGAACGGCAAAACCATCTTGCACAACAAATTTAATAATATGTGCAACACATCTTGAATGAAAAAATACGCCGTCATGACAGGATCAGCGATCTAAGTTTGATCAATTAGAGTTGAATTGCAGCGGAATTAGAACAAGAATTAGACAAATATAGCAAGAACACAATAGATATTCAATGGAACAGTACACGGTTATAGAGAAAGAGGGTTTTCTGCAAAAGGGATAATATCATTCATGCACAAATGCTTCGGTGTCTCAGCCGCTAAGCTTCGCCGGCTTCGCTAAGCTTCGCACCTTACAATTAGGTCAACATTCCTTATATAAAGGAATGTGACGTCTGCTGATGTCACTTGATAGTGACATTTAACAGACTTATTACAAACAACTGAAAGTAAGCAAACTACTGAGAATGTTCACAACAACTGAGAACATCTCAGAGTATGCTAAGTACAAGATGAAACTAAAACTACTGAAACTACAAGTACTGATTACAAGAAACATAAAACTACTGATTACAAAAGAACTGAAAGGAAAATATAACTACTGAAAAGAAACCATCACAACTACTGAAGAGGTCTTCTTCAGCTGTTGTGACAACATCTGAAACTTGGTCTTCAGTCTTTGTCTTCAGCTTTTGTCTTCAGACTTTGTCTTCAGTTCTTTAGCTTTAGACTTTGTCTTCAGCTTTTTCACTTCAGACTTTGTCTTCAGCTCTTTCACTTCAGACTTTGTCTTCAGACCTTGTTATCAGTTGATGTCTTCAGCTGTTGCAGACTACTTCAATTGTTGTAATGTCTGTGGGACTTAAAGGTTTTTCTGATCAGGCTCATTGGTTCTTTTGGTCCAACACGTCACAAACCGGTTTATATTTTAATTATAATTTATCAACGGCGATGTGTTGTTCGAGGCGTTATCAAATGACATTGAGAAAATTTTGTTTTCTAATTTATATATTTTGATTACAAAATCTAAAATTTGAAATAGATTATCACTGGTATGCGAATATCCAAATAATTCAAACGCAATCGTACGTTTCATCATTTGTCACGAACTTGGATCTATCCAATGGGCGGTGACGCAAAGATACGATTCCGGTAAACCGTGTGGGGCAGACCAAACATCGGTAGTTAAATTCAAACCGGTTTGTAAATTTTCAAATAAAACTTTTAAATCAATTTTTGCTTGTTTCCAAAGTTTTAAACAATCACGTCTAAGAGTGGTGCGACTTACGTGAGTGTAGCGCGGTTGAAGAGTTTCTTGAATCAATCTTGTTAACTGAGGGTTGTCGAAGTGGTTGAACGGTAATCCTTCTTGAATTACAAACTTTGCCATTCTATCTCGAACCATATCTACGTCGAAGTTCCATATACCACCATCGGTTCCGATTGTTGTTTGGCCTTGAGTAGGCGTACTTTTCAAAGCCTTGCACCATTTGGTCATATGGTTTCTGAAAGTCGAGTTTGAATCCGACTTGAAAAATGAACCACAAAACTTGCATCGAGCTTTATTTTGACCATTCGACATTTCGCATAAGTCGAAATTGCACCAAATCTCTTGGTTTCTCGTTGTTGGTAGGATTCTTACAACGGTAGCGGCGTTTGAGGATCCATCGGTTGGAACGAATGCTTCAGAAGCTATATTATACAATTCAAGAGAGTAAAAGAGAGTAGAAAGTAGAGCAAGTGAGAGAGCGTTTTTGCGTTTTTAAGCACGTTTTTGAGCTTTTGAGTGTTATGACTAAACCATTACACCCACTACCTATTTATACTATCATATAAGGGCAAAATTGTCAAAAAAATTCAAAAAAACGATCAAAAAATACTTCAAACGGCTATATTACCGTTTACAAAAGTTTTTTTAAACTGTAAAAACCGGTTCCAAACCGGTTTTTTTGGACCGGTTTGTAAACCGGGTTGGGTAAAAACCGGTTCCAAACCGGTTTGGGCTATAAATATACAAACCGGTCCCATACCGTCGGTTTTTTTCGGGTTGGAACCGGTTTGGCCTACCACTGGTTTCAAACCGGTTCAGTTCTGGTTTGGGTCGGGAAACCAGTTCCCTTGTGCACCTCTACATTGTATACGAATTTTCGCATACCAGTGTATTGTGCCGATGCGTTAATAATAAACTTAATATAAAAAAAGAAATCATATAAAAATTAACAGTGAAACACTGATACCACGTCGCAATAGAAAAAAAAACTACTAAAAAACTATAGGAATTAATGTTGGTAAAATAAGCACGTAAAAATATGGATTTTATAAAAATCATATGTTAAAAATTGGAGGGGAAAAAAAATACAAAAATATCAAAACCTTGAAATAGCTTTGACATATTGTACGTTTGTAGATCTATTACTTGTATATTATGATGTGCAATTCTGTCTTATATGAAGTTTACACCAAAAAGCAAATAAAAATAAATACGTCGTAATGATAATTTTATATTTTTAAAACATTAAATTTTAAAATTTAAAAGAGTAAAAACAAAAGTAAACAAAAAATCGTGAGTGTATAGAAAATATATAAGTATAAAGTGCAAAGTATGTATATAACTAAACTTGAGCGCGTTAAAATATTAGTTTTTAAGATTATTTATGTAAATTAAGAATTGATGTTCTAAATACTTACATAGTAAGCTTAAAGCTTTGTTGTATGTATTCTAGGATATACATAATTTTTTTTTGTAGCACAATAAGTAAAAAGTTTGATAAAGGTTTTCTTCTCTTTGGTTTGCTAAAATTCTTGATTTCTGTCCTAGATTTTTTTTTCTCATACGTCTGTGAGACTAACACTACTTGTGTTATGTTATTAAAATTATTTTCTTTTTGCATACGCTTGTGTGATTGACACTACTTGTGTTATGTGGTTAAATGAAAAGATGTTCCGGTCATTTCACCTAAGAAACTAATTATGTAACTTGCTAATATAATTTTATAGTTGGTGGACTATTTATAAACTTGTAGACAACTTTATAGTTTCCAATGAAAATTCCCATCACAACTAAATTTTTTTCAGAAATATTGATAGATTTACGTCACTTTTCCCACCGAAAAAACTAGCTTAATGTTGTCGCAAACTTGTGTCTAGGTAGCAACACAAAATAAAAAAAACTTATCATTTGCCGAAAAAGCCTCACAAGTTTCCGACACAATGTATATTATTTATAATTGTTTAATCATGAGGTTCATGGTAAAGTATCGAAAACTCTATTCTGTTATTTGCATACATATTGATCCTAATAACAATAAAATAACTGATAATGATGCATATTAACTATAATTAATAAACTTCTCCAACGCAATGGAAACCCCGTATATTATAAAGGAAAAAGTTTAATTACGGCAATATTAGGTTCAATTTCATAAGACATACCCTCATGTTGCCATAACAAAATGGTGTATCTTACACCGATGCTAGTTATGTATATATTTGTATTTACCATTAAAAGGTTATAAGAAATTTCATTAAAATAAATAAAATAATAATACTACTACTAATAGTAATAATAGCTAGTGGTAGTAACGATAATAATAACAATAACAATATATACATCTCGGTATTCTCAAGTGGCACGATCGTATCCCCATTAGTTGAGCACTTTCTTAGACGAGATACATGGAATGTCAGATAACTCCACTTAACACGTCGGGTAGCTCCAGTTGACATGCCACTTCTCTTACCTGAGCAACAATTCAGATTGATCCTTTATACCTCAGTATTAACTTTACTCACTCTCTAAATTGGGTGATCTCCTTTTCCGGAACGAGGCCTTCATCATTACTCCACCGCCGTAGGTCAGCACCGAACTCTTGTCGGGCGCGGTTGATCAAACCACCTTCTTGCAACACTCGGTGTTTGCCTCATAGGCTGCTAGCCAATTCACTCGAAGGTGTACGTCTATCCATCTACGTCTGTCCTGAACGGCTTAGCAAGAAACACGCGCTCTCTCAATTCTATCGCGCAATCTTCTAGGGCATCAGGTAACCTAGTGGACTTACCAATAGCAATTTCTACATTGAAGGCTCATCGATCTTCCTACTCCTAACATGTAACTTAACACAAAGGCAGCAGGAACGGAACTACTACTAGTACCACAATTAAAGCTCAAATGCACAAGTTTAAATTACCAGAAACGTACCTGACATCGCGTCGAAGTCCGCTCTAGCCTCCTCCCGGTCAGGGCAAATGCTCTAACCTTCGTCCTCTGATCTCCTCATTCTGAACCCCTTGCCTTGTCCCGGAGCTCTCAGCCCTTGACTTCGTGCAGTCTCTGCTCCTGTGTCCACCCTCACCACACCTGTAGCATCTCATCGCACGACAATCCCTCGCTAGGTGGCCTTCCTTCCCCCATTGAAAACAGAGATTCGATCCCCGCTTACATTCTCCTGCATGCTCCTTCCCACATTTCTTGCATGCCCTCGCTTCCCTTGTCAACATCCTTGGATCATCCATCCTCACCTTCTTACCACTAGCCTCAAATCCACCATCGTCATCATCCCGCCTTTCGTTCCCACTCCTAACATAGTCCCATTCCTCCTCTTCGTCCATTATTGCCATTGCCTCTCGCTCGTCGTACAACCTCCCCGCCAGATCGACCACCGACCTAAACGTGCTTGGTCGGGCAGCGACCAGATGTCTGCGGATATCTGCTGGTAGACCTTGAATATACCTTTTGATCTTTCGTGACACAGGCGTCACCTGATCTGGCACCAGCCTTGCCATCTCGTTGAACTTCGTGGTGTACTGTTGGTGAGTCATCATTCCCGCCTCTAGCTGCAGGAACTCCCTCTCAACTTTGTCGAGCTCCCTGTTAGGGCAAAACTCCTGGACCACCAACTTTTTAAGATCCTTCCACCTCATCCTCCCGATTGCTCTGGTGCCCTCAGCCTGGACAATGTTATCCCACCAGCACAAGGCTAAATCCACAAATGAGTGGGTAGCAAACTTCACCTTCTGATCCTCGCGGCACTCGCTAATCTCAAGTACCGCTTCCATCTCTCTCATCCAACGTTTTGCAGTAGCAGCACTCCTATTTCCATCAAACACAGGAGGCCTACACCTTTGGAATGCTCCATAGCTGCATCCCTTTGCAGTCTCCTGCACAGCTTCCTCATCCTCCTCATCGTCACTGGAGACAACCATGTGAGCATCGGGTTGCTCCATATCCCCAGAACCTCTGGCTTCACCCCTCCGTCGTGCGGTTCTCCTCTTCTCACTCTCCTTCTTCTCATCCTCCTTCATAGCTCTAATGACCTCGGTCACTACAGTCGGCAGAATCGTCTGCATGACCTGATGAACCTCCTCAACCACCGGCTCCTTCACTGAGGCTCTCAGATTAGCACTCCCGTCCTCACCGTCCTGGTGACGAAGCACTGGCTCATCAGAAGCCATTTCAGCAGTCTTAGCTCTGCTCCTCGTGGCACGCGGTCTAACACCACGTCCACCCCGACCTCCACCTTGCGAAGTCTCAGAAGACCTACCGCCAGCCATCTAAACACTACAAGATTCAAACACTAACACGGCCAATCAAGGTAATAGCTCAAGTTATGTCAAGTATAGTAAGTCCCTAATCACAGTGGCCAGTTGTGTTTAGCCACTTACTTTACTCTTCATTCCCCAAGCATTTCCTATCCTGACAACATCAGTATCTAAATCTACACAAAAGCACACAAGCCACATAACATGCGCACATAATACCGGTTAACATTTACTTACATAAAACTTTTACTTAAAACTTTTACCTGCAGGCATGTAGCTACTAGGACTGGCATCCCTTCCCTTTCGTCCCATTCTCAGTTTAAGATTAGGTTTTTGAAAATATTTACCTAATTCTCTTAAACTTTAGCTCTGATACCAACTTGTAAGGCCCCGTTCCCGGGACGCTACAGCTGGACCGTCATCGCATAAAATATTTAAAGCAAACATCACTTTTGCAGCAGAATTTAAAAACTTTCATTTATAATTAAAACATATCATTACATCACATAAATCGTTTACATATATGATTACAACATCATATCAAAATATGGATGCCAGACTCAAAACGTTCCCAGTAGCGTATACATCCATGCCTGCAACTCCTCAGCATCAACAAAATACATGCCAACTATTATGCATACAAAAAGTCAGCGACTCTGAGTGAGTTCTAGTTTTATAAATAAAATACTTTACTTTCTTTAAATCATAACCTTCGTAATCGTATGCGATCACACATCATACGTACACATTGATAATATTTATTATTATCTTCATCATCGTTCATTTCGTACCTTCATCATTATCTTTCACTTTAATCTGGATCCTGTCTCATGCAATACCCGACTCATGTCCAAAGACGGACAGTACCGGGGTATACGACAAGGATCCCCTTCGAGTCGATCCCAAGGATCGATCTCCCTTCGAGTCAATAATAGACTCCCTTCGAGCCAATCTAAATGATTGTACTCCCTTCGAGCCAACCCCGTGGATAGAACTCCCTTCGAGGCAATTTCACTGATTGCACTCTATTCGAGTCTTTTGCGACAACATGGTTGTTCACCTCATTGCTTGCAAGTCTTTCATTCATTCGTTACGTTCCACTTTTCATTATCGCTATCTTTCACTTTGTTACATAATACTTTACGTTCATTCATAGCCATACATCAAACCACGTAAAGTCATAACATCATACACAATGTATAATATAACATAATACATACGTTTTGAAAACCGTTAACGAAGAAAGACAACACATCACACACACACACCAAAGACCCCATCACAACATCATGCATGCATCAAGCATAAACCGACACAACACCAAGGAACCTATCTCAAACACCACCTCTTAAAGCCCTTAGAAAACCCTAAGTCTAGAACAAGGCATATTGGAACATTCGAGGCGCATCAGCATAAAATTCTAAGTATAAACAGCCTGGGCGCATTACAACTATGCGGGCACATGAGCACTGCTTAGGCGTTTTACAGCTATGTGGGCGCTTCAACACTTAGGGCATGGGCAACTCTGGGCGCATGGGCACTATTTTGGCGCATGACCAACACAGTCCCATTTTCACGTATTCTGGACGCATGGCCACTATTTGGGCGCATGGCCTTGGGCGCATGGGGTCACTTGGGTGCATGAGCAACACTTAGACTCTTGACCAACATTCTGGGCACATGAGGGTACTATTTGGGCGCCTGACTACTGGTTGGGCTCATGAAGGTCAGTTAGGCGCATGAACACATTCTGAAAATATTTCTAACTACCCAAAACACCCGATAATCATTCTAACACCACCCAAACATAGATCTAACATTCTAACGCCCTTAAAACATGCTAACAACAGTTCTAACCCCCAAACAACCTCTAAAACATCATCAAAGCTAAAACCACAGAACATCATTCAAACAACAGCAAGCATATACATACGGTTCCTTTTTAAAATGTTTGCTTAGTATGAATAACAGCCTTAAAACTTCAAAAACCAGAAAAAGAGGGGTCTAGAAACTCACCTTGAAGCAGATTTTCGAACAAAACACCTCCAACCCGAAACCCACTTGCAACAGCAGCTTCAAAAATCCCGAACACAACCTCTAAACACCGAGAACTTCGGTTACAAGCTGCAAACTAAGTTAAAACCGAACATAACTCAAGAACTAACCTTTTTGCAGCTTCTTCTTCCTTCTTCTTCTCAAAAACTCGAAAGCTTCCTCTTCTTTTTGCTTTGGCCGAGAGCCAAAAGCAGATTTGCTTTTAAAGAGGTGGCCATACCTCTTTTATTATTAAAATAATAGACTTTTGTTCTTTTACCACTTTAGCCCCTTCACTTGTGTCCATTATTTTTCTTTCTTCGTACTTTCCCTTTCTCTTCTTTCAAATAAAATTCGGGGGTGTTACATATATATATATATATATATATATATATATATATATATATATATATATATTACATTTGTATGCATATTCATATAGGATAAATCTTTAAATATATACCTGTTCAAAATTTATCTAATAGAGATAAATTTTGGATAGTCCCCTCTTTGGGACTGCATTTTGAGTATTTTATCTCATTAGGATGTTTATATATTTTAACGAGAGACTATTTAAGAAAAAATCGGCTTTATTCCCCTTTTAACTCCTTCGAGTTTGTGGTCTATCCACATACTTGGGTAGTTAAAGGGAAATACTGCCGATTTTTTTTAAATAGACATCCGTTAAAATGTATACATTTGAGATAGAATACTTAAAATGTGGGTTAGGATCCACCGCCTTAGAGTACCTAAACATGTACATATATAAACTGCATCACTTATTTGATTATTTTAATTTTCAGATGGAAGGTAGAGAATATTGGATGTACAATAGTGGGCGTACTACTAAAATATATACAAAAGGCGTTTATAGTTTTGTTAAGAATACTGAAGCTAATCGGATCAATGTTGGCTCTAAATGGATTTGGTGTCCATGTAAGATTTGTAAAAATCTTCCAAGATTTGATAATATTAATGAGATAGAGTATCATTTGTTTATAAATAGTTTTATGCCTAGATACACTTATTGGTCAAAGCACGGGGAATCACAGGTTGATTATGCCACAACATCGTTTAATTTTGACAATGAGGAAAATGACAACTTAAATTATGTCAATGACATTTCGCAATGATGATTTGAATGATGAAAATTTAAATGGAGACGGTCTAAATGACATTTTTAAGGATTTAAAGAATAATCCTTGTGATGATGATAAAGAAAAATTACAAAACCTATTTGACCATGCGGAAAAACCATTATACAATGGTTGTGAGAATTATTCGAAACATAGTGCTGTATTAAAACTGTTTAACTTGAAGACAAAAAACAGATGAAGTGATAAAAGTTTCACAGATCTATTAGTCGTTTTACATGACATGCTTCCAAAAGATAACGAGCTACCTATTTTGTTTTATAAAACCAAAAAAGTGATGTGTCCGATGGAATTGGAAATTAAAAGAATACATGCATGTCTGAATGACTGTATCCTGTATAGAAATAAGTTTGAAAAAAGTCATAAATATGTTACCTGTGATTAATCAAGATACAAGAATAAAAGTAAAGATGTGGAATATGATGACGATGCTAACAAAAATGGACCACCAGCTAAATTATTGGGGTATTTCCCTATTATTCCAAGATTAAAACGATTATTCTCAAACGAAAAAGAAGCAAAATTATTACGATGGCATTCGGATGAGCATAAAAATGATGGAAAATTAAGACATGTGGCAGATTCACTTCAGTTGAGATATATTAATAGAAAATTTCCAAAATTTAATAATGATGTTAGAAACATAAGGTTTGGACTTAGTTCTGATGGAATCAATCATTTTGGAAATGCAAGTAGTCGTCATAGTACGTGGCTGGTTCTTCTTTGCATCTACAATCTTTCACCATGGTTATGCATGAAACCAAAATACATAATGATGTGGTTGTTAATTCAGGGTCCAAAAAAACCTGGTAATGACATTGATGTTAATCTATCACAATATTTTTCATATAAAATAAATACATTTCATAAAAACATCGTAGCGGATTAAGTTATCAAAAACCATTCATGCATTAATACTTGATGTTGCTAAATAATATATCATTGTATTTTAAAAGTTATAAAAAGAATCATTCAGTTGTATTACAAAACAACAATATCATTAAGCACGAATGGATGTCAGTCTTTGCCCGCCAAGTAGCCTCACCTGCGTGCCATCCTCAGCAACAAGTTACCTGCCAACTGAAAATGTATAAAAGTCAGCTTTGCTGAGTGAGTTCTAGTTTTAAAATTAAAGTCCCTTGTAAATATATAAAAGATATAATTTTCTTAAAATACTTCCTTTTCATAAAATCCATTACTTCCGTACGTGTTCACGCATCATACATACAACAAGATAATATTCATTGTTATCTTTCATCATTCTTCTCATTCATTTCATACTTTCATCATTATCTTTCACTTTCTTCCGAACCAATGTGCAATACCCCGAACATTGTGCACGAAGCTGGTACTGGGCCTAGGGCCTATAAATAGACCCCGAACATTATGCACAAAGCTGACTCCAGTACTTGAGGCAGCAACAAGGGTCCCGTCAATCTCTAGGATTGACCCTGTGTGCATTCTTCGGGTTAGCTAAACCGCACACAGTTGAGCTGACAACCTAATGGCTGTGAACCTCCTTTCATTTGCTTGCAAGACTTTCATTCATTCGTTATGTTCCACTTTTCATTATCATTAATCTTTCGCTCCTTTTATGATAATACTTTACATGTACGAGCATAAACATACCACGTAAAGTCACGTAATAATATGTAATAAGGAACATAACAACAAGCCACAAACATGAAAAACACCAACAAACATAACCATCAAAACATCCCAGGGCATAGTCTTAAAATTTCTATTTCCCAAAATTTTAGAAAATTTTCTAAGGCATTTAGGCGCTTGAGCACTATGATGGCGCATGAATACTATGTAAGCGCATGGGCACTTTAGGCGCATGAGGACACTTAGGGTCATGAGGAAACCTAGGCGCATGAGCACTGCTTGGCCGTATGATCACCACTTAAGCAAAATTTTAGGCACATGGGGTACTATTTGGGCGCATGATCAGCACTTAAGCAAAATTTTAGGCGCATGGGGTACTGTTTGGGCGAATGATTAGCACTTAAGTTCTATGGGCAAAATTTTAGGCACATAAACACTATGTTAGGCGCATGGGCAGTTGTAATTTCAAACTTACACTATTTTTTCCGACCCAATCATTGTTTAACATGTTCCTAACCCAAATCTATCATGCCAAACACCTAATTCAAGCATATAAGCACGAAACACAACAATTCATACATAAACATACATTCACCCGTAAAAACAGAGTAATAATATACGGTTCATACACATAACTTGTAAAACATTTTTACATGCATTTCAGCCCCGAAAACATGTTTAAAAACAGAAAACCGGGGATCTAGAACTCACCTACAGCAGCTTTTGAGCAAAACTCCTCCAAACTCGGAAGCACTTGGAGTTCAAACACCTAAACACACCAAAAACGCAGAACCAAACACAAAGAACACATAAGAATCGGTCCCGAAGCTGAAAGCTCAGCTGAAACCGAACAAAAACGCAAGAAAACACTCACCTTCGAAGGTTTCTCTCACTAGAAACCGATGAAAACACTGTTCTTCTTCTTTTTCTCTTCTTTGCAACCGAGAGAAGGTGAAGTGCAGATGTAGTGGGTGGCCATGCTTCTTTTAAATATAAAATAATAAGATTTTGTCCTTTATACAACTTTAGCCCCTCCACTTATGCAATTTATCCTTTCTTTCTTTATACTTTTCTTTTCTTTTCTTTTTAGCAAATTTTCGGGTGTTACAAGTCCACCCCCCTTATAGAGGTTTCGTCCTCGAAAACTGTCACTTCTCGAATAGTTGTGGGTAATGTTGTCTCATCTCTTCCTCAGTCTCCCACGTAGACTCAGATCTCTTCCTGTGCCTCCACTGTACTCGCACCAGTGGAACCACTTTATTCCGTAATCTCCTCTCTTTCCGGTCAATGATTGCCACTGGTTGCTCCACATAATTGAGCCGTTCATCCATTTCAATATCCTCTAGTGGTACAATCATATCTTTATCGGCTAGGCATTTTCTCAGATGAGATACATGGAATGTTGGATGAATCCCACTTAACTCATCGGGCAGCTCCAACCTATAGGCCACCTCTCCTACTCGAGCAATGATTCAAAAAGGTCCTATATACCTCGGGCTTAGCTTACCCCACTTTCTGAACCAAATGATCCCCTTCCAAGGTGAAACCTTCATAAAGGCCTTGATCTTTTCTAGCTTTTCAATTGTAGCCTCGATCACTTCCACGCTCCCCAACTCCTTCTGTCCAATGTCACCCCAACATACGAGCGTTCTACACTTCCTACCGTATAGCATCTCATATGGTGGCATACCAATGCTAGCATGGTAACTATTGTTGTATGAGAATTCAGCTAATGGCAAGTGTTTGTCCCAGCTTCCTCCAAAATCAATGATGCATGCTCGGAGCATATCCTCAAGCGTCTGTATAGTTCTCTCCGACTGACCATCTGTCTGAGGATGGTAAGCCGTACTGATATGCAACCTCATACCCATTGCATCATGGAATCTCTTCCAAAACTTAAATAAACCGAGTGTTACGGTCCGACACGATAGACACTGGTACACCATGACGGGTCACAATTTCCTTGATGAGCATATCCACCAACCTCTCAGATGAATATGTCTCGCGGATTGGTAGAAAGTGAGCACTCTTCGTTAAGCGATCAACTATCACCCATATATTATCGTACCCCCTTGCCGTACGTGGTAACTTCGTAATGAAGTCCATGGTGATGTGCTCCCATTTCTACTTGGGTATATCCAATCGTTGGATCTTCCCATATGGCTTCTGACGCTCTGCCCTTACTTGTAAGCAAGTAAGGCACTTACTCACATACTCTGCCATATCTCGCTTCATGCCCGGACACCAGTAATCTTTCTTCATATCATGATACATCTTGGTAGCACTGGGATGAATGGAGTACCTAGTCTTATGAGCTTCATCCATGATTTTCCCCCGTAGGTCTCCATAACGAGGGATCCACATCCGCCTAAAGCGGGTTCTAAATCTGAGAGTGTTCTCACCCAACTCTGAGACTACACCTCTCATCCTTTCGGAGTTAAGGCGCTCTTCTTTTAATGCCTCATCATGGAACCCCTTGACCTACGTCATTACATCAGAGGTCATCACCAACTGGTAAGCTTTCACCCGGATTGGCCGGGTCTCTCCTTTCGGCTAAGCGCATCCGCCACTACGTTGGCCTTGCTTGGATGACAGTGGATCTCACAATCATAATCCTTTATCAATTCTAGCCACCTCCTTTGCCTCATATTAAGGTCCTTCTGCTCAAAGAAGTATTTCAAGCTCTTATGGTCAGTGAAGATAGTGCACTTCGTCCCGTACAAGTAGTGCTTCCAAATCTTCAATGCAAAGACCACATCCGCTAGCTCTAAGTCATGAGTAGGGTAATTAACCTCATAGATTTTAAACTGTCAGGATGCATAGGCTATTACTCTTCAGCTATGCATTAGCACGTAACCCAATCCCGAATAAGAAACATCTGAATAGACCACCAAGTCTTCATTCCCTTCGGGTAACGTCAAGACAGGAGCTTGAGTTAACCTTGTCTTTAACTCCTCAAAAGCTTTCTCCTGTTCCAGACCCCATATAAACTTCACGTCCTTGCGGGTCAACTTGGTCAATGGTGAGGCTATCTTGGAAAAGTCTTGGATGAACCTCCTATAGTAGCCCGCCAAACCCAAGATACTATGGATCTCGGATGGCATCTTTGGAGACTTCCATTACATCACCGCCTCAACCTTTGCCGGGTCTACCATGATCCCTTTGGAATTTACCACATGACCCAAAAACTAAACTTCACGCAACTAGAAAGCACACTTGGAGAACTTGGTGTAGAGCTTCTCTCTTCTGAGTGTCTCCAATATTTCACAAATGTGACCGACATGTTCTTCTTCTCTCTTCAAATAAATAAGAATATCATCTATAAACACAATCACTGATTTATCCAATGTCGGCCGACACACCCAGTTTATCAAATCCATAAAGGCAGCTGGCGCGTTAGTTAGACCAAAGGACATAACGAGAAACTTGTAGTGTCCATAACGCGTACGAAAAGCTATTTTGGGGATATCCTGCTCCTTCACCTTCAATTGATGGTAGCCAGATCAAAGAGCTATTCTCAAGAACCAACTAGCATCTTGGAGCTGATCAAACAAGTCATCTATTCTCGGTAGCGGATATCGGTTCTTCACCGTCAACTTGTTCAACTCACGGTAGTCAATGCACATCCTCATACTACCGTCCTTCTTCTTTACAAACAAGACTGGAGCACCCCAGGGAGAGATACTTGGTCGGATGAAACCCTTGTCCATCAACTCTTGTAACTGAACCATCAGTTCCTTCATTTTCGATGGAGCCAATCGATACAGTGCTTTGGCAACAGGTTGAGCACCAGGTTTCAAATCGATCTGAAACTTGATCTCGCGGTCCGGTGACACACCTGGTAAATCTTCTGGGAACACGTCTGGAAAGTCACACATAACTGGTACGTTGGATAATTGTGGTACTGACGAATCCACATCCTTCACGTAAGCCAGGTAGGCGCTGCATCCATGTTTCATGTACTTCTCTTCCACCACCATCAAAATCACCTTTGGAATCGTAGTAACTCGATCACCGTAGATCGTTACCGAACTCCCATCAGGCGTTGTCAGTCGGATCATCTTCTTACAACAAACAATATTTTCCTCATAGGCTGCTAGCCAATCCATCCCTAGAACTACATCAAACCCACCTAGGGGCATCACAAATAGTTTAGCAGGGAACCTATGGCCTTCCAGTTCTATGTCACAATCCTCTATCAAATTGGAAATCCTGATAGACTTACCAATGACAGTTTCTACATCGAAGGGCTTATCAAATGCTTCTACTACTAACGGGCAACTTAGCATAAAAAGCATCAGAAATGAAACTCCTACTAGCACCAGAATCAAATAACACAGAGGCACAAGTTTGATTTACTAGGAACATACCTGACACGACATCGGGGTCCACTCTAGCCTCCTCCCGGGTCATCGTGAATGCTCTAGCATTGCCCTCTGACCTTCATTCTCAGTCCCCTTCTTCGCCCCAGAACTTTCAACCATCGGCTTCTTGCAATCCCTACTCATATGGCCTTCTTCACCGTAGTTGTAGCACCTCCTCGCCTTACAATCCCTTGCCATATGACCAGGCTTCCCACATTTGAAACAAATGTTCAGTCCCCACTTGCATTCTCCCGTATGCTCCTTCCCGCACTTACCACACCGCTTCATCCCCGTACCTGCCGACACTACCCTTCGATCATCCACCCTTGCCTTCATGTTGTTTGGGGTGAAACCACCACGACCAAATCATTTCCTGTCCCAGTTTCTGTCACCACCACTCTTCTTCCTCACCTCAACCATAGCCACCTCTCTTTCATCATATAATCTACCTGCCAAATCCACCACCGACCTAAAGGTACTCGGCCGGGCAGCAATCATGTGCCTGCGGATATCCGCTGGCAAACCCTGGATATACCTCTTGATCTTCCTCGACACCAGCGTAGCCTGATCTGGCACCAGCCTCGCCATCTCATTGAATTTAGTAGTGTACTGCTGGTGCGTCATGGTTCCCGCCTCTAAGTGCAAGAACTCCCTCTCTATCTTGTCGAGTTCTCGGTGAGGACAAAACTCCTCGATCACCATTTTCTTCAATTCATCCCACTTCATCTTCCCAATAACACTGCTGCCCTCGGCCTGGACAATATTATCCCACCAGCATAAAGCTGAGTCCACGAATGAGTGAGTGGCAAACTTCACCTTTTGGTCCTCTCTACATTCGCTGATCTCCAACACAGCCTCCATCTCTCTCACCCATCAGTGAGCAGCAGCAGCGTTACCATTACCATCAAAAGTTAGGGGTCTACATCTTTGGAATGTTCTATAGTTGCACCCCTTCGCGATTTCCCGCACAGCCTCCTCCTCCTCATCGCTGGAGGCAACCATCTCGGTATCTAGTCGTTCCCCTTCATCATGACCCCTATCATCCCTCCTTCTCCCAGCAGTTTTCTTTCTCTCCTCCTCCTTCTTCTTCTTTTCATCTTCTCTCACCGCAAGAATGACCTCGGTCACCACAAACGGCAGGATTGTCTGCATGACCTGATGCACTTCCTCCACAACTGGCTCCTTTACTAAGGCTCTCAAGTTGGCACTCTCATCACCGCCCTCCTGGTGATGAAGCTTGGGTCAGCAGGAGCCGTCTCTGCAGTCTTAGTCTTGTTCCTCATGACACGTGGTCCAGCACCACGACCACCCCGTACCTCTCCTCGAGAAGCTTTCGACGATCTACCACCAACCATCTTCTAAACACTATAATATTCAAACACCAACATGGTCATTCAAGATAATAGCTCAGTTTATGTCAAGTATAGTAAGTCTCTAATTACAGTGGCCAGTTGTGATTAACCACTTACTTTACTCTTCATCTCCCAAGCATTTTCTATCCTGACTACATCAGTATTCAAATCTACTAAGGGCATATAAATTAAATAACATACGCACATAATACCGGCTAACATTTAAGAAAACGAATTACCTGATGGCACGTAGCTACTTGGGCTGGCATCCCTCCATTCGGTCCCATTCTCAGTTTAAGTTTAGGTTTTTTAAAATAATTTACCCATTTCTCTTAAACTTTGTCTCCGATACCAACTTGTAAGACCCCGTTCTCAGAGACCTCACAGTTAGACAATCACAGCATTTTTCATATAAAATAAATACATTTCATAAAAACATCGCAACGGATTAAGTTATCAAAAACCATTCATGCATTAATACTTGATGTTGCTAAATAATACATCATTGTATTTTAAAAGTTACAAAAAGAATCATTCAGTTGTATTACAAAACAACAATATCTTTAAGCACGAATGGATGCCAGTCTTTGCCCGCCAAGTAGCCTCACCCGCGTGCCATCCCCAGCAACAAGTTACCTACCAACAGAAAATGCATAAAAGTCAGCGTTTCTGAGTGAGTTCCAGTTTTAAAATTAAAGTCCCTTGTAAATATGTAAAAGATATAATTTTCTTAAAATACTTCCTTTTCATAAAATCCATTACTTCTGTATGTGTTCACGCATCATACATACAACAAGATAATATTTATTGTTATCTTTCATCATTCTTCTCATTCATTTTATAATTTCATCATTATCTTTCACTTTCTTCCGAACCAATGTGCAATACCTTGAACATTGTGCATGAAGCTGGTACTGGGCCTAGGGCCTATAAATAGACCTCGAACATTGTGCATGAAGCTGACTCCAATACCTGGGGCAACAACAAGGGTCCCGTCAATCTCTAGGATTGACCCTGTGTGCATCCTTTGGGTTAGCTAAACCGCACACAGTTGAGTTGACAACCCAATGGCTATGAACCTCCTTTCATTTGCTTGCAAGACTTTTATTCATTCGTTATGTTCCACTTTTCATTATCATTACCCTTTCGCTCCTTTTATGATAATACTTTACATATACGAGCATAAACACACCACGTAAAGTCACGTAATAATACGTAATAAGGAACATAACAACAGGCCACAAACATGAAAAACACCTACAAACATAACCATCAAAACATCCCAGGGCTTGGTCTTAAAATTTCTATTTCCTAAAATTTCTATGAAATTTTCTAAGGCATTTAGGCGCACGAGTACTATGTAGGCGCACAGGCACTTTAGGCGCACGGGCACTTTAGACGCATGAGGACACTTAGGTGCATGAGGAAACCTAGGCGCATGAGCACTGCTTGGATGAATGATCAACACTTAAGCAAAATTTTAGGCGCATGGGGTACTGTTTGGGCGCATGATCAGCACTTAAGCAAAATTTTAGGTGCATGGGGTACTGTTTGGGCGCATGATTAGCACTTAAGTTTGATGGGCAAAATTTTAGGCGCATGAACACTATGTTAGGCGCATGGGCAGTTGTAATTTCGAACTTACATTATTTTTTTTCAGACCCAATCATTGTTTAACATGTTCCTAACCCAAATCTATCATGCCAAACACCTAAATCAAGCATATAAACACGAAACACAACAATTCATACACAAACATACATTCACCCGTAAAAACTGAGTAATAACATACGGTTCATACACATAACTTGTAAAACATTTTTACATGCATTTCAGCCCCGAAAACAAGTTTAAAAACAGAAAACCAGGGATCTAGAACTCACCTGCAGCAGCTTTCGAGCAAAACTCCTCCAAACTTGGAAGCACTTGGAGTTCAAACACCTAAACACACCAAAAACGCAAAACCGAACATAAAGAACACATAAGAATCGATCCCGAAGCTGAAAACTCAGCTGAAACCGAACAAAAACGCAAGAAAACACTCACCTTCGAAGGTTTCTCTCACTAGAAACCGATGAAAACACTGTTCTTCTTCTTTTTCTCTTCTTTGCAACCGAGAGAAGGTGAAGTGCAGATGTAGTGGGTGGCCATACTTCTTTTAAATATAAAATAATAAGATTTTGTCCTTTATACAACTTTAGCCCCTCCACTTATGCAATTTTTTATTTCTTTCTTTATACTTTTCTTTTCTTTTCTTTTTAGCAAATTTTCGGGTGTTACACATAATGACGCTTCTACCACTCAAAGAAGAAGTGATGCGGGGTTAGACTCGAGCCCCGACATTCGTGGATCGAGTTATGGGTCCGGTGGATCTCAAATTCACTATCCTCCTATCGATGTATATATTTATACCAAGTTAAAATAATTTTTTTTATATATATCATATTTGTTTAAAAAATATTATATTGTTTTATAGGAGGTTTTATTTTGTAATTACTATTTCCATATGATTCTGGTTGGAAGAAAATAATAGATACTGCATACGCGCATCCTACTACAAGTAGACTGTTACATGAGAGACAAATGCACAAGGAATATGTGAAAATCCAAGTCGAAAGTATTGATCCAAAGTTCCAATACGTGCCTCTTCCTCCAGTTTCTTGCTACGATGAACTTAAAGATATGGATGATGCTTATGGTTATTTTATTCAGTGGTCGGGAAAATCGAAAAGGTATATTTATTTATTTTATAAATTATATATGCTTTATTTTTGATATGTTTGTTTATTTGTAGCTTTCGAACACACAAGCATTTCGTCAAAACCAAACCCTACCACAAACAACATTCAACTCGTGTTATGAACTAGAGGTTATGGGTGTTTTATTGGTTTTTTGATTTGGTTTCGTGTTATCCTAGTAGGTTTATTTGATTTTTGTATATTATAACAATTTGTTTATCATTTTAGTTTTTTTTATCTAGTCACCACGTTTAATATCAAAGTCAACATGAACAAGACCTAATGGAATATCATCAGATAGATGATTTTGGAATTTTTACCGACCTGGTAATCAACATCTCAAATTCTATATTTTATTTATTTGTGTGTGTATATATTTTTAAATACTAATATTTTAATTGTAGTTTGAACCGGCTCAACAACTTTCTAATCAACAAGTTCGTGTTACACAAACCCTTCGTTCTAACGGTAAGCAACAACTCAAAGTCTATATATCTTATTTTATATATTCAACTATTAATGTGTTGATAATAGCTTGAACCGTCTCCACTCACCCCACAAGTTCACGTGACACAACAACGTAAGTAGTTTGTTTACAACTTATATACTTATTTTAACGGTTTTGTTTTTAATTGAGTATGGGTTGTTCGGGTTTTATGGTTATTTGGGCTTATACTATTTGGGTTTTGGGTTACTAAGATGTGATTCGAATATGTTTAATTATTAGTTAACAAAATTTGGGTTTGTCACTAATTAAGTGTGTGTGTATATAATATATATATGTATATATATATATATACATATATTAATTCATGACTCATCAAATTTATTTCTTTTTGTTTTATTTTTTTAGATTTGGAAGCAACCAGATCCTATGTCACACAAGAGGAGATTGACGAGTTGGTTGAAAACATCATGAAGTAGTTTTTTAAAAAGGTATTTGAAAAAAAGTAGATATCATATGTATATTTTTATATAGTATGACGTTGTAGTTGGACAAATACTCTTTTTATATGTATTTAGTGAAAACTAGATAAGTTTGTATTTGGTTATGTTTTAATAGTATGTCTTTTGTTTGACTTCTATTCTGGTTGTATTTTTTATAAAATTCTGTTTTTTTGGTGTTGATGAAATTTAGTTTAGACTGTAGTTTTTATAAACTTCTGGATTTATATATATTTTAAATTTTTCTTTAATTTAAAGAAAAAGCATTTTTTACCTATATCTAAAGTTATTTTAGGCGGTTTTAGAGCCACAAGGAAAAATCTGTAATGGTTTTATTTAATAAAAAAACTTTGTTTTTTTGGCGGTTTCATGTATTTTTTGGACGGTTTGAAAACCGCCCAGAAAATTCAATTGATTTTTTGTAACTGTATTTATTTGAGCGGCCAAACAACCGTTGAAAATAATAATTTACACCTTCCAAAAGAAACAATTTATGTACTAGTGATAACTTATAAAATATTTAAAACATCTTTATGTACGTATTATCAAATTTTAATCTAATGATATCTCAAGATAAAATAATGACATTAGACTGTATAATATATATATTCTATGTAATACTAAATTTTAATTACACTTTGTTACGTTGTCTTTCACTAAATTTTATATCACTAAAAGACAGCAGCTCCTCCGATTATCTACCGCCACACAAATGCATGTTTCTACGGCCACACAAATACATGTCATTGTCCTTGCCCATACATACCACCCATCTATCACCAGTAGTGGAGCTTTTGAACGGTTCTAAATCTATACAAATAACATGCTACCTTATTCAATAATTATTAATATTAATTGATCTGAATTATTAATTAACTAAATTCCAAGTTCAGTTATATATTAAACAAATAAATCTGGTCTCAGTTTTGACATGTTGTTAATTATTGATATTATTTAATGGTAAAATTTATGATCAATTAATATATAGTTTTCTAGAGTGATAATAAGACGAAAAGTAAATCTATTTTCAAGTCACATGTGATATGAATATATTCGAAAAAGACAACTTACGGTCCTCAGTCACATGTCTTAAATATGTAGATCTTTAAAAGAGTAAAACTTAATGTCGAATCGCAAGTAAGATAAGAGTAAAATGAATGTTGGTCACACATCTTACACCTAAAATCAAGTACATAACTATGAGATTATAAAATAAACCTATGTTTTATGTATATAATTATATAATTATGGGACACTACTTAGGACATATATGTATAATTATATAACTTTGCCGGGATTTAACAGCCATATATTATCAACTGTCATCTACAATGTATTTAAGGGTGTCTCCGGTTCCAAACAAAGATTTGTCGATTAATCCAAATTCTGTCCACAGCAAAAACTCCGATCATTATTTTGTCGATCTTTAATTTGTATTCTGGGCCAACATGCAATAACTATATATGTATAAGAGAAAAAGCTTGTTTTCGCTAACGAGATCCATATTGATAGTAAGATTATCATGAGTTATACTAAAAGAGGATAACACGTAATGTGTTGTCCTTTAAATCCATTGTTAAAGATCATTGAATTATTCTCACAAGGATCCATCGGTTCCTCTAGTAACACTATGCTTCAATATTAGTGGTCTAACAGGAAAAGCTGAACTTTATTAGAATATAGTTCGATTGTGATCAGATCCTCTATGCTAGAGTCAACTAAAATAGTTTATAAGATACCATAGAGGGAGGATACATATACCACATGAAAGAAATATGGATGACTCATCAAGCGCTGTAGTATCTTGAGGAAAGTATATATAAGGTATCATCAATATTAACTTATTTAAGAGAAAGGCTAGGAAAGAGACACGAATAGAAGGAAATTACACATATAAATCCATTTCAAACGAAACGTGTGTAACAGAAATCCTCACTCAAATTGATTTCTTCTTCTTCTTTTGTTTGGTTCCTTGGGAGGTTTGATTTTGTGTCATAATATGTATTTATGATAAAAGAAAAAGAATTATAATATACGAAAACAGTACGTATCATATATACTTAATTATCATGTGAAATAAACTAAAAAATCCATATTCGATCAAATGTCCCGTGGATAACATCATATCATGCTGCCATTATAAATATAATATACGTGTGTAATACTAATACAATATACAATGATGATGAGGCAAGTCAACGGCTAATAATGGAGAAGGTATTGCAATAATGGTGTTGGGCGGTGGGCAATTGGTGAGCTAACCAACCCATCCGGCCAAGGGAATATATTGCAAGTGCATGTGAGGACTGGATCTGTATATTCATTCTTTGGCCCACATGCAAGATCGAGTGTGCGTTTGTATCCTTTCATTCTTTAGCTTCCATTCCTTTAGTGCTTTCTTTCTCTATCCCAATGACTCACCTCCTGGCTCCTATATAAATGGATGTTTCTGTTCACAAAACAATTAATCCTCTTACTTTTTATGTCACTTTCTAAAACCTCCATCTCTTAAAATAATACTAGCTAATTTCAACCAGTAACTTAATTGTTTAAATAGATTCTCTGTAAAGTATCTTAAAAGATCCATGATCACCTCTTGTTAGAGTTTACAGATATATAACTTTCAGAATGACCAACTCACAAGTTCTTTAAAGCTACCCATAACTCTGTATCACTATACATATATCATGAAACTAGTACACTCACGCATTTGCAGAAGAACATCATTAATACTACACACCTATGATAGTGCTAGCTAGACTCCAAGTCTTTCACATATATTCACGGAAATATATAAACATGACTCAGCTCTTTTTAAAGTCATGTGATTTTTGTGGTCATAGCTTATACAAATAAGATGTGCATATGATAAGCAAAGGACCACAACCCAACTAGCTAGCAAATTCAAATGGGGTATTCAGTAGTCTAGAAGTGTTATTTTCAGGTGCAGTTGGCGTTTCCATTGTTGTTATTATTATTATTATTATTATTATTTTAAGAATCAGAAGTGACTTACGGATATAATATGTGTATGTTATATATATGCTACATTAATTGAAGGTATGGAACCAGATATTGACAACCTATATATTGCTTTAGGTACGAGATAAATACCGATCCATATCTCTCCTACATGATTAATGCTTCTGGTCTTTGCATAATCATATGCTATAATCTCTACTTTAGTTGGATTTTTCCTCTAGAATTGAAATTGTCACGAATTTTACTCAACCAAAGGTTAGATGATACTTTTGTAATGTTTTAAAAGCTAGACTAGAATTCAAACTATCAACTCTATCGTTCCTTGTTTTAACCGGTCAAACCGCAAAACCCATAATTAATTTGAAATTCAAAGAAGCGTGCACGTGCTTGCGCACACCCACACACACACACACACACACACATATATATAAGGATCAAATGAAAACTATGTTTATGATTGAAAAAACCGTGAAAACCACCGCTACCCAATCACCATAATTTATATTTGAGTAAATTTTAACCTTATTTTTTGAGGTTATTATATATATTTAATTTAAACTCCAAGAAACGACGATGGTGACGAAATGACTTACATATACGTAACTATTAGTTGTACATCTGATAACACGTACTTATATATACATAACCTTAAACATATGTAACTCTTAGTTGTACAATTTGTAACACATACTTGTATATATGTAACTTTTGGTTTTCATGATTTTTATTTATAATATGATTTTCAAGGGATCCCTCCGATGTATATATAATATTAGAAAAAGTATATGGTCATCATACTGTTCAAAAGTTTAATCGATAATATATTATTCTAAGTATTTATTACATTTGAAAATTAAGAGGTGATACGAAGGTATCATAAGATGCGCACGTAAATTTCCCTTGTTGATAAGTCTTATGTGCTTTCTTCTCTTCTACTTTTTTTTTTCTTATCAAGATATATTTAAAATTTTAATCAAGAATCAGAAATTATATTCAGTTGCTTCTTACGTCGAGCACTGTAGTTTTTTGGTTTGAGAATTTATTCACGCACACGGCACGTATTTAACTACAAATTATGGATTGCCGATATATGTGCTTCCGCAAATTTTTTGACACCGATCAACGACACATTTTTTAATTATTATACTTTTGCATGTTTGTTCATATGTGGTTTCCAGCACTTGTAAAATATATTGTCACATACAAACGAAGCAAACGCAAGTTTGTCATTGGATTTGAAAGAAGACTATAATAGTATACAGATACGATAGGTTGCAAAGTTATAAAGCGGTCCATTGTAAAGACGGTGCTATATGTCACTTCTAGCATGTTCTATTGGAAAAAAAAAGTTGAAACTCAAATTATTATACATGAGGTGGAACCATATATATAGGAGGGTTAATTTGACTGTGTTGACCGTATTTTCTCTTTACAGAGATACTTCATGAACGTACATTTTGGAGTTTGCCCGGCTCTTTACATTTTCCAGTCGATGACCTCTTAAGTTCTCTCCCCTGGTAGAGAAAAAGAAGATGCAACGAGATGATGACTAATATATCTAACTCTAAACACCGTCATGAAAACCTAATCTAAACCTATATTCTTATTTATATATGTATATTTTTTATGTAATAAGAGCATTCATAAAGATTCTTTAATATTTTTGAAAATGATTGTTAGTGAATAAAAGAGAAAAAATAATAATAAAAATATAAAAGAGTATTATTTAATTGAAAACTATTAAAAAAATATAATGCTTTTATTGTAAATATAAAAATGGGAATAAAAAATATAGTGCGAATGCTCTAACGAATACCACACTTGATCTTAAGCCAAAAGTCCACGAAAGGTATTTTATTTAGAGTTAATTACGCAAATGGTCCCTGTGGTTTATCGAAAATAACAGGTTTGGGTATTAAGGGTTTTTTGTAATAGGTTGCGTATTATGTTTTTAATTTTATAACGAGAATATGTACTAAGACTAACTGGCATTAATTATTTTGTTAAATTTCAACAAAATGACTAAAATGCATTTTGATGGACTACTTTTGTAATTTTATATCTCTTTACTATCTGGGGATCATTTGTGTAATTAACTACAACTTTTTAAGAAAACCCAACCCTCCCCCTTTCCCCGTCGGCCACCACCACCATCTAACCACCATCTAGACACCACCATCTTACCAACCATTTACTCCACCTTTAATCGCCAACCCTCCAGCCACCTGCCACCAGCCACCACTGAACTCCCTAATCGAGAACTGAACCCTAATTGAGCATTATTCATAACAAATTGGCTCGTTCTTAGATTGTACACAACAAATCGATAATGTTCACAAGAAATCTGAATCCTAATCGAGATCTAAACCACCATCGGACCACTGAATACCCACACACGATCACCGCACCACCCTACATTAACTTGTTGGTGCAACGTTACCAACCACTGACACTATTACAGGAGAAAAGGGAAGAAGGCCATAAGGGATTTGGTGATATGATAAGGATGGTATGATTGTGGAGGTGGAGATGATAGGGATGTTGCGATGATGTTGATGTTGCGATGGCGATGATGATGATGATGATGATGATGATGATGGTGAGATGGTGATGTTTTATTTAAAGAGATGAAGATGACGAGGGCCGGCGGGGGAGGGGGCGGCGGTATTGGGGCTAGCGGTGGGGCGGCGGTATTGGGGCCAGCGGGTGGCGGTGATGGTGGTGAAATGAGTCTCTAAACTAAGGTGTGATATATATATATATATATATATATATATATATATATATATATATATATATATATGTGTGTGTGTGTGTGTGTGTGTGTGTGTGTGTGTGATATTACACAAACAATCTCTTATATATATGAAATTACACAAAAAGTCCCTTTAAGTTAGATTAGTAGTCAATGTAATCTGAAAAGACAAAAATACCCTTAGATTTAACAGAAAAATTAACGTCTGTTAGCGTTAATACCTTAACTCATTATAAATTGAAAACACAATACCCAAACTTGTTATTTAAAACCTTTAGTACCCAAGCGTGTTATTTTAGATAAACCACGGGGACCATTTGCGTAATTAACTCTTTTATTTATGTACTTTTTTTAGTTATTACGGCGTTTTTGAGAAGGAAGAGAATGCCATAGTACATCATGAGTGACAACATTGATAGGAAATTTTATAATATTTTATATTCTTCCTTTCGATTGTTTCTTAATTTACTTATGAATAAATTACTATTTGCATCCCTGACGTTTGTCGATTTTAACTACTAGAATCCCAATGTTTAAATCCATCTCTTTGACCCCGGACGCTTTATTTTTTTCTTCATTTGAGTACAGATAACTAACACCATTACTATTTCTGTTGAAATATTTTTTGAAAAGACTAAACTACCCCTGAGGGTTTAAAAAAAATTTATGAGATCCACCTGTCACACCCTCAAATTCCACGTGCGGTGTTTTTCCACGAGGCGTGTGAGCAAACCAGGATCTAAGTCATTAGTTACTCAAAACGACACTATACGAAACATTTAAAAAAAACAACCCAGAGTTTATAAAAAAATATTAAAAGAGAAACCCAAATCCAATAAGATAAGGACTAGTGAATAATAATTGTTATAAAAAATATAGGTGGTTAAACCCTAGAGACATTGTGACACCTTGCGTTTTCAGGTTAACGCCATTAACTTGATTATAATTATTATAATTGTTTTAATTGTTAAATTATTTAACATTTAAGTAATTAGAGTTAATAATGTAACCCAATGTTCAATATGTAAAGTTATTTAATTAGAGGGACCATAATGTAAATTAACAAAACTTGATTTCATTTAAACTATCTAACCAATCGTTACCGTCCCTATCCTCGACAACCCTAAACTGCCTCCACGCTTCTCCCCTATTCAATAACAATCTTGACGGTTACTTTCTACTCTGGCGACTCCCTCCGTTGGCGACCTCCCTTCTTGCAATCGGTTAGCCACGCGAAACTCTTGGTATCGTTTCGTTTCTCGTTAGTTGTTTTGATTGTTTTGGATTCGTTCCCGGTTGTCGTCTCTGTGATTTCAGGCTTCGGTTGGGGTGTTGCATGGGTTAGTCATGTTTACGTGCGTTGTGTGTGTGTTCGGGTGTGTGCGTGCACTATGTGTGCATTCGGGTGTGTGCATGCGCTGTGTGTGTGTTCAGGTGTATGTGTTTGGCTGTGCGCGCACGCGGTATGCGGGTGTTGTGTGTGTGTGCGTTGTGTGTGTGTGTTCAAGTGTGTGTGCGCGCGCGCTGTATGTGTGTGTTTTCTAGAGTGTGCATACTTTGTGTATGTGTGTGTTCGGGTTTGTTGGTGTGTGTGGATGTTGCTGATTGAGTACATGGAGGTGTTCTGCATATATATATATGTATGTATGTATGTATGTATATATATATATATATATATATATATATAGTAACGTGCCCGCGCGATGCGGCGCGTGCAATACTTTTCATTATGGTACTCGTCTCTAGTTAGTTTTATATTTAAAAAACTGAATTCCTTCTTTTAAGCATATTGTAACAAACATGGAAAAAATTGTATATAATTAAAGATACCAGGGTCTAAGTGTAAATAAGTTTAAAGTTCTACTTTTGTAGTAGCGCTATAAAGACATATATACCCTTATTAAATTGATTTTTGGGGTTGTACCTTGTGCTTAAAATTTACAAATCTCTTAACTTTGGCCGGAATTCTTCGTTCGTGCATTATAATATAGTATATATACGATGACAGTGCATGGATGTTTTGTTTATGTATATATTGATATGTTTGCAGCTAATCTATGGTTGATATGCTTATTTCGTGTGTGTGTTTGGGTAGTCATGACTTGTATGTGGGTTGTATTGGGTGGTTGGGCTGGGTGCATGGAAATGTGTAGTGATGATGCTGTTGGTAGCATGTTTGGGGTGTGGGTTCGTGGTGTCTGGCATACAACCTCCAATATTATAAGCATGGTGTAGCATATATGTATTTATATTGTGTGTTGTGTATTGCATGTCTTTTGTGTGTATCCTATGTATAATAGTTGTTATATGTGTGTGTGTGTTATATGTAGTTTGGACATATGAATTCGTATATATGTTCACCTCGAGTGTGTTACTCGCGAGAATAATTAAATTTTGGTTTTTGCATGCGTGAGTTGTGTATGATTGTTATTGCATGAGAATGGGGAGTTACCGATAATCTGCGTCGAAACCGAGTCGTGGAACGCGAAACCATACAATCTTTGCATTGCTATTTAATTATTAATGTTTATTATATATTAAATTTAGTTCAGGTTAATTGAAACCCAATCTTTTGTGCTTGCATTTACTTGTTGTTATGCATTCGAGGTGAGTTTACGACCCCACTTTACATATATTCTTTTTTGGGAAAAAGAAAAATGTTCTTTTAAACGTTCTTTCATTTTATCAGTATTACTGTAATTATCGCATGATTACTTGTGTGGTACCACCTTAAGTCGTCACTTTCGAACCGTTAATTTATGTATTTTAATAAGGTAATTCTGAGTAGATCTATTGGGGTTGACAAACCCCACCCGGGCTAGTCGCGCTAGCACAACTGCACGTCAAACGGGTGTTTAATTGACCTAATTTCTAATGTTGTGGCCTGGTAGCCAAAGCCGAGGCATACATTTACATTTTCGGCTTCTGTTGCGAACTTTATACACTACGTAACTTGTTATGTAGACTAGCTATCTACTGATATTATTTTGTTTACTAGATCTGATTTCGATTATGTTACTGTTTATCAAAACCTGTGAACTCACCAACCCTTTGTTGTCACTTTAGCATGTTTTTTTCAGGTTCATAAGGTGTGTACTAGGAGCATCTTATGTTTCATACATTACTGATTAGTTTAAATGATCAAACAACATTTTTACAAACTACATTTATTTGAGTTGCTCGTGTTTTGCGCCTTTTGAGTTATGAATT
>CM046432.1:228354-535854 GCA_025506505.1 Flaveria sonorensis | reverse complement strand
TTCATCTCGTCCCGAACCGCGCGTCGACCAATTTTCATGTTTTCAAATTTCGCGCGCAATAACGGTTCCAACGAGCTCTCACATGCCCTAGAATTTGGATAATTTATATTTTTGAACCAATTTAAGTTTATTTACTAGGCCTTAGGCAAAGCCCATGGATGTAGAGTTAGTTGGGTTTGGTGTAATTTCGTATTTTACTTTTTAGAAAAACCTTGATCGGGCTCAATGCATAGGACCTCATACAATGACAAGCCCAATGGCCTTCATAATGATGATTATATATTCGCATCCACACACCCGATGGACCACACACATGCAAAGTAAAAACACACACACACACTCCCGGTCAAACCCATACATACATATATTCAAACACACACCCAACGGAGCACACCCAACAGAAGCTTTCGAGACCCAACTCGAAGCATTCACGCGGGAACCACAACCTATCATGCATACATGCGCCAGAACACCAAACCGAACACCAAACCGAACACAATGAACCGACCCGAATAACCCCCGCATGACGCATTTTGAACACAAGAACAATAAACCCATCGAAACACAACTAGCAGAAACATTAATCATGGATTACACTTATAAACACAGTCATATACAAGTATACGTAACCACACTAAACCGAAATGGAACGTGACAGAACACAAATCAAACAACCCGAACCACCGTCGAAATAGTATGCGATTAATGAATAGAGATGGACCGTACCCAAAACTTGAGGAATGGTGAAGGTTCGCGAGGATAAGGGCAATCGGGGATGAGCAGTGTTGCGAGAGAGGGGGGGGAAGACGTCTACCCGCTTCCGGTCGAGGGCTGGAGGGTGGCCGAGACTTCTAGGGTTGCGAATGGTGGGGTATGGGTAAAGGATTGGGTGGTTTATTTAACTGAAATCAAGTTTTGTTATGTGCTGCTTAGGTCCCTCAACTCTACAAAGTGTACAAAGTTTGAGTTTCATGATTTTAAATTTGTTTTGGTTAACTTAGAGTTAAGTATTAATAATAATTATTATTACTATCATTATTATTGTTATTATTATTATTAAGTTTTTAAATTATTTCACAACATTAATAAAGAAATTACATAAGGATGCTAAAGTAATGAGAGTAGGGTTGATGGTGTTAACCTGAAAACACAGGGTGTCATATCATCCCCTTGTTGATGAAATTTTCGTCCCGAAAATTAGAACATCAGGTTCACGACAAACACCAGATTCAGCGATCTGTAGTGCATACAGAATAGGGTTTTTGTGAATCTAGAACAAAGGCAATAAGAAAAGAATTTATAAGGTTTTCGCGTGAGTTATGACATCATCCCCTTGTTGAAGGGAATTTTGTCTCGAAATTTAGTGAAAAGATATCTTAAATATGGATACCTTAGGGAGTAGATGCCTGATCTTTGAACAGTTGTGGATACTTCTTTTTCATCTGGTATTCATGTTCCCAGGTAAACTCTGGTCCACGGTTAGAATTCCATCTAACACATACAATGAGAATCTTGCTACGCTTTAAGGTCTTGATTTCTCGATCCATAATCTCAACTGGTTCCTCAATGAAACGAAGCTGTTAATCAATCTCCAGTTCCTCCAATGGAACGATAAGTGATTCATTGGCTAGACACTTCTTTAGGTTTGAAACATAGAACACGTTATGAACGCCATCAAGTTTCGCAGGTAAGTCTAGCTGATAAGCTACTGGACCGATCCTTTTTGCAATCTTAAACCGTCCGACGTATCTGGGGTTTAACTTTCAATGCTTCCCAAAGCTTATCACACCTTTCCAAGGTGAAACTTTTAACAAAACCTTTTCACCGACTTGAAATTCTAAAGGTTTTCTCCTTTGGTCTGCGTAGCTTTCTAATGATCACGAGTTGTTGCCATATGGTTACGAATCTAAACAATCTTCTCTGTGGTTTCTTGAATAAGTTCAGGACCAGTTAACTGACTATCACCAACTTCAGTCCAACAAAGAGGTGATATACACTTTTTGCCATAAAGTGCCTCAAATTGTGCAGCTTTGATGCTCGTGTGATAGCTGTTATTGTAAGAGAATTCAACCAAAGGCCCAACTATTTCCAAAATCAATAATGCACACCCTAAGCATATCTTCTAGGTTTTGAATTGTGCGTCTTGTCTGACCATCTGTCTGTGGATGATAAGCCGTGCTCATATCCAAACGAGTGCCTAGTGACTTTTGTAATGACTGCCAGAAGTGCAAAGTGAATCGCGCGTCATGATCAGAGATGATCGAGAGTGGCACACCATGTTGTGACACAATTTCCTTCAAGTAAATCTGTGCCAGTTTATCCATCTTATAGTTCTCACGAATGGCTAGGAAATGAGCTGATTTAGTCAAACGATCCACTATCACCCAGATAGTATCATTCCCAGTTTGCGAACGGGGTAATTTTGTAATGAAGTCCATAAAGATGTTTTCCCATTTCCATATGGGAATCTCTGGTTGTTGAAGCAGACCTAACAGTTTCTGATATTCCACCTTGACCTTAGAACAAGTCAAACTTTTTGACACGTAAGTGGCAATTTCAGCTTTCATGTTAGGCCACCAATAAATGACCTTCAGATCTTGGTACATCTTGTCAGATCTAGGATGTACCGAATAGCGGGACTTGTGAGCTTCATCCATCACCAATTCCCTGAGATTTCCGAACAATAGAACCCATACCCGGTCTTCATAGTAACGAAGCCCATCTGATTTCTACTGAAATAAATTCTCAGCTCCCCTGAGAGATTTCGACTTGATGTTCTGCTCTTGTAATGGCTTAACCTGGGCATTCTTAATCTGTAAGGGTAGGTTAGAATGAATGGTTAGCTGTAACGCACGGACACGACAAGTATTTAGGGTTTCCTTACGACTAAGGGCATCGGCTACCACATTAGCCTTTCCCGGATGATACTTGAAGGCACAGTCATAATCATTCAGTAGTTCTAACCATCGTCGTTGTCTCATGTTCAATTCCTTCTGTTCGTAGATGTGCTGAAGGCTTTTATGATCAGTGAAGATTGTGCACTTGGTTCCATAAAGGTAATGCCTCAAGATCTTGAGTGCAAACACCATAGCTCCCAACTCCAAGTCATGAGTTGTATAGTTCTTCTCATGCACCTTAAGCTGTCTTGATGCATAAGCTATCACTTTCTCGCATTGTATCAATACGCAACCCAAACCCTAGATTGACGTGTCATAATACACCACGAAGTCATCCGTTCCTTCTAGCAATGCCAAGATTGGTGCACTGCACAGCTTGTCTTTAAGCGCTTGGAAAGCCGCTTCCTCCTTACTACCCTATTTGTAAACAGTTCCTCTATGAGTTAGGGCAGTCAAGGGCTGTGCAAGTTTTGAGAATCCTTCTACGAAACACCAATAATAACCCGCTAATCCTAGAAATTGACGCACCTCTGTAGGCGTCATCGGCGCAGCCCAATTCTTGATTGCCTCAATCTTGGACGGGTCAACACGAATGCCTTTCTCATTGACTACATGCCCTAAAAACTGTACTTCTCTCATCTAGAAGTCACATTTAGAAAACTTGGCATATAGCTGTTCCATTTTCAGAAGCTTTAGAATAAGTCTTAAGTGTTCCTCATGTTCCTCCTAATTCTTGGAATAAATGAGTATGTCATCGATGAAGACAATGACAAACTTGTCTAGATAGGGTTTAAAACACCGTTTATGAGGTCCATAAAGACTGCTGGCATATTTGTTAATCCAAACGGCATGACTGCGAACTTAAAATGCCCATATTGAGTTCTGAAAGCTGTCTTGGATATGTCTTCATCTCGAACCCTAAGCTGATGATATCCAGACCTTAAATCAATCTTTGAATAGTAACTCGATCCTTGCAGTTGGTCAAACAGGTCGTCGATGCGTGGAAGAGGGTAACGATTCTTTATGGTAACCTAGTTCAACTCCCGATAGTCAATGCACATGTGAAAAGTTCCATCTTTCTTCTTTACAAATAGCACAGGTGCTCCCCAAGGTGAAGAACTTGGACGTATGAACCCTTTGTCTAACAGTTCCTGTAACTATTTCGATAATTCTTGAAGCTCATTCGGTGCCAAGCGATACGGTGCTCGAGCGATAGGGGTAGCTCCTGGTGTCAGCTCGATTTGAAACTCTACTTGCCTATGTGGAGGAAGGCCAGGCAAGTCCTCGGGAAATACCTCAGGAAAATATCTAACAACGGGAATGTCCTCAAGTCACTTCTCCTCGGTGGTATTTTCAGTAACTAGGGCTAATATCGCCAAATGCCCTTTCCTCAGACACTTCTGAGCCTTCATGTAAGAGATGATACTTACCATAGCACCACTCTTGTCGTCTTCCACCGTGAGTATCCCTCCATCAGGCAAAGGTAGGCGGATGAGCTTCTCGCGACAAATGATTTCGGCTTGGTTCCTAGACAACCAATCCATACCGACAATAACATCGAAACTACCAAGCGTAATAGATAGAAGATCAATATCAAAATCATGCCCAGACAGACTTATCTTACAACCTCGGGTATATATGGGAAGACTCTATAATATTACTTTTTGCTATTTCTATAGTATAGTTCGAGTCTAAGGCTGTAGATGTAATATCTAGTAATCGACTAAAGTTATGCGAAATGAAACTCCTATCAGCACCAGAGTCAAACAGAACAGAGGCAAAACAACCATTGACGGGAAATTTACCAGTTACAGTAGAAGGATCATTACGAGCCTCACCTGACCTAATGACGAAGGCTCTGCCCTTGGCACCACCATTTCCATTACCATTGCCATTGCCATTTCTATTGCGGTTGCCAGCACCATTACCACCACCATTGTTCTTCTTCAGTTTTGGGCAGTTCCTTTTGAAGTGCCTAGTTTGACCACACTCGTAGCAGGTTTTTTGTTTGTCCGGTTATGCTGGTTGTTTAGCTGCTAAGCTCACCAGATAATTTTTAGCAGCGTGGCCAAACTTACTACACCTTTCACATGTAAGATTGTTGCAAGGCCCGTTGTGGTGGTAGTTGCACTTGTTGCACTTAGGTAATGTCCCGGTATAGCCGCCACCATACTGAGATGAAAAGGATGATTGGTTAGACGAGCGAGGGTTGTCAAACTTCCGAGACTGTTGTGGTTGTTGCTGAGAAGTGTTTTGCTTGTTATTGGGACCAGACTCCCACTTCCTTTTATTGTTGTTGTCAGCAGGGGTTGACGTAGAATCGCGCGGAGGTAGCTTACCATACACGACAGCCTGGTTGGTTAGCCTATGGGCCAGTCTGATTCCCTCCTCTATGGTGTTTGGTCTTGAAGCAGTGACCATGCTCTGGATTTCCAGAGACAATCCATGCAAGTACCTCTCAATCCTCAAGGAGGGAGGTTGACCATATTAGGGCACAGTGTAGCAAGCTTATGAGAGCAAGTGGTGTACGCCTCGATCTCAGAAACCATCATCTTAAAGTTCCAGAATTCCATTTCTAGCTTTTGCACCTCGTCACAGGGGCAATATTCTTCTTTCATCAGATTTTTTTTAATCTTCCCTGGTGGTCTGGTTGGCAAACTCAACACCCAATATTTGTACCTAGGTGTTCCACCAAGACAGAGCAGCTCCGTCAAAGGTACCGGTAGCGTACTTAAACCGATTTTCCACCTGGCAGTTACACATCTCAAATATAGATTTGAGCTTCTCGAATCATCGTAGGAGTCCTACAGCTCCTTCCACTCCTTGTGAATAGATTCGGTTTGCAGTCCATAAAGGACTTAAAGGTATAGACTCCTTGACCTGCAACAGTTTTTGATCAGCACTTTGATATTTTCAACGACGGTTATAATTTAACAGGATTAATGGAACGTTAACATCAGGAATGAATTTGGTATAGCTTACCGATCGAAGCGGGCTGAGGGTTAGGGTTGTGGTTAGCCAGTGCATCAGCCACATGCTGATTGATTTGTATGACCAGTTTCGCTGGAGTCATGTTGATCGTACCACGACCGCGTCCGTGTCCACGTACAGACATTCTTAACAATCACAAGATACGAAAATAAGTAAATATGCAACATATCAACTTCATTTAAGTATAAGCAATTAAAAGAATTTAGCACACACCCAACTAAATGTTCAAATAATAATTTCTGGTAAAATAAATTGTAAATGCGTCTGCATTTAATCAAATCAAATATCAAAATTCAAAACCATAAGTCGGATGGGAAACAACCCTTCCCATCTAGGTGTGAAATAAACGAAAGTCTGATAAATGAATAAAATGAATGGAAAAGAAAAATCAATGTCAATCGACGGATCTGGTGCTATCCTCTCTTTCGTCCTTAGGCTGTTCCTCAGGTTCCTCAGCTGGCGCCTCCTCTGGTTCCTCTTATGGATCTTCCTTAACAGGCTCCTACACTGTGTTCATTGCATTGAATTGACCCTCAAGAGTATCAAGTCGCTGACTATTAGCAGCGATGTCCACCTCGTCGCCAACTACATGCTCAAATAGGTCAATGACACGGCCCACATGCTTGTTATGATGATCAACCAACACGTTGAGCAGTCTCTTCAATTCCTTGATTTTCTCGACTTATTCCCGCACTACTTTCTTCAACGCTCTGTTACCGTCCCACAGCTCGGCAAGGCATTTACGCTCGAGGTGTAAAGTGGCTGCCATAGCAGCCATGGCCTGCTCGGGAGGACAGGGAAGGGGAGGTAGGGTAGGGGCATTAGGATTCCTAGCCGGAGTGGACCTAGTACGAGGCCTGCTTTCAGGAGGTAAAAGAACATTTTTCTCCTGAACTAGACTAGTCAAATACTAGGAAAAGTATTCCCACTTATGAACTGGTGGGTATTGCGGTAAAGCAAATGGCTGGTCATAATCGAACTCCTCGTTATTATTAGGGCACATGGGCCACTCGTACGGACCACTAGGTGGAGGTATATAATCATAGTAAATGGGTCTCTTTCCTCGAGAAGAAGAAGAAGAAGGTACAGAAGAAGATGGGGCCATTCCTGCAAAGAACCGTTCACAGGAATGAGTAACAACAAGTAAACCAACAAGGCAAAACAAACAAGGCCAGTAAACGAGCCTAACGTGTCTATATGTGTGTAACTAAGGCATCAGGCTATAGTCTAAATGCAATGCAAATAAAATGCAAATTTATTTTAGTTCGCTATAACCAATGGTTCTGATACCAATCTATCACACCCTCAATTTCTACAAACGAGGTATTACCATTAAGCATGTGACATACCAGGATCTCAGCCACTAGTTACACCAAACAACACATCAATTACAAAACATGTTTGCTCATTATCATAAGAGTTTCCCAAAAATAGAGTTAAATACGTAAACATAAAAGTAATTGCGGAAGCGTAATAATTTGTAAATCAAATGGTACAGACACGCGCAAACAAATAAAATATAGTTCGTAGAAAATGTAAATGTTTCATTTGACCCAACAATAATGAATGCAGCGTGTGATGACCCTAAATCATGCACACCTTAAGAACCTTAAAGAAATATGCTAAAGTGTGAACACAAGGTTGGTGAGTTCAAAGGTCTTGATAAACAGTACATAAAAGAAAGTAGATCTAGTAAACAAAGTAATATCAGTAGATAGCTAGTCTACATAACAAGTTACTTAGTGTATGAAGTTTGCAACCGAAGCTGACAATGTAAATGAATGCCTCGGCTGAAACACAACTAGCAGAAACATTCATCATGGATTACACCTATAAACGCAGTCATATACAAGTATACGTAACCGCACTAAACCGAAACGGAACGCGACAGAACACAAATCAAACAACCCGAACCACCGTCGAAACCGTACGAGATTAATGAACAAAGATGGACCGTACCCGAAACTTGAGTAATGGAGACGGTTAGCGAGGAGAAGGGCCATCGGGGATGAGCAATGTCGCGAGAGGGGGGGGGGGAAGACGTCTACCCGCTTGCGGTCGAGGGCTGGAGGGTGGCCGAGACTTCTAGGGTTGCGAATGGTGGGGGATGGGTAATGGGTGGGGTGGTTTATTTAATTGAAATCAAGGTTTGTTATGTGCTGCTTAGGTCCCTCAACTCTACAAAGTGTGCAAAGTTTGAGTTTCATGATTTTAAATTTGTTTTGGTAAACTTAGAATTAAGTATTAATAATAATTATTATTACTATCATTATTATTGTTATTATTATTATTAAGTTTTTAAATTATTTCTCAACATTAATAAAGAAACTACATAAGCATGCTAAAGTAACGAGAGTAGGGTTGATGGTGTTAACCTGAAAACACAGGGTGTCACAAAATGAGACAGGATGAAAGGAATATTGAATTTGATGAAAATTTGCTACCAATGGGTGTGAATATGTCTAAATTTATGTCAAGGTTAGGACTGACACTAAGAACAAGGTTTTCGTATCATCTTGAGTAAAACCAAATTAAAGATCAATGTGGGAAGATTTATCGTTGGAAGTTAAGGTATTATATTTGATGTTTTGTATATTTCTAGAAATATTTATATATTTGTTATCTTTTTATATTTTTTACATCTGTTTTGTAAATAAATAGACACATTGGAATATTCAAGATGATAAGTCAAAGAAATTTGTGTTTAGAAAAGCCACAAAATTGTTTACCAATTGAAAAAGTACTCTCGTTACACATTATATAAAGAAAAATGAGCGTCCTTTTGCTAAGTATCAATATCTCGATCCATCAAAATGGGATGAGTTCATTGAATTAGAGACTTCTGAAACATTTTTGGTATATGTTATTATTATTATTATTATTATTATTATTATTATTATTATTATTATTATTATTATTATTATTATTATATTATTATTATTATTATTATTATTATTATTATTATTATTATTATTATTATTATTATTATTATTATTATTATTATTATTGTTAATATTATTTTTTACAACTATTGATAACATTTGTTTGATTTATGTGCAGGGAAAAAGTGAAAAGGCCAAAGCAAGTGCACCAGCGAATAAAGACTTCGCCCGCACAAGACGAACCAGATTTAATGGTTTAAAAGAAAATTTTAGTTATTTTTGGCCTAAACTTGTGCAAAGTCACCCACATCTTAAACATTTTACATATCAGCGTACTCAATTGTGGATCGCGGGTAGAGCAGCTAAAAACAAAAAATCGGGTTGTATGAATTTCAAAATATGGATAAAAAATAATTATTTAGTAAATATATATATATATATATATATATATATATATATATATATATATATATATATATATATTTGAAATGGTTGAATGTATTAATATTATATTTTTATAGGGAAATGTCGAAAGAGAAATGATAGGGGATGACAGCTATTAAAAGGACGGGTGGATCCAATAACTAGATGTATTGGACCTAAGCACGGAGGTCGGACACAAATAGTTTCTAACCAAAGGTAATGACATTATGTATGTATGTGTGAGTTATTTTACTATTTGTATATTGTGTGTATATATCGATTTGATTGTGTCTAAGTTAAGATAGTCTAGCAAGAATATATATATATATATATATATATATATATATATATATATATATATATTCTTGCTAGACTATCTTAACTTAGACACAATCAAATCGATATATATTAATTTTGAATATTGAGTTTATAAGTTTTACACAAGTTCATGGTGGATTATATAATGGTGGATGTGAGTTTATAACTTAGACCACAATCAAATTAATCATCAAATTATTAATCGAGAATGACAAAGGGTAGACGCGAGCCACAGTTTTCATGGCTCAAGTTAGACATCAAATGGATCATATACCCGGTATCAAGATATTCAGGTAATACACCAGATATAGAGAGATGTTATATATAATATATATATACACACACATATAAGGTAATACATGTCTATACACACACATATATACACACATATTTGTTTATTAAAATGTGATATGGTTTTGCAGAATATCTGTACATGTCAACTATTATGGCTGTATGATTTAACTTATATTAAACGATAGCCATAGGGTAGGCGTATGATGGACGGGTGATTTACATGTGTTAACTCTAGTTAATTATACGTTTTTAAGCCTTAATATATATTTAGTCGTTCATATTTAAAGTTTATAAGTTTTAAAAGATTATGAGCTAAATATAATATATTTATAATTATACTGGTGAGTGAAAGTCGACATTCTAAATATTGTGGTGGGTGGGTTGGGGGGGGGGGTAGGGTGGGTTCGACGTTAGTTTGACGCAAAGAGAAAAAGATGCAGCCTTTTGGCTGCTGGATCTTCGCAAAAAATGTTCATCTCTCATTGTTTATGTGTTTGTTTGATCTCATTGATTGATCCAATTTGGATAGTTGTTTTGGTAAATCGTTCATCAAATTATTAATCATTGAATTGTTTATTATTACATTATCTTAAATTGATGTTTATTAATAATTTAACTAGGTTCGGCAATCTAATTTAATAACCAGGTATCTTGTTAGTAATCACGTTTCAAGATGAATAACAAACTAATCATGCCTATGTGATTTCTAATTTGGTAGAATCTAGTTGACACGATTTCTTCGCATACCTGAAACCTGGGTTTGATCATGTTTTAGTTTTGTCTTATTTAAATGATAATTGTTTAGTTTAGTAAATTTCATCAACATTCATTCACTTTCAAGAGACTATAGTTTAATTTTAATAAATAGGTTAGTTAAATAATCAAAAGAATAATGTAACACTAACCACATGCTCCCCGTGGATACGATACCTGATTTACCCTAGCTACCTAGGTTAATTAGATTTTTGCATAATCCCAACGACAGGTCATCAAAGCTTCCACCAAAGCTTCGGGATCCAAGGGCGCCTATTATTCCCATTCAAGTGGGTGATTTTAAAATGGCTAGGGCCCTGTTGGATCTTGGAGCTTGTGTTAGTATCCTACCCGGGAGTTTATATGACCAATATGACTTTGGTCCCCTTCAAAAAGCTGACACCACCGTGGTTTTGGCCGATCTCACCCTTAAACCCCTCATTGAATAGTAACAGATGTAAGACATGCACATAACACACAAAGAAGGCTCAATCCTAACATGAGGGAAGTTGTTAAGAAGGAGACCTTAAAATGGTTGGACGCCGGAATCGTTTACCCTATTTCTGATAGCACATGGGTAAGGCCGAAACAAATAGTGCCTAAGAAATCAGGCATCCAAATTGTTAAACATGAATAAGGTGAGAAGGTTGCCCCCATTACCGGGTGGCGGGTATGTATTGATTATTGAAAATTGAATGCAGCCACGTCAAAGGACCACTTTCCACTTCCTTTCATCGATCAAATAGTTGAGAAGCTAGCAGGTCAGAAGTTTTATTATTTTTAGATGGTTATTCAGGATATAATCAAATTGCATTTCATCCTAACAATCAATAAAAGACAACGTTTACGTGTCCATATGGTACTTTCACGTTTAGGCGAATGCCATTTGGACTCTGTAATTCCCAAGCCACTTTTCAAAGGTGCATGATGAGTATCTTTTCAGATATGGTTGGGGAGTCTTTAGAAATCGTCATGGATGACTTCTTAATACTTGGCCTCTTGTTTGATAGTTGTCTCATTCAATTAACCAAAGTATTGAAACGATGTGTCGAAACTAATTTGGTTTTAAGTTGGGAAAAATGCCAATATATACTTCAAGAAGGTATTGTCTTAGGACATGTCATTTCTAAAAGTGGGATAGAGGTTGATCATGCAAAAATCAAAGTTATCTCAACTTTACCTCCTCCCACGAATGTCAAAGGTATACGTTCATTTTTGGGTCATGCAAGATTTTATAGGAGATTTAAACAAGGATTTAGCACAATTACAAAACCATTATGTAATTTACTTTTAAAAGATGTGCCGTTTGTCTTTGATGAAGAATGTTTAAAGGATTTTACAACACTTAAAGAAAAACTGGTTGAAGCCCCGCTTTACAAGCACCTGATTGGTTACTACCATTTGAGATCATGTGTGACGCTAGTGATTTTGCAATCGGGGCTGTTTTGGGACAACGGGTGGACAAGAAACCCATGGCAATTTATTATGCTAGTAAAACGTTAGATGGTGCTCAATCAAATTACATGACTACTGCAAAAGAATTACTTGTAGTTGTTTATGCTTACATTTGGGAAGCAAAGTCATTATATATTCAAATCATAATGCGGTGAAGTATTATGCTAAGCCAAAGTTAATAAGATGGGTGTTGTTGTTTCAAGAGTTTGATTCAAAGAAGTGAGACAAGAAGCATTGTAAAAATGTTTTGGCAGATCATTTATCCAGAATTTCAATGGAAGATGATGATTCTAGAGTGATAGATGAAACATTTCCTTATGAGCATTTATTAGCAATATCTACTCTACCTTGGTTTGCTAATATAGTGTATCTGGCTGCAGGTATACTTCCGGATCATTGGTCATAGAGGAAATGATAACAATTTGTATCTCAAGCAAAACATTACATTTGGGATGATTCGTACCTTTTCAAAGTTGGTGCTGATCAGATTATTAGGAGATGTGTACCAGAAGCGGAAGTTTAAGAAGTGTTAACACTAACCCATTGTTCTGCATGTGGAGGACATTTCAGTGGTCAAAAGACCGGGCATAAGATCTTGGCTTGTGGTTTTTTCTTGCCTACAATTTTTAAAGATGCTTCAATTTTTGCTAAACAATGTTTGAGATGCCAATAATTTGATAATATCTCTAAACGGGATGAGATGTCCATGAAAACAATCCTTGTAGTTGATATTTTTGATGTTTGGGGGATTGATTTCAAGGGACCATTCCCAAATTCACATGGAAATTACTATGTTTTAGTGGCAGTGGATTACGTGTCTAAGTGGATTGAGGCCATTGCCACTAAAACAAACGACCATACCGTTGTTTGCAACTTTGTACAAAGTTATATTCTCTCTAGATTTGGCATCCCTCGTGTGATCATAAGTGAAGGGGGGTCTCACTTTAAAAACTTTAACTTTGGGAAGTTGCCTAAACGGTATGGCGTAAATGATCAAGTCGCAACGCCATACCACCCACAAACAACTGGTCAGGTGGAGGTTTCAAATAGGCAAATCAAGGAGATTTTACAAAAGACGGTAAGAACCGATCAAAAGGATTGGTCTTTATGTTTAATTGATGCTTTATGAGCGTACCGAACTGCTTTCAAAATGCCTATTGGAACCACACCATATCTCTTGGTTTATGGGAAAGGTTGTCATTTACCGGTCGAGTTGGCTCACCGTGCATAGGCAGTGAAAGCTGTCAACATGGATTATGAATTTACAGGTAAAGAAAGAAAGTTTCAGTTGTGTGAATTGGAAGAATTAAGGAATGAAGTGTTTGATTATGCATCGGCGTATAAAGATAAAATGAAAGCAGTTCATGATGCCAAAATCCGAAGAAGTCATTTGAAGTGGAGTAGAAAGTGTGGCTTTACAATTCTAAACATAAATTCTTTCCAGGAAAACTAAAAAGCAAATGGACGGGCCCATTTATTGTTACAAGGCTTGGCCACTTTGGAGATATTGAAATTGAAGATATGGAAGATCATACAAGGCGTGTGATGAATAGTCACAGATTGAAACCGTATTTAGAGGCGACTGGCATTAACAAGGTACAAATGGATGCAGTGAAATTCCTTGTGGATTCACCAACATATGAGACAAACTAGTATATCAGGTACGGTCTGGCTGAAGACCTAAAACATAGCGCTTTTCGGAGGCAACTCGGAGAACTTGGTGGGTATGTTCACTAGAAACCCTTATGAGACTTAACTCATCCACTCGAACCTACCGAGGGGTTTAAAAGGCTTGTTGCATATGCTAAATGCAACCATGATTCTACGAAAGTGAGTTTAGGAATTTTATTTTAATTTAGATTCTTTATTTATTTTTTATTTATTTTTGTGTCATCGTTATGTATTTTGTTTCAATCATTGGATGCATATGCATCAGCAGGGGAAAGTCTCATGGATTTTCAGGTAAGTATAGGAGCGATTGAGGGCAATGAACAACCGGTGAGGGGAATGGGCGTGTTTTCCAACAACCAAACAAAAAGATTTTCCATTTTCATTTTGTTTTAAATTTGTTTATGTTATTTAAGTTTCGTTTATGTTAATTATGTTTTCAATTAAGTTACGTTTAAATTTGAGTTACAAAAAAGAAAATAAAAAAAACATAAAAATTGTTGGAAAACATAGGGCCGTAACTTACGGGCTAAGGCCGTAACTTACGGGCTAAGGCCGTAACTTACGGCCTATGCCCACTTAGATGGCCTTAGCTACTGTCTTACGATCTTCACCAAATAGCCTCAGAATAAAGGGTGACCGTAACTTACGGTCTTGAGGCCGTAAGTTACGGCCTATCGAGGCTGGCCGTGGGTTGCTCCTGAAACTCCATAGAACCCGACCCAAATCAAAATTTTACTATTTCACTCAGGTTTTTAACCACTTAATAGATTTTAAACATCACTTTTCCAGATTTCTTTACCTACTCCCACTTTCTTCCCCAAAAACTAAATAAGAACCCTAGTTCTTCCCCATCTCATAACTTCCTCAATTCTCACTTAAAATCCACCAATTCTATATGCAACATGGCTAATTTCTCGAGATAAATACAACCCATGGTTTAATGTTCCTAAATTCGTGATCATTTGTGAGACCTAAGAACAAGAGGACTCGAGAGTTTTAGGGGTTTTTGTGACATTGTTGTCAAGGTTGCATATTTCTTTGTAGACATCACTTTAACAACAACAAGGTATGTTATTTACTAATTTCTGCTCATTATTGAAGGTACTTGCTTTACTTATGATGATTATTAAGTGAATCTATTGGGAATATGGCATGTCTTGTGTTGTTAAGATAATGAATTGCATGATGTTAGTAAAACTAGGTTGTTTTGAGGTATATCACAAGTTTACATCGATTCATAGAAGTTAATGAATAATTGATGTCAATGTGATGGCATGATTCAAATGTGGGGAAGTTTTTTGTTAATGGTTAGTTAGATGTGTGATTATTGTTAGACCTTTTTGAGTTATCTTTTCTTATGTGTATAAGATGAGAACCTTGAATGCTTAATGTTGATAATCAAAAGGTGAATTGGTATCAAGATTGGTCTCTTAGTTCATGTTTTTAGGGATTTTTATATTGACAATTATGATGTTACAAATGCAATGAGTAATAGTAAGTTATATGTTACTTTTGTTTGATGGAATTGGTATCTTTGTTTAAGGTTTAAACTCCTTTTCAACTTGTAGAGTAACCATGCAAAATAATATCACTAGCAACATCATAAAACTATCATACAAATTTAATTTCTGTCAAGTGATTTAAATATTGTTTGATTGTAGGGTTAATGGCAGGTAATAACCAAAAAGGTAAGGGTAAAGTAGTTGCTTCAACATCAGGCACTAAAAGAAGGAAGTTTCCAGAACCGGACCCACTTAGGGCTGAGGAAGAAGACACTGATATGGAGGAAGAAGACAAGTCTAGAAACGAGGAAGAGTATGATGATGATGGGTTACCCAAGTGGAGAAAAAGCAGACGTTTATCTTCATTTTCGGAAGACATCCAGCCTTGCTATATCATAAGAAGATGAGGGACATTAAAGGGACACTTCACTCCCTCATGATCTATGAGAGGCAAATCAATCAAGATCATTTTGAAAAATTTAGGGTTGTTGATTGTTTTACAAGATTAGGATGGGAAGAACACATGACCTTTAATAATGATAGGAGCGATGACATTTACATGGATGCAATTATAGAGTGGATGTCAACACTTCAAAAGAAGCCAGGCAATAACCCACCAGAGACAATGGAGTTAGTAGGAAAGGTCAATGGCAAACCTGTAACATTATCGTTTGAAACCTTGAGTAGAATAGCTAACTTTGATACGGAGGCTAAAGATGATGAGCCATATGAGTACCCATCCAATGCATTACTAGCTTGTAAGAAAGCCAATGAAGACACATGGAGGGATATGATCAGTGCGCTATTTGTTGTGCCTAAAGGTACAGATTTAGTAAGATGGCCTCTAAGCCGGAAACATCTCAAACCGTTACCCAAGTTGTTTATGATGTTTTTAAACTAGAATGTAATGCCCGGACTAGGTGATAAGGGGCCAGTCAGATTGTATGAAGTGATGATTTTGCATGCTCTCATGACCGGAAGGCCCGTACTATCACCCCGTCATCTTATCTTGTGGAATGTGTGGGAAACCAGAGAAGAGCCGATAGGAAATCTGTTCCTCATTTTTTATTGCTTTCTAAATTGCTAAAGTGGGCTAATGTGTTTCCTCATAGGGTGAAGCCTCAGAAATTCAAACATGTACCATTTCGTCTAGACACATTAGCAGCTACAGAATGGTTGTATCAAGAGATGGCGCATGTTTACCGGTTGATCGACAAAAAAAGTAGGCGATACATGGAGGTATTCAAACATGTACCATTTCGTCTAGACACCCGCAGCAGCGAAGCATGTAGCTCTTGAAGAGTGGAGACCTCATCAACGCAGTGATGGGAACGCAATGGCACAAGCGCTTCCCACGAATTTTAATCAATGGACTGACTATGTGTAAATTATGTTTTACAGGCAAACACAGGAAATTGTAGAGAATCAGAGGTACAGGCAAACAATGATGTATACTCAGGAGCTCTAGCGAAATGAAGATTTCAGATATCATGAGGAGATCCGGCATTATCACGACTTCCAACAGGGTCTTCCATACACCGAGAGGCCCCAACCTACTGACTGGAGACCTCTTGATCTTGTTCCGTATGCATAGAGCCATCAAATGCCCCACTACCCTCAGTCAACTCTATCAGAGTGGGTGTCATGTGACACCAACATGGGTCAAGCACATGGTAGCTCTACTCAATTCGACCTATATGACATGAGAACTATCCAACGGATTTTGTACGAGAGCATGTTTGGGTAACCATACCCCCGACCACCATATGATGGATGATCTTGCACTCTCTGATCACATGAGATCAGGTCCATGTGCTTTTCCTTGAACTTAAGCTATTATGATGTTTAAATTGTTACTTCTTGTCTCTAGTTACGTTATGTGGGTTTGTCATTTATTTTTATGTACTAGATGGTGTAACAAACTTGTTGGTTTTGGGAATGCGTTTAAGTTAAATTTTAGTAAATGTTGAGTCTCGGTATGCATAGCACATTGATGAGGGATTTAGCCTAGCACTTGGGGGTACTAAGGTTTTAATAAACTCATTCTACATTGGGAACAATGTATCCTAAGTGCGGGGATGAGGTGATTAGAAACTTTAAAAATTAAAAAAAGTTGAAAATCTTTTGAAGGAGATGTGATTCTTATATGAGCTTATAATAATAATGTGCATTATTGGTTTGAGTGTTCGAGATATACTAGTATATAATCACTAGTCCAGAAAACAACCCGAGAGGAGTGATTATTGTGAGAGGTATGAATGCATGTATGTTCGATGCTGAAGGTAAGTTATGCTCGATTAGGTGATCCTAAGTTTTCAAACATGCTCTATAGTTACTTGTTAGGTTGTTAATCTTGAATTATATAATCTTAGAGCCGAGTAACTGACACAATGTTATGAGATTTTTTAATATGTTTGATTGATTAGTGTTAAAGTGTTATAAGATAATTTGTTTGAGGGGAAACAAAAGTATAAGTGTAAGGATATGATAATTGGTTAATATGGATGCACGTGTCTTAGTTAATATTGTGTTTTTAATGTACTTTATGCATAGAATGGTATTACTTTGTTACGCTTTTGAAATGTAGGTTAAATGGAGTTTAATGGGCATTATTCATAAAGGATATCGAGGATATGAATATTATTGCTTGGCACATGCTGAAAACAAAGATCATGGACAAAATAGGGAGGCCGTAACTTATGGCCTAAGGCCGTAACTTACAGTCTGTCGCGCATCATGGTGGATAATTTCAAAATTTGAATTGTATAAAAGCCCTATCATTAGGCTTTCGAGGGGACTCTTGCCTCCAACCCTAAAAACGAATCTTTCGACTATTTTGGGCTATTAAAACTCTCTCTAATCATCAATTGATCAAGGATTCATATGCTCAAAGTGATGATTGAATAGATTATGATAAAGATGCAAGGCTAAACCATCTGTTTTCATCTCCGGGTGGATAGTGTGTGATTTGATTATGCTTTCTTATGTTCGTACCTAGTCAAGACATAAACTTTGATTGTTTAACGACTTTTCTTCGTTTATGTGTTTTGAATTATGTGTTGATTAAAGATTCGTATTAGTTGATTTGATTATTGCTTATGAAGTTATCAGTTTTATATTATTAACCATTGAGTAGTAATTAGGTTACTATCATTAATTGGTGATTGCAAATAAAGTTTCTAGATTGTTGCATTAGTTAGTTTACTAATTAATTTACATAATCAGATATCGAGTTGGTAATTACCATTCAACATATGTGATAAACAATTTATGTCTATGTGATTTTAATATTAGGTGAAACATAAGTCGTATATTCAATTACATTCCTGAAACCTGGTTGTGATCCCTTTCATATCAATAGTTAAAAATCAAGTCCAAGTTTTCATTTTGCTTCATAAAGTAATTATTTTTAAGTTGACTTTATTCATCTCTAATTTACAGTCAAGAGACAATAGTTTAGTTTTTTAAATTAGTAAGTTAGTTTAATAATCAAACGAATCATGTAACACTAACCACATGCTCCCCGTGAATACGATACCTGACTTACCCTAGCTATCTAGGTTAATTAGGTTTTTATATGACCCCAACAACAGGTCATCAGCGTATCCAACTTCCGATAGAATGTTACATAAAAATCGCATATCCGATGGGTTTTTCAAAGTACAAGTGGATACTATCATGCCAGATTTTTAGAGAATGCCTGTCCCAACAAAGACCCGCACCGAAGAAGTATATGTAATGGAGAATACATTGAATGCGTTTATTCAATGGCCAAGATACGCAATAAAGGTATATTTGGTTGATAATATAATTATATATGACTTTAATTTGTCTTAAATTTGACTATAATATATATTATTTTATTTGTAGATTGTGGACGTTGATTGCACCCCACACGTCTACTAGTGTCTCGAGAATAGATTAGAGTCACATTGTATCTAGTCAATTACAAGCCTCTCCACAAAGACCCACTTATGACATCGGGATGAGTGGCTATCGATCCAAGGTAGTTTTTGTATCTTTACTTATGATTTATTTTATATTATAATACGCTGTTTGTTATTTTAGTTTGTAGAGGTGCCAGAAGTTAATTAAATTGAACAACAAAAGCCGTCAAATTTTCACATGGATACGGATGATTTTGTCAAATCTATGGTAACTAATCACTTCACTATATGTATACACACACACACACACATATATATATATACATACATATATATATATATATATATATATATATATATATATATATATATATATATATATATATATATATATTATAGATGTGCGTGTGTATATATATTATAACAAATGTTTGTTTTTTTAGTTTGGAGGGCCCGAATTCAACAAATTTCATCTGCCTCGGTTTCAATATTATCAGCAACAAATACAACCTAATGTTTAACCACTATCTATGAAGTGCAATGAAACATCAGATCATATGAAACAAGCTGAAAAAATAAAGGAAGCTTTGAATATAATCAAAAGTAGACCTAAAAAGATTCAAAAGTTGGTTACTTTATTACAAAGAAAGATTCCTGATGTAATGAACGTGTACCTATCTCATTTTCTAGACCTCAAGGGATGTTTTCCGTCATGGTAGATGATTTTTTTTAAATACGAGGCATTGCTACAAGTATTTGCTAATGGTTGGCTTGATATCACCGTCATGCATTGGTTTGAGACGTAAGTTTTTTTTTAATTTTCTTTTTCATATAGTAATAAATTTTTTGATATGATTGAATTTATTAACTTTATAATATGTCTTTTTCAATTTAAGGTTCTTTTATGATGCGTGTATACGTAGAGGTCACTTATGTGGTTTTTTTAGTACGAACTCAATTACAGGTGATCTGTATCTACATGAACCGGAAGAAGTTCAAAGTCACATACTCGGTGTATACCGTCTTCATAGTAACAATATTTTCTTGCATCATATTTAGCCGGGTAAGATATATTTTGCTTTTTAGACTATTTCAAATAATTTTTCTTTATTTTATTAATATAATTTTACTCTAAACTTATATTTAATTTTATTATTTTTTTCAAACATGGGTCACTATTTATTATTTCCCCATCAAAGAGAGAAGTATTTATTCTCGATTCATTGAAAGGCGAAAAGGACAAAGACAGTTATCTTGTTTCGAAAGGAATTCAAAATACTTTTAAGAATACAAAATTCATATGGAAGATGATAGAGGTATGTTTTTTAAATCATAGTTAATTGACATTTTTAATTTTTAAATAATTAACTGTTATTTTATTATAGTGTAAACAATAAAAAGAAGGATGAGAATATGGTTATATGGTGTTACATTATATGTTTGAGGTTGTCTTCATGCGCTATCAAGATTTTTCCAACCATGTAAATATTTTTATACATAAAGTTACATTATAATTATACACTTTTATATATTACACTGAATTTGACCTTTTCCTATTAACTTCTTCTCGGATTTGGATAAACCGAAGTTATGCGACACAAGAAGATATCGACGATATAATGAGTAGCTTAATGCCACTACTTTTTAGAAATGTGCTCGCTAAAGATGCGACACAAGAAGATATTGACAATTTAATGATGTAAAGTCCTCATCACGATTGATTCCATATATTGTTGCACTTAATAATCAAATTAAGACGGATGTGTGCTTGTGTTATATTAACAAACATTAAACAAACTCAATCGAATATTATTAATTTAACGATTACAATAATAAAAGAGTTTACATCGTTTAAGCTCGATCCACCAGAGGTGAGCTCCCCTCGGGTGGCCTATCATACAACTCTCTACTCTCTTACCCTCAGAGCATTTTTACAAAATAAAACACACATAATAAAATACAAAGGAAAAACATATATATATACACTATCCAGATGTTCTCGCACGAGAACATCAAGTTCTCACATGACAACTCTTAGTTTTCGCACGATGACATCTTTGTCCATCATCTTGGAGTTCTCGCAATGTTGTATTTCTCGCATGATTTGAGTTTTTGCTTTTCACTTGATATTGTAATCCATAAAGGATAGTTTCTTACAATTTTCCCCTATGGAATATGATATCAAGCTATGTTTGACTTCGGTCACACATCTTCATGAATTATCTGATCTTCGGGTATCTTTCACTTAAGTCTTCCCCTCAGCTGTAACCGCCTCCTAATGTATAGATTCATAAAGGATATCACGTCCGAATTAAGATAAACCTGGTTTATCTTAATTACATACAACTTAAGATGTATTAGGCATATGATAAAGAGATCCAACTTCCATTTCGAATTCCTGAACCACCCAATTCTTCAATCTGACGACAAGATTTTATGATATCAACCCAGATTATTTAAGATATTCTTCCCCTTATGTAAGATATAATAAGCCCATATTTTTAGAGCAAGAATACCAAACAATCTTGATTCTTCACTTGATTAAACCGTTCAATTATTATCCCCATCAGTAAGATAAGATAAGCCAATATTATCAAGTTTCAATTCACGAACGACCAGAATCAAATGTTGTAGATATAGTATCTTGAACTTGATCAAACATCATAAAAACCAATGTTTAAGTACCAAACTTCAAATTATCCAGCATCTTCCAGATATAATACAAAACACTTGTTCCAAAACCTTCAAGTACTAACAAGTTTTTGCATCTGCATCATGTTCTCGCACTTTGTAAAGTTTTTGCAAAAATTGAAATCGGTCATAGTTTTTGTATAATTGATGAAGTTTTAACATGGTGAAGTTTTTGCATGAGAAAATTTTTGCAAATGATGGTTGCTGAGGCAAAAATTTTGTATGAAAAGTTTTTTTTATGGAAAAGTTATCTCATAAAAAGTTTTCTCATGAAAAGGTTTTCTCATGAAAAGGTTTTCTCATGAAAAAGTTTTCTCATGAAAACTTTTCATGAGAAAAGTTTTCTCATGGAAAGTTCTCGCACGAAAGTTCTCGCATGAAAGTTCTCACATGAAAGTTGTCGCATGAAAGCGTTCTCTCATGAAAAGTTCTCTTATGAAACATTTCTCGCAAAATACGGTTTGTTTTGCAAAGTTTTCACATGATGCAGTTATTCTTGTGAAAACTTCAAACAAAATCGACTTTTATGAGTTTGAATCACTGGTACGGTCTCAAATCTTCGTTTTCCACCATCAAAAGTCAAAGATACCTAGCATAATGATGTAACAAAGCCGATATCATGTGTGTTCACCCTCGGTTTCACCTTCTTCTCCTTTGAAACCGGTCCAAACTCAATCTAAACCTTTAGATCTTCAACCTCCATATTAACCGTCTTAAGCGGATGATCATGGAATGAAAATCCGTGTATTAAGAGCAACAACTTCATCTGATACCAAATGTAAAGTCATCGATTCCACATATTGTTACACTTGATAATCAAATTAAGACGGATGTGTGCATGTGTGATATCAAAGAATATTAAACAAACTCAATCGAATATTATTAATAAAACAATTACAATACCAAAGGATTTTACATCGTTTAAGCTTGATCCACTCGAGGTGAGCTGAGCTCCCCTTGGGTGTCCTATCATACAACTCTCTGTTCTCTCACCCTTATAGCCCTTTTACAAAATAAAACACACATAATGAAATACAAAGAAAAAACATCTATATATACTATCCAAATGTTCTCGCTTGAGAACATCAAGTTCTCTCATGGCAACTCCAAGTTTTCGCACGATGAGATGTTTGTCCATCATCTTGGAGTTCTCGCGTCCTTGTATTTCTCGCATGATCTGAGTTTTTGCTTTTTACTTGATATTGTAATCCATAAAGGCTTGCAGGACCATTATGATCAATGCAACAGTTTCACAAGGTGGGAGAGTTAATAACACTTAGCAATTCAAATAGGGAACCGGTTGGAGTGAAACAAAGAACACAAGTAAGAAGAACAAGAACACTCGGATATGGTTTTCAAGAATGATGCATATTGCACTCAAGTTCATTTACGAGTATTACAAAGCTTATCTAAATTACAAGTACTTAAGACACTTTATACTACATCCTACTGCCGATCATACTTTGAAGGCTAGCTGGAAACAATAATCTAGACAACAAGATCAATGTAGAGTCAAAAGCCAAATTGCCTTTTGACTAGTGACTATGACATGCCATAGCTCACATCCTAATCTATTACAAAAAGGATAAAAGTACATAGTTGGAAAGTTACAGACAAAAGAACCTTAATCTACAATAGACAAAAGCATGGACCTTTTCACCAACTCATATAAGTTAGTGAGACATCAGAAGTGGCAGCGGAAAGTTGTTCAGCTTTTGTCAAAAGATGATTCAGAGAAAGCATGTCTTCTCTGTCTTCGAAAGAAATCAGTCTTTGGCTTCGGAAGACTTTGTCTTTGAAGCTTTGGAAGACTTCATCTTTGGCTTCGGAAGATTTGGTCTTTTGGCTTTGGAAGATTTGACACTTGATATAATTCACTGAGTTATATCAAATCTTCAGAAGTAACTTCCTTGTACTTGCATGTGCATGTTGAGAGCTCTTTTGGTTGCATCAGCCTCTAAGTGTAATCCTCAAACTCCTCCTAGGCTAATGCTACCAAAACTTAAGGAGACCCTTAAATCTTGATCTTCATCTGTTGACAGTCCTTATCAGAATCAAGACCATTCCCTTCATCATCTGTTGGTTTGGATTCCTCAGACTTTCAAAGTACCTCCTCATATCATAGAGATAATGTAGAGGAAGGTCAAGTATGTTTTGCCAGAAGTACATATCTTGAACCCCTTGATCTCAAGTGACATACCATCTGTCTGGATTGGTGGCAAACATCCAGGACACAATGGGTCTCTTAGCAGGAAAAGGCTCTACTTGAATGGAAGTTGAATGAGTAGCCTCTTCTTGATCACCCTCAGGATGTTCTAACCCATCCAGAGGTGTAGAGGTGGATGCTGTCACACCCTCAAATTCCACATGCGGGGTTTTACCGCGAGGCATGTGAACATACCAGGATCTCAGTCATTAGTTACTCAGAACGACTCTATATGCAACATTTAAACAAATCAGAGTTTAAAACATTAAAATATTTGTAGAAGCATTTTGTAAATAACCCAAATACAAGGTACTAAAAGTAAACTGCGCATTACACGCGCCCAAACCAAAATACGTAAGTAAATGCTAAATTAAAAGTAAACAATGTTTGAACAAAGCATGCTTGACACGTGCGTGCTCCTAAGGACAGCTGCTAGAAACGACCTGAGAAAAGCATACTAAAAGTGTCAACACGATGGTTGGTGAGTTCAAGAGCTTGTAATCAATAATAAGCAGTAGCTTTAGTAAAAATATAAAAAAGTGCCTTGAAATAGATAGCTAGTCTAATTTCATTAGTAAAGAACAATAGAGATTTCGCGATCGAAGCTAACTATGTTTGTCTGTTTACCTCTCGCCACGACATACCAGGTCATGACGCTGTTAGTCGTTTAGGACAATATTGCACTCGTTGACTTCCGGTCACCCGGGTGGGGCTTGTCAGACCTAGTAGTACTACCCATTATTGCCCTCTAGATTCCTTAATTAACGATCCAAAAGTGTGAGGATTTTCTATGGTATAACCCACTATGTCTTACCAAACACATGTTATATCAGTAAAACATTTTAAAACAAGTATGCTTTCTCCCCCAAAAAGAGAAGTAGTAAAAGTGGGGCATTGAACTCATCTGGTGCACAAATGAATGATTGTAAAAGCTAATGATGAGTGGAAAGACAGCCCTTCAAAGGTTACCTAGAACACACAAGTACATAAGTACGTGTACACAGAAAACTTAACAACCCTAAGTGCTTAATAACCACATTGACCCAAGGTTTTGGAAAGCAAGAATCATTTGACCAAGTTGACCAGTTTGACCCGTTGGTGACATGTCAAGTTAAATTCTTATTCAATGAAGTATAGCAATCCGTCATACATGGTTATCACACAAGTTATTCACGTATGCCACATTACAATCCCTTAAGTGCTATAAAGCTCATCATACATTATCCATTATCATGTATATTCCATAAGAGTCTAAATTTCCAAAGTTGTGCATCAAGCATTCATACAACCCAAATAACACAATCTACCACCATAGACATCATCAACAAACATTCTAACATGATCCTAACATCATAAAAATGCTCAATTAACAATATCCAATGATCTACATAAATAAAGTTTCCCTTTCAGGAAAGTAACACCCAAAATCAATCTAACACCCAATTCATTCATGAATTCATCAACATCATGCCTAATCAAGTCCATAACTATCATCTAGACATGACCAACATCATCAAATCATCATAATTCACAAGCCTCGTATCCAAAAGTTTCTACTTATAGCAAGGTATGAACAACCACTAGATTTCATGATTTTTCTTGCACAATCCATGTAAACTAACATCAAAGCGAAACAACTAACATCATACAATCATCAAATTATGAATTCCATTAAGAAAAGTTTCTACTTTAGGCAATGTATGAACTACATGATCAATTCATGGATTTCTTGCATAATTATCATGATCCAACATTCATACAACATAACCAACAACATATCATCATCAAACAATCATTAATTTCAACTTTCATTCACAATTTTCGAACTAGGGTTCATCAACATCAAAAACCATAAAAAACTTGTCAAAATCTAACCTTTAAACGCGTAATTGGCCAAGAATTGAACTTGCTCAATGTTGTAATGATCAAAGCCAAGCAAAATCGAATGAACTAGTGTGTTTTTGATGAAGATTGGTGGAGATGAGAGGGGAGGGAGGCTTCGGCCGATTTGGGTGGTTTGGGGGCTAGGGTTTGGCTTAATTTTGTTAAGTTTTAATTTTATGGTAATTACAACTTAAGCCCCATTGTTTATATTTAAAAAAAACTAATCTTTTTAACACATTTTAAAAGGTTTTAACTACTAAACACAAATATTATTAATCATGAATAATAATTATATATTTCAACTAATAACAAAACATATGAACAATATTTACACGTAATCACATTATCAAGTAAAGTTCACAAATAATATTTAAAATTCATAAATCGCATAACTATAAACTAATAATCAACATTATTAGTTAAATTATTATCTATTCATCATAGATAATTGTTATTAAGTCACCAACGTTCAACGACAACTAGTGTGTGCTCACGACATGTGTATGCAAGACCTAATGAAAATAACGGAGTTTGATAACGGATGTCACAGATGCCTTGGACTTCTTCTTATTCTTCTTGTCCCTTCTAATGGCCATCCTACAGTACCAGATTGTTCTTGCTTGTCTCCCTCGGTTGGGTTCTTATCCTTCACTGGTTTAAAGGAGAAGGATCTGGACCCTGTTGTGGATCAAAAGATGAAGCTGGCTATGATGCAACACTAGGTCTAATTGAGTTGTCTCTTGTGGTTCAACCTTGACCTCAGCTTCAGGTGTAGCCTGACTTGGTGGAGAATTCAAGTTAACTAGCTCACCCCTCTGAATCTTCTACATGATCACTCTAATGTGCTCTTGACTTGGATGGTGGCTCTTGACTTAGCAGCATCTTTCCTCACCTTCCTCTTAGCAGCTTTTTGATCTTTTTGCACTTGTTGCTAAAGCTGCTTGAGGTATTCAAATTCTATGTATTCATATGGTAAAGGAAGAAGGTCCGCTTCCTAATAGAGACATGTGACACTCAGGTTGTTTTGCCTATCTTGTTCCCTACCTACCTGAGTTTGTTGCTCAGTAGCCACAGTCTCTGTCTCAGGACTTTCCTGAACTGGGGAGAGGATAAAAGCTTGGTAGATTCTCTTTCTTCTTCTTTCTTCTTTGACCTTGAGGAGCAATTTTGCATCCTCAATCTCCTTCCTCTCCTTTGACAATTCCTTGTCAGCTAGTTCATTTAACTCTTCCAAGGGGAGAGAGATGAGTTAATCAATGTTGTAGTTTCGGGACCCTAAATAGTTCAATCTTGTTGGACTCAACAAGTGCATTAAAGGATAATGCTTGCCATAATCAAACATAATGTTTCTAACATTCAAATAATCATTAACTAACATATTAGTATCATTAACATTCATAACAGACACTAATCTCTGTTTAAATTTATTTTTCAGGTTTGTAGATAAAAATGAATTTTTGCAAGTGTCTGCTGTGGATGAACAACTTTCCATAGCGGATGAAGAAAAGCTTCTAAGTGTCTACAGCGGATGACCAAAGCATACACAGCGCAGCTAATGATTTGTCCATAGCGGATGTTCATCCACAACGAATGAACACTCCACAGGGACAACTATCAAGTCAAGCACACATTAAGTGTTCATAGGGGACAGCATCCAAGACACAATGAACAGCTTATTAAACATTCACAGCGGATGACTAATCATGCATAGCAGATAGTCATTCACCCACAGCGGACGACTTAGATTTAGGATTTTTATGTAATTTTCGTTTACATAAGGGTTACTTTGTAATTGTGGATAGCTATCTATATAGGCTATAAATAGCATAATACCCTAATCATTTGTAAGCTTTTTTGAACAATCAATACAAACAAGCATTTTAATATTCTTCTTAGCATTCAATCACTAGCAATCACACAATCATACACACAGATGCACACACTGATATCATATCTTTAATCATAGGTTTCCACACCATGATTATTGATTGTTGAATACAATATAACAATCTGTTGTTATATTTGTTAAGATATTTGAAAAGATCCTTGGGGGAATCCTTCTGTTTATGTTCTTGTTCATAAGTTCATAATTAGCTTGTTTATTGGGATTTCATCAGGTGGTATCAGAGCCTTTGCTCAAATCATACACTGATTTTCCATCCTCTCATTCAATAACATGATATCTGTGGTTCATTAAGCTTCATATCATACATTTAGAGCTTGAAATCAACACAAATCCTTCTTCTACATCAGACATTCAACAAATGTTCAAAAACATGAGTTAATTATCTGTTTTCGTTCATTTTAAAGAAGATTCTATGTTTTTGTTGCTAACGAAGCTCTCAAAATCATACATACACTGTTTTGAAACAGAAACATCATAAAAATCATTGAAACCTCATCGGTTTCTAAGGATTTTTGATAAAACAGTATACGGATACTGTTCTATCAAGTTTTCATCAAACAAACACTGATTTTAATACTTTGAATCCATTCATTGTATTTAAACATCATATTTGAGTTGTTCTATACTCTAATCAGGTGATTTATCATCTTCAAACAACAAACCGATTGTTGTTTTATTGAAGTTGTTTCAGTCGCCAACGAATCCTAGGATAAACCCTAGTTTTTGTTTACTCACAAACCTTTATAATCTCCGCTGATTGTGTTGGTTCTTTATCAAACTCGAAGAAGAAACATAATCTTCTTTTGAATTTTCGGAAAAAGTCACTTTTTGATCCGAAAAAGTTAACTTTTAAAACAAATTATTTGTTTTTAGGGTTTTGACCATGGTTGACTAACATCATTAAAGGTTTTGACTGATTGACATTCCTTAAACAGAATATTTATGTATTTAACCGAGAAAGTAATAGTGACTTTACCTAGGACATTAATTAATAAAAATTAATTAATTCCTTTTATTCGGTAAATCAAATTAAAAAATGACATAATTATCAAACAAATCCTAGTAATTGTAGGATAAAGACAAATTTAGCATCGAGCTAAATATTCAAACAAAAGTTGATTTAAACCGTTAAGTTAAAATTTAACAAACATGTCTGATGAAATTTCAGGATCTAACAGTGGTCTCAAACCACCAAGACTCAAGAACAAAGCAGATTTCAAACAATGGAAAATTATATTCAGAAATTGGATTATTTTCCAAGACCTGGACCTATGGACATCCATAACCGAGGGACCATACATACCATTAACTCTCAGGCCAGACTATAACATACAAAAGCCAGTAAGTTTAAAAAGTGTAGCTGGTGATGATCTCAAGAAGGTCAAAACAGACATGAAAGCATACAACATATTGGCAATGACCCTGCCATTTGAAATTTTGACAAGGGTTCAAAATTTCAAAATAGCTCATGAACTCTAGAAGGTACTTCACACCATGTGTGAAGGAAGTGAGGAGATAAGGGAAATAAAAAAGGAAAAATTGAAGACCCAATATGAAACTTTCCACCATGTTCAAGGAGAATCCATACCACAACAGCTTCATAGATTTGTTCAAGTAGTCAATGAGATGATAGTCTATGGTCTCAAATATGAATCTGTGGAGATCAACAAAAAGATGTTAACACACACTGCCAGAGAGCTGGACTTAGTTAGTCTCTCTGATGAAAGCAACATTGGATCTTGAAGCATTATCTCTAGATGCACTAGTGGCTAGAGTAGAGGCACTAGAACTAGATGAAAGATCCAGGAATAATAGTACAATAAGACATGTGGAATCATATAAGTTCAAGGAACTTCAACAAATAGACAGTGCATTCTTGACCTGCACCGGTGAAGATGAAGATGAAGAATTTATGGATTCAAGTTAAACTTCATTCTTCTCTGCTCCTGAATCATCAATCAATAAACAAAAGTCTAAAAAGACTGGTGTTCATGCTTCCCATGAAGCAACACCCCAAAGCAAACAACATCCTCACACTTCCAGCTCTAGCAAACAACACCCAGCAAAGATTCAAAACATTCATAAATTTGAGAAACCATTGGATGTATTAACAATCATATTGCAAAGTGAGAAGCAAAAGGCAGCTTTTGCAGCCTTTTCAACAAGCTTTGAAGCCTACCTAGGAGATAACCTCACACCATCACAGATCATACAACAAGACTTGGATGAACTACCTCCTGATATTGTTGAATAATGGCAATGATTGCATACAGATCTAAGAAGTTCCTACAAAGGAACAGGGGGTTAAGCATGGATAAGAAAACCAAACTTGGTTTTGATAAGACAAAGGTGAGATGCTATAACTGCCAACTCTATGGACACTTCTCCAAAGAATGCGAACAACCTAGAAGTGATAGAAACAACAACCAAACTCAAACATCAAGCAACTATCACTCAAACAGACAATTCCTACCTCCTATCAATATTCTTGCTGCACCAACCCTACCTCAAATCACATAGTATAGCCCAAATCAACACTCAAAATCATCTGCAATGATTATCAAACAAGATGGTGAGTGTGATTGGAGTATGTACGAGGCTGAGATCCAATCTCCTGATCATGGCCTCATGGCAAACATAGAAAATAAGATTTTAGAAATCCCAAAAGAGGTAAGGGAAAACCTCTATACACAAGCATGCATTGATAAAGTCAATAGATACAGAGAACATGCAGACAAACTTTCCAAGAAAGTAATTGAAACAAACATTTTAAATGAAAGTTTAAAATCAGAACAAAAACAATATGGGATTAAAATTCTTTCATTACAAAATGATTTAGACAAATTGATGTCTGTAAAATTAACACTTGCAACTCAAGTAGAGCAACTTTCTGAATCACTGACTTAGTAAAAAACACTACAGGCTGAAACTGAAGTGAAACTTCAGAAATTTTAGGTGAGCAACAAGAAGTTTGAAGAACTTCTTGCATAGCAAAAGGAATTTAAAGACCCTTCAGGTTTAGGATATAATAAGGTCAATCCACCTTATAATGAAAATTATATTCCACTTCCTGATTCCATGACAAACAAACAGGGTATGTCTCTTGACCCACATGACAGGACCGATGACTCAAAACAATCATCATCATCATTATCAAAATCATTATTAATATAAAAAACACCTTTGATAAATTTTGTTAAGAGTTAAACACCTTCACAAATAAAATCAACTGATTTTTATCAAGGAGAAAATAATGAGTTTGATGAACAAACAACTGATGAAGATGATGTTGATCTATTGGATGATGAGTCAGATCAACCAATTACTGAAACTACAAATGTTTCAAGTGTGGTTGATACACCAACCAAACAAACAATACAGACACAAGGTTTTGACATCTGCTCAGGTGGAAGAAAAACTGGATCTTCCACTGCCTCTACTAAACAAACAAACATAAGAAAAGGCAAACCTCCTATTAAGCTAAAACAAATTTAACTTTTGATGTACCTTTAAAATCAAATTTAAAATCAAAGGTTATTAACAAACAAGGCAATGCAAATTTACCATACTGCGAGTGGTGTGATCAATACACTCGCACCACAGAAAAATGCAAATATGGTAAATATTGCTAGTATTATAACATGAACAATCATAGTACTGAATCTTGCCATTTTCACAATTATTGTTCAATTTATGAAAGAAACAATCATAGCACTACTAACTTCTTTTTCAATAAGAAAAACCAAAAGCAAAACAAACAGCCTCAAGTTAAGAAATCAAATAAGAAACAGACAGTTGTTCCTAACAAGAACAAAGGAGGAGTACCATGACAAACTCCGTATCAAAAAGTTGTTTTAAATAATGATAAAACTTTTATGACAACTTCAAACAACCAAACAGGAGACATAAGTCTCAGAATAGACAACAGTCAGACATTAGCACTCAAAGAAGAAGAGCACAAAGCACTTCTCTTGACAGCGCTAACTGATTTCTTTACTTTTACAGGGACATCAAAGAAGGCCTAACAACATCTGGTATGTTGATAGTGGATGTTCTCGACACATGACTGGAAATTGTTCCCTCCTTCGGGATTTTAAAAGCAAACATGGAGGAAATGTAGCCTTTGGAGGATAAGACAGGTGGAAAGATAACTGGTGAAGGAACAGTATCAAATGGGTTGATCAGCTTTGAAAATGTCAATTCCTGCTCCAACCTCCAGTTCAATCTTCTCAGCGTATCCCAAATCTGTGATAAAGGATATGCCACCTTATTTGACTCCAACAACTGTTACATCCTCAAGACGGGTTTTCAAATACCTAAAGATTGTACCCTTTTGAAAACACCCCATCATAAAAACACATACATTTTTGATATGACCACTGTTTCAGCATCAACCCCTGAAACATGTTTACTATCAAAAGCGTCAGAGGATGTTTCCCAATTATGGCACAGAGGTTTGGGACACTCAAATTTTAACAGAATAAATCATCTTGTAAAAGGTGACTTAGTAATAGGTTTACCACAAAAAGAATTCTTCTGTACAGACCACTGCACTTCATGTCTAAAAGGCAAACAACACAGAGTGTCTCATAAGTCAAAATTGGTTAACTCTAAAAACATAGCAATCAAATTGCTTCACATGGACATTTTTGGCCCAACAAACATCCTAAGTATAGGAAAGAAGCAATACTGTCTTGTCATAGTAGATGATTACTCCAAATTTACCTGGGTTTTCTTTCTACTACACAAGTCAAAAACATCAAAAATCATCAAATCCTTTATCACTAAAATTAAGAATCAATTGGATCTTAAAGTTAAATCTTTAAGAAGTGATAATGGTACTGAATTTAAAAATGACTTTATTTCTTCTTTTTGTGCAGAGAAAGGAATTAGTCATCAATTCAGTATAGCAAGAACTCCTCAGCAGAATGGAGTTGCTGAAAGGAGAAATAGAACATTGATAGTAGCTGCTAGATCTATGCTAGCTGACTCTCTAGTACCCATATCCATTTGGGCTGAAGCAATCAATACAGCTTGCTATATTCAAAATAGAACATTAATAATCAAAGAACATTCTAAAAAACCATATGAATTAATGTTTAAAACAAAAGCTTTTATTGGCTTTCTTAAAGCTTTTGGATGTTCTGTTTCAATATTAAACACTAGAGAATAATTATCTAAGTTTGCTCCAAAAGCAGATGATGGATTTTTTGTTGCATACTCCGAAAGCTCAAAAGCTTACCGAGTATACAATCCAAGACTAAACATAGTAGAAGAAACAACAGATGTTGTTTTTAATGAAAATTCTTTCACTAAGAAAGTCATTGGATCAGACTGGTTGTTTGATATTTAATCATTAACAAAATCATTTGACACATCTTACTTTGATGTTTTAGGTACCAAGGATAACAATTAGTATCCAATGGTTCCACCAACAACCATTGATGTTCCTTTGCCTGTGGATCCTCTAAGGAGAACAAACATCATTCCTTCCAGTACTAAAGTTTCAACTCCTCCAGAACAAACACACACATCAAATGGAACATCATTAGACATACCATCTTCATCAACTCCTGTGACCACCCAACCATAACAAAATCATAACCAAAGAAAGTCACATCAACCAGCCACAGTTGAAGAAGATGATGATTATCATTCATTACCTCATACAGATCATGAAGATGAAACTCTAGATTACTTTCATGATTCACCATAAACATTCACTGAACCCACAACTCCAAATAATCAAACAACTACAAATACCTTTGCTCATCCATCCACACCCAACCAAACAATCACCAATCTTGATTCAACCATCCCTGTTGATCAGATTGCAACAACTAGATGTCATAAAGATCATCCTTTAGAAAACATCATAGGTGACCTCAATTCCAGATTGACACGAAGTCAATCTGACACAACAAACATTTTCTTGTATTCTGCTTCCTATCTCTAGCTGTATCCAAAAACATCATAGAAGCACTCAAAGACAACAGTTGGATAGAAGCAATGCAAGAGGAATTATAACAATTTCGAAAGCAAGAGGTATGGAAGTTGGTTGACCTCCCAGAAGGTCACTATGCCATTGGCACAAGATGGCTATTCAGGAACAAAGCTGATGATAGAGGGATTGTTATCAAAAACAAAGCAAGGCTCATAGCTCAAGGATATACTCAAGAGGAAGGCATTGACTATGATGATGTCTTTGCTCCTATAGCTAGATTCGAAGCCATCCGAGTATTCCTTGCATATGCCTCATCAAAAAACTTCAATGTCTTCCAAATGGATATCAAGTGTGCATTCCTCTATGGAGAGCTAGATAAAGAGGTATATGTTACTCAACCACCAGGGTTTGAAGACCTAGAATTCCCTCACAGTGTTTACAAGTTAGATAAAGCTCTGTACAGTCTTCATCAAGAAACTAGGAAATGGTATGAAACTTTATCTAAGTTTCTCCTATAGAATGGGTACACCCAAGGGAAGATAGATCAGACATTGTTCTTAAAGAGAAAAGAACAAGACTTGTTAGTGGTTCAAGTCTATGTAGATGACATAATTTTTGGCTCCACCAACATCTAACTTTGCAGAGAGTTTGAAACTCTTATGCAATCAAAATTCCAAATGAGCTCAATGGGAGAACTTACCTTCTTTCTTAGTCTTCAAGTTCAACAATCTGCTAAAGGAATTTTTATCAATTAGAGCAAGTATGTGAATTAGATATTATAGAAATACAACATGTCTGATTGCACATCCAGCAAAACACCATTTGCAACTGAATTAAAATTTGGCCCCAATCCAGAAGGAACATCAGTTGATCAGAAGCTTTACAGATCAATGATAGGCTCTCTGATGTATCTAACAGCAAGCAGACCAGACATCATGTATGCAGTTTGCATGTGTGCCAGACACCAAGCAGATCCAAAGAATCACACATAAATACTGTAAAGAGAATCTTTAAATACTTAAAAGGCAAACTAGCACTTAGCCTATGGTATCCAAAAGATGGAGATTTCTCTTTATATGCATACACAAATAGTGATTATGGTGGATGCAATAGTAACAGAAAATCCACTACTGGAGGTTGTTAGTTTCTTGGATCAAGATTGATCTCCTGGCAGTCCAAGAAACAAACAAATGTCTCCGTGTTAGTAGCTGAAGCAGAATACATAGCTGCTTCTGCATGCTGTTCTCAAGTGCTTTGGATCCAAAACCAAATGGTTGATTATGGCTTTAATTTTCTTAAAACACCAATACACATTAAAAATTCTACTGCCATGTTTATCACTGACAATCCAGTTCAACATTCAAAAACAAAACACATAGATATCAGATATCACTTTCTAAGAGATTGCTCAGAAAAGGGTCTGATAAAGTTGATCAAAGTCTATACAAACAATCAATTGGCTAACCTATTTACCAAACCATTTGATTCAACAAGATTTGAATTTCTGGTTCAATCACTTGGTATGATCAACTATAAACCAAACAAGTAATGTTTTCAAAACATTAGTATCAAACAATCTTGATTTTGTCAAAGTCCATGTTTAACTTCCAACAAGCATCTTTCAAAATCAAGACATCAAACAAACATACATGTTTTCAATTAACAAACAATTTGAATCACACATGACCATTCATAAGAAATGATAGTACACTAGACTATTTCTTCACTTGAGTCATTTTCCACTAATAAAGACTGACAATACTTTGTTTGGTATATGGAGAGGCTTTGCATGGGACACCTAACATCACATACAATAATAAAGAACTAAATTCTCATGATTGTGTGGTCAACAACACACATCTTGGTTTATGGTGAGTATTGGTCTATCCAATATAAGTTGCTTGTAAAGTAACTACAATACACCAAGTGAACCAGTTTATAAATTGCTCAATCATACAAGTGTCTCCTCTGTTATGATTATCATAGACCTAGAGTACACTAAGGTATTCTTTATTATGCTGAGCACAGACCTGAATAACCTATATCATGATCCAAAAAGATTCCCAATGAGGAACACATCTATCTTGGATGAACAATCAATAAAGCCTTTTAGACTACATTTCTTGTGAATGCATCAAAAGAATCCCAAAGAGGATCACCTTTCAAAGCGAAGTGAAAAAGAATCCCAATGTGGATCAAACAACATGGATCAAATTGAGCATTTATATTCCTAAGTAGCTAGGTCATAAGTATTGAAAGTGCTTTCTAGCATATCTTGAGGAGGACTGAACTTAACATACAATTAGATGTGGGGTACATACAATTCATGTTAATACACTCAAAACATGATAATCACTCACTGTTTAAATCAATCATTAATACCATGCATGAGTTTAAGTGGATCACAATATTTACAATCAACATTGTATTAGTCTATGTCTATTCTCAAAATCATTCAAACAACTCAGTGAGAATTTAAGAGTAGTATGTTCTCATGTCATGTGCATATGATTCATGTCCAAGCATGAAAATCAAGCATTATTAGTTAGATAAAACTTTTATCATACAAGCAATCAGATTGGACTTTGATAATTTTCATTCAAATACATTCAAATTTTTATCATTTTATAAAGAGTTTATAAACATGCAAAAATTTAAGGGGAGAAAATGAAAATGGAAATATCAAAGATAGCAGAATATGTGCATAATCATACAATTTTAAATTTTGATATATTAAATTTTGAGTTTTAAATAAAGCCATGTCAAGCTTGCACCCAAACATAGCAGTTTGACATATATACATATGCACAATATTGCATAGTATTGCTTGTGAGTGACTCTTTACCATCCATATATTGATCATGTTAAAATTTTATAATTTTAACAAACATTCAAAATTTTGGAACATTTCAAAATTATTTTAAGGAAAACAGAAAATTTTCCAAGTCGCTACAACGTATGTATTAAGTTACATAGCATATGAGCAAAAGTTTCAAAACAAATAAAAATTTTAAATTTTTGACAACTGTGGACACAGCGGACACACAAACATTCATCCGCTGTAGCTACAGTAAACTATTAACATGCAAAATACACCATGTGTTCACAGCGCATGATGTTGGTAAGGCATCCGCTGTGAATACAGTGTTAGTTTACACAACGCATGACTGACACTAGTCATCCGTTGTTAAAACTATACAAGTGTATACGACGTATGCATAAAGGTAATCATACGCTGTACATATCATTCAAGCATTCACAGCGTATGACAAAAAGTCATCCGATGTTAATGTCTCTTGAACAAACAATGAGTACACAACGCATGAACAAATGCCCATCCGCTGTGCATAACAAAAAAAACAAGCAAGTTTACATAGCGTATGAACAAAGGCTCATTTGTTGTGTATACACAAACAAAGAAACAAGGTTCCACAGCGCATGAACCGTTGTTCATCCACTTTGGAAACAGTGATCAATCACAGCGTATGACTTTTTAGTCATCAGTTGTGCATTTCAAATTTCACCCAAGTGTGCACAACGTACGACCAAATGACCATCCGCTGTGAACACAATACAACATCCAAAGGGTCCACAGCGTACAAGTTTAAAATTGTACAGCGGACGCACTGTTCACACAGTGCATATGAATTTTTTCACACCCTCAAATTCCACGTGCTGGGTTTTACCACAAGGCGTGTGAACATACCAGGATCTAAGTCATTAGTTATTCAGAACGACACTATATGAAACATTTAAAAAAAACAAACCAGAGTTTAAACTTTAAAACTGTGCGAAAGCGTTTTGTAAATAGGTCAAATCCAAGGTGTGAAACGTAAAATGCGCAGACACGCGCCAAACCAATAATCATGTAGGAATCAAGAATTGAACTTGCTAACGTGTTGAAATGATCAAATCTAAGCAAAATCGAGTACTTTTGATGCTAGAACTTGACATCACAAAAGGATGGGGTGCTTGGGAGTGTTCGGTCGCAACAATAGGGTGGGGAGGGGATTAGGGTTTAATTTTTGGTAATATTAAGTTTTATGGTAATTACAAAATAATCCTTGTTAATCTTTTATAAAAACTAATATTTTGCTGTGAAGACTGATTTCTTCGGAAGACAGAGAAAATATGCTTTCTCTGATCTACTTTAGATAAAGCTGACCAACTTTTTACTGCAACTCTGATAACTCACCAACTTGTATGAGTTGATGAAACTTCCATGCTTTAGTGAATAGTAGATAAAGTCTTTGTTTGTAATTTTCTCCTTTTGTTCCTTTACACTTTTTTGTAATAGGAAAAGTCAGTGAACTATGGCATGTCATAGTCACTAGTCAAAGAGCAATCTGCCTTTTGACTCCAAATTGATCTTGTTGTCTAGATTAGTCAATTCCAACTGTCCTTCCAAGTATTGACGATTGTAGGTTGTAGTATAAAAGAGTCTTAGTTCCTTGTATTTTAGATTATGCATTGAACACTTGTAATAGAACTTGAGATCAATATACAACATCTTTGAAAACTAATACTTGTGTTATTGTTCTAAGTTTTGTTTTATTGTTACTTGTGTTCTTTGTATCTTTAAAGTATCATGTTCCTATTTGAACTGTTAAGTGATCTAAGATCACTCCTCTTGTGAAACTAATTATAGTTAACACCCTTACCCGGTCCTGTAATAGGTGGGGAAATATGGGTTATGATTAGTGAATTTTAATGAGCATAATTAAGATTCAAGGGTTATGAGTTGGTTATAAATGAGTCAAAAGAGATGGAGTTTTAGTCTTTCAAATTAAATAAAAATGATGGAATGTTTATAAAATTAATTTTTATAAAGAGTTTGTATTAAAGTTGCAAAATTAGAGATTTTTGTTTGGAGGATTCTAAAGACTTTAAAATAGTTAGAATTTATTTTTATAAAAGTATAATAATTATAAACTTTTATAAAAATTTTATGAGTTAGACTTTTTATAAAATTAAGGATGGGAGTCTATAAAATTTTAGCTTTATTATACAATAGCACATTTGTACTTTTATAAGAACATAAGAACTTTAATAATAATATGGACTTTAGAAGTTTTATAAATATACAAGAACTTTAAGATATTAATAATTTAGGATTCCATTCACCATTATCAAGTCATAACACAAGTAAAATTATAAAACAAATATTACTCATACTAACAAAAAATAGCTATTATAGAATATTGTGTATAGCATGTATAAGACAATATGTTATTATGAATAATAGTATGTATGATAAACAAATAATATAGCATAAAATTTCAAATGTTTTAATTTATAAATCAATAAATGAAAAACAATGGATCGGGTTACAAATATGGATAGATACCGGGGGTCACAGTCTCCCCTACTTTAGGTAATTTCGTTCCGAAAGTTATTAGGACGGGGCTTAAGCAAATAGATATGGATACTTATCAAAATGAATAACTTCAGCATGGTGTATGGTAACTAATTTATGCCTACTATGATATCATAACTATCCAATTGCATGGGTTTGAGATCGATGGAGAAGTTATATTTGTTGAGATTAAGAGTGCAGTCACGAATAAAAGAGTCAATTATGATGGGTTTTCCATCTGCCATATCCACCTTGAAGGTCTCCTTTTGTAAGGCCCCATTCCCTGGATGCTTACAATTGATCAATCATCGCATATAACATTTAAAACACATCATTTTACAGCAGAACTATAACTTTTCATTAATAAATTTAATCGTGTCAAATCATCACATCGTTTTGTTTACATCTCAAAAATTGTATTAATACAATAACATTCTCAAAAATATGGATGCCAGACTCAAATCATCCCCAGTGGCTTATGCATCCATGCCTGCACCTCCTCAGCATCAATGAATACCTGCCAACTATTATGCATACAAAAGTCAGCGAAGCTGAGTGAGTTCTAGTTTTACTTTAACGAAACTTTGTCATGAACATAAACTTTATCATACTTTAACCTCGCATAAACTTTAACGTTATTCATCATCATTATCAAACTCGTTCGATAACTATACTTTAGCTTTTATTTTATCATTTTCTTTATCGTCACGTTACCCATACTTTAGCTTTATTCGTTTACTTTAACTTTAAATTTAGCACAAAGATTACCTCCTTTATCAGGTAAGAATGCAACAAATGCCATTCTCCTTTAGCAGGTGGGCATACCCAAAGTATAGCCCCTATGTGAGCACACCGATGTGTAGCTCCTATGTGAGAATACACCAAGCATGTCTCCTTTATCGGCACATGCATACCCAAAGTATAGCCCCTATGTGAGCACACCGATGTGTAGCTCCTATGCGAGAATCCACTAAGCATATCTCCTTTATCGGCACGGGCATACCCAAAGTATAGCCCCTATGTGAGCACACTGATGTGTAGGTCCTATGTGAGAATGCAACGAATACAATTCTAATTTAGCAGTACTTGTAAGACTTCTTTAGGGCGCTTTAACGTTTTCACAGCTGTGTTTTATCGGGTAATTGGGTAACTTTTCTTGAATTATGATTCAAGTTCTTTAACGTTCCACTTTTCATCATCGTTATCTTTCACTTTCATTACATAATACTTTACTTACGTATACACACACATCAAGTAAAGTCACATCATAAACATAACATTTTAAGGTTGTTTTAACGTGAAATGATAACACATCACACATCACAGCATACCATGTGAAAACTTAGCCATACTTCAGCATCATCGCACTCGAGAACTAGCTTTTCGCGCGAGAACCTCACAACATTCAAATCCTACACATCTAATCATCACTGTCGCGAGAAAACTACAAGTCAAGCGAAAACATACACATCGCGCGAGAACCTCCTATCACGCGAGAACTACCTGTCGCACGAGAACTATCCCCTTTCGCGCGAGAACTTTGCAGATTCAAATTTCATAAAGTACAACTTAACTGCTTGCGCGAAAACTACCGGGTTTTCCCGCCCAGTCATAACTTATTGTGTCTAAGGCTGTTCTAACATGCTTAACAACATAAACAACATCATCACAAGTATAAACATGCATTTAGTATGCATAATAGCCCCAAAACATAAAACTTGCGTAAAAAGAGGACTAGAAACTCAGCTCTTGAAGTTTTAGCTCAAACACAACCTTCCCGAAGCTTTTGCCAAACGAAAACTACATAACCATGCGTTATATTCATCAATAATACATTCTTAGAACATAACACGAGTTGCTACACGAGTTACATACCTCAAACACATGGCTTCTTCACTTTCTCTCTCTAAGCAGCAGCTTTCTCTCTCTAATAGAAGCACTTCTCGTGTGAAAATGGGGTTAGACTGGGTGTTCTTAGCTATTTATACCCAACTCAAACTTTTCGCATGAGGTTCTCGCGCGAGAACTTCATTTTGTCTTCATTTCTTTGAAATTTTCGGGTGTTACAAGTCCACCCCCTTATTTAGGTTTAGTGCTCAAAATTTGTCAGCCCTCGAATAGTTACGGGTAATGCCGCCTCATCTCTTCCTTGGTCTCCCATGTAGACTTGGACCCCTTTCTGTGTCTCCACCGTACTCATACAAGCGGAACCACTATATTCTTTAACCTCTTCTCCTTTCAGTCAATGATGGCTACTTGTTGCTCCACATAATTGAATCATCCATCTACCTCGATGTCCTCTGGTGGCACAATCATATCTTCATTGGCTAAGCACCTTCTCAGATGAGATATATGGAACTTCGGATGAATTCCACTTAACTCCTCGGGTAGCTCTAACTTGTAAGCCACTTCTCCTACTCGAGTAATCATTCGGAAAGGCCATATATACCTCGGGCTTATTTTTCCCCGCTTCCTAAATCGAATGATCCCTCTATAAGGCGAGACCTTCAGCATAACTCTATCACCCACCTTGAATTCGATCGGTCTACGTATCCTTTCGGCATACAACTTCTGTCTATCCTTTGCTGCTTTCATAAAGGCCTTGATCTTCTCCAATTTTTCAGTTGTAACCTCGATCACCTTAATGCTCCCCAACTCCTTCTACGTGATCTCTCCCCAACACACGGGCGTCCTAAACTTTCTACCTAATAGCATCTCATAAGGGGGCATACCAATGCTGGCATGATAACTATTGTTATATGAGAACTCGGCTAACGGTAAGTGTTCATCCCAACATCCACCAAAATCAATGACGCATGCTCGGAGCATATTCTCAAGCATTTGAATCATCCTCTCCAACTGACCATCTGTCTGAGGATGGTAAGCCGTACTGATGTGTAACCTCATCCCCATTGCATCATGAAATCTCTTCTAAAACTTTGATCTAAATCGAGTGTCACGGTCAGACACGATAGACACCGGTACACCATGACGAGCCACGATCTCCTTGATGAACAGATCTGCCAACCACTCAGATGAATACATCTCACTGATTGGCAGGAAATGAGCACTCTTCGTTAGACGATCAACGATCATCCATATGGCATCGTACTCCCTTGCCGTACACGGTAACTTCATAATGAAGTCCATGGTGATGTGCTCCCATTTCCACACGGGAATGTCCAAAGGTTGAATCTTCCTGCATGGCTTCTGATGCTCCGCCTTCACTTGCAGACTAGTAAGGCACTTACTCACATACTCCGCTACGTCACGCTTCATTCCCGGCCACCAGTAATCCTTCTTCATATCCTGATACATCTTCGTGGCACCGGGGGGAATCGAGTATCGAGTCTTATGAGCCTCATCCATGATCTTTCCTCATAGATCCCCGTAATAAGGAATCCACGTCTGCCCAGATCGGGTTCTAACACCGAGAGTGTTCTCACCCAACTCCACGACTAGGCCTTTCATCCTTTCGGAGTTAATTCGATCCTCATTCAAAGCTTCTTCCTAAAATTCTTTGACCTGCTTCATCACATCAAAGGTCATAACCAACTGATAAGCCTTCACCCAAATCAGCTTAGGTCTCTCTTTTCGGCTAAGGGCATCTGCCACTACGTTGGCCTTGCCCGGATGGTAGTGGATCTCACAATCATAGTCCTTGATAAGCTCCAACCATCTTCTTTGCCTCATATTGAGATCCTTTTGCTCAAAGAAGTACTTCAAGCTCTTATGGTTAGTGAAGATAGTGCACTTCATCCCGTACAAATAGTGCCTCCAAATCTTCAATGCCAAAACCACTGCCGCCAACTTCAAATCATGGGCAGGGTAGTTAGCCTCATGTATTTTCAACTGTCGGGATGCATAGGCTATAACCCTTCCCTATTGCATCAACACGCAACCCAATCACGAATAAGAAGCATCCGAATAGACCACTAAGTCTTTGCTCACTTCGGGCAACGTCAAAACAGGAGCTTGAGTCAATCTCGTCTTCTGCTCTTCAAAAGTATTATCCTATTCTAGGCCCCATACAAACTTCATGTCCTTACAGGTCAACTTAGTCAATGGTGAAGCTATCTTGGAGAAGTCTTGGATGAATCTCCTGTAGTAGCCCGCCAAACCCAAGAAACCACGAATCTCAGATGGCGTCTTTGTAGACTTCCATTGCATCACCGCCTTAACCTTTATCGGGTCTACCATGATCCCTTTAGGATTAACCACATGACCCAAAAACTGAACCTCGCACAACCAGAATGCACACTTGGAGAACTTGGCGTACAGCTTCTCCCTTCTAAGCATCTCCAGACCTCCCGAATATGACCGGCATGCTCTTCTTCGCTCTTCTAATAAATCAGGATATCATCAATAAATACAATCACTGATTTCTCTAGCATAGGCAGACACACCCGATTCATCAGATCCCTAAAAGCAGCTGGCACGTTGGTTAAACCAAAAGACATCACGAGAAACTCGTAGTGTCCATAACGCATATGAAAAGCTATTTTAGGAGCACCCTGCTCCTTATCGTTTAGTTGATGGTAACCAGATCAGAGGTCTATCCTTAAGAACCAGTTGGCACCCTGGACCTAATCAAACAAGTCAGCAACCCTCGGTAACAGATACCGGTTCTTTACTGTCACTTGTTCGGATCACGGTAGTCGATGCACATCCTCATACTGCCATCCTTCTTCTTTACAAATAAGACCCTAGCACCCCATGGAGAGATACTCAGTCAAATGAACCCCTTGTCCAGTAACTCTTGCAGCTGAGTCATCAATTCCTTCATCTCGGAGGGAGCTGAGCGATACGGCACCTTAGCAACAGGTTGGGCACCAGGTATCAGATCGATCTGGAACTTGATCTCGCGGTCAGGTGGCACACCTGATAGATCCTCTGGGAATACGTCTGGGAAATCACACAAGACCGGTACGTCCGACAATCGTGGTACTGTCGCATTCACATCCGTCACCTAGGCCAGATAAGCACCTCATCCACGCCTCATACACTTCTCCGCCTCAACCATCGAAATCACTTTCGTGACCGTACTAACTCTATCGCCATAAATCGTCACCGAACTCCCATCGGGTGCGGTCAAATCAAATCATCTTCTTGCGACACACCATGTTTGCCTCATAGGCTGCCAGCCAATCCATCCCTAAGACTACATCAAATCCGCCTAAGGTCATAACAAACAGTCTAGCAGGAAACCTATGACCTTCCAATTCTATCACACCATCCTCTAAGCACCATAAGATTTAGACACCAACACAATCATTCAAGGTAATAGCTCAGATTATGTCAAGTATAGTAAGTTCCTAATTACAGTGGCCAGTTGTGATTAGCCACTTACTTTACTCTTCATCCCCCAAGCATTCCTTATCCCGACTACATCAGTATCCAAATCTACTAAAGGCAGATAAATCACGTAACACGCTCACAAAATTCATTTTTTTGTTATCTTACATAAAACATTTACATAAAACCTTTACCTGTAGGCATATAGCTACTAGGACTTGCATCCCTTTTCTTTCATCCCATTTTCAGTTTAAGTTTTAGGTTTTAGAAAATATTTTACCCAATTCTCCTAAACTTTGGCTCTGATACTAACTTGTAAGGCCTCATTCCCGAGATGCTTACAATTGGTCAATCATCGCATAAAACATTTAAAACACATCATTTTGCAGCGGAACTGTAACTTTTCATTAATAAATTAAATCGTGTCAAATTATCACATCGTTTTGTTTACATCTCAAAAATTGTATTAATACAATAACATTCTCAAAAATATGGATGCCAGACTCAAATCATCCCCAGTAGCTTATGCATCCATGCCTGCACCTCCTTAGTATCAACGATTACCTGCCAACTATTATGCATACAAAAGTCAGCGACGCTTATTGAGTTCTAGTTTTACTTTAACGAAACTTTATCATGAACATACACTTTATCATACTTTAACCTCGCATAAACTTTAACTTTATTCATCATCATTATCGAACTCGTTTGATAACTATACTTTAGCTTTTACTTTATCATTTACTTTATCATCACGTTACCCATACTTTATCTTTACTTTATCAGTACTTTAGCTTTATTCGTTTAATTTATCTTTGAACTTAGCAAAAATCTTAGCTCCTTTATTAGGTGAGAACGCCACAAATGCCATTCTCCTTTAGCAGGCGGGCATACCCAAAGTATAGCCCCTATGTGAGCACACCGATATGTAGCTCCTATGCGAGAATGAACCAAGTATATCTCCTTTATCGGCACGGGCATACCCAAAGTATAGCCCCTATGTGAGCACACTGATGTGTAGCTCCTATGCGAGAATGCACCAAGCATATCTCCTTTATCGGCACGGGCATGCCCAAAGTATAGCCCCTATGTGAGCACACAGATGTGTAGCTCCTATGTGAGAATGTAACGAATACAATTCTCCTTTAGTAGTGCTTGCAAGACTTCTTTAGCGCACTTTAACATTTTCACAACTATGCTTTATCGGGTAATTGGGTAACTTTTCTTGAATTATGATTCAAGTTCTTTAACGTTCCACTTTTCATCATCTTTATCTTTCACTTTCATTACATAATACTTTACTTACGTATACGCACACATCAAGTAAAGTCACATCATAAACATAATGTTTTAAGGTCGTTTTAACGTGAAAAGATAACACATCACACTTACAGCATACCATGCAAAAACTTAGTCATACATCAGCATCATCTCGAGCGAGAACTAGCCTTTCATGCGAGAACCTCACCACATTCAAATCCTACACATCCAATCATCACTTTCACGCGACAACTACAAGTCGCGTGAAAACTTCATGTCGCGCGAAAACATACACATTGCGCGAGAACCTCCTATCACGCGAGAACTACCTGTCGCGCGAGAACTATCCTCTTTCGCACGAGAACTTCGCAGATTCAAATTTCATAAAGTACAACTTAACTGCTTGTGCAAAACTACGGGTTTTTCCCGCCCAGTCATAACTTATCATGCCTAAGGCTGTTCTAACATGCTTAACATCAAAAACAACATCATCACAAGCATAAACACACATTTAGTATGCATAATAGCCCCAAAACATAAAACTTGCATAAAAAGGGGACTAGAAACTCACCTCTTGAAGTTCTAGCTCAAACACAACCTTCCTGAAGTTTTTCCAAACGAAAACTGCATAACCATGCATTATATTCATCAATAATACATTATTAATACATAACGCGAGTTGCTACATGAGTTACATACCTCAAACACTTGGATTCTTCACCTTCTCTCTCTACACAACCGCTTTCTCTCTCTAACAGCAGCACTTCTCGCACGAAAATGGGTTCAGACCGGGTGTTCTCGGCTATTTATACCCAGCTCAGACTTTTCGAACGAGGTTCTCGCGCGAGAAGTTTTCTTCGCGTGAGAACTTCATTTTGCCTTCATTTCTTTGAAATTTTCGGGCGTTACACCTTTAATTTAGCACGCGTGGTAGCAAGTAAAGGCTCAAAATCAAATGAAACAAAACTCTTATCATCTTCAGTATCAAATAAAATAGAAGCATATTTATTATTGGTTAAAACGAAAGAGTTTGTCAGACTTAGAGTATGGATTACTTAAAACAAAGAGCAATATATGAAATCATAAAACTTGGGTTTAAAAAAATATAAAATCAATAGTATGAATTGTAAGATTTAACATAAGATATATTATAGAGTTTGGAGTGATGATTGGGAATGGATTGGTGCCCTTAAAGAGCACATTGACTTATCAAAGTTTCTAAGTTCTTATGACGTGTATTTTGACATGTTTTGGCCTAATAGGCTAAGACACGCTCATCGGTAATCCTCCGGTAGGCATTTGGATCCATCTATAGATTTGGATTTATATGCAATGCCAGGCTAGACAGGAAACCTAAGGTGTCCACTACCCTTCAAGTTACTACATGTCCGTCACTTAAATTTAGACTTTGACGAGTAAAAAAAATTAATGTAGTGAAATCTAAAAATATCATTTCAATAGAATTTTGAAATAAATTTTAGTTTGAAAATGTGAAAATAACCTAGCTATAAAGTCGAAAATTATATAATATATATCATGTCCCAAAGTAGGGTAGGATTAAATTACAAGTATGGAAATTGAAATTTAGCATGCACACGTGAGATGACTCACGTTTGGGGCACCTAAGGTTATAGTCTAGTTCATTGTGTCTAACAATCTAATTCTCTATAGTCATGGCTCTGATACCAATATGTCACACCCCAACCGGCGGCGGAATGTATCGGGGCATGTTGATTGTCCATAGCACATGACACTATTAAAGTCATAATTTATTTAATCAATCCAATAAATAAGTCTTACAAAGAAACCATAAATTGTTCAAACAAACATAACATAAAATAATATAAAGTTTGATTTATTAACTAGGTCCACAAGCATTCTAATTGTCATAAACTTGTAGGCATCTCAAACAACATTTCCTGTGACATGTATAAAATAAAGGTTAATTAGCAAGTTGGTGAGTAAACATAGATTTTCTTACATATACTATATTTAAAACATGATTCAAGATTCAAAGTATGAAGTCAAGCAAGTATGATAAACCAAATGAATTGATCAAACCTTTGTTGACAAGTGTCCCTAACCAAAGGGTTAGACTAAGAATTTCGATTTCCATACCCAAATTCCATCTAAAACGGCCCATTCGGGTGGGTGTCAAACCAATAGCGCTATCATCATCACCTTAGGCTTTAGAAAGTTAATGATCATATGCTAGCAAGTAAGTTAGCAAGATTGACCACCATATGACAAATTAATCCAACAAGTTTATCACAAACGCATAGAATACACACAAGAATTAATTGAATTTTATGATTTGTAAGAAACATTTTGAATTGAATACATATACATGCCACATACTAAAAACATAAAAGTAAAAGAGACTATGAATACTCACATTGAGTTCTTGAGTATGAGTTGGACTTATGACTCGATTAATAGAAATGATGAATCCCTAAATTATCATGATTATATGTATAAGAGCTTATGTTTAAAGTTATGGTTGTGAGAATTACCATAGTAATAAAGGAATCAAAAGCAAAGGAAAAGAAAGGTTGTTGCAAGATAAAAATAGATTCTAACAGATTTATTATTATAGTTTCATATGATAATTAAAAATATCAAACTTTAAGTAAAAACTTTGAAGCCCCTAGTCTACTATTTTAGGATGTTACGAATAGCTTTCGTTTAGAATAATTTTTGAAATTTAGATCAAAAGCTGATCAAAATAACAATACAAATCAGAACTCGTGTAAACTATAATTGGAAAGATAATTCGATGAACTTGTTCGTGGAATCTGAGTTTGGTAATTTTTGAATTATTATGACCTAGTTATCTTCCTTTGAAGTTGTAACAGATTTGGTCCAAAATCAATGGTAGCACTTATGTCAACCTTTCAGGGTTTTAAAAATAACAAACACGTATAATAAATTTTGTTGAGACTATAAATGATAATAGAAGGAAAAAACATAAGAAATTTGATTATAAAGTTGTTTAGAATTATTTAGAAATCAAAAGAATAATAAGAATACTACAATTAATAATACGGTTGCTACCTTAAGAATGACGAACGAATTTGAAACTTCCAAAGGCTTGAATTGGGGGTTGGGGCTGAAAGTTTCTTAAGATTATATAGAGGGTGAAGAAGAACTCTTTTGTAAGTTGATAAGAAGAGTTTGTGCAAAAAAATGATGAGACAAATGTTAGTATTTATAGGTGGGGAAATGAGGGTTATGATTGGGGAATTTTTATAAGCATAATTAAGATTTGGGGGGGGGGGGTTATGAATGGGTTATAAATGAGTTAAAAGGTTTTTTAAGTCTTTCAAATTTAATAAAAAATGATGGCATGTTTATAAAATTAAGTTTTATAAAGAGTTTGTATTAAAGTTGTAAAATTAGAGTTTTTTGTTTGGAGGATTCTAAAGAATTTAAAATGGTTAGTATTTCTTTTTATAAAATTAAAATAATTATAAGCTTTTATAAAAATATTATGATTTAGACTTTTTATCAATTAAAGGATGGGAGTCTATAAAAGTTTAGCTTTATTATACAATAGCACATGTGTACTTTTATAAGAAGTTAAGAACTTTAATTATAATATGGACTTTAGAGATTTTATAAATATACAAGAACTTTAAGATATTAATAATTTAGGATTCCATTCACCATTATCAAGTCATAGCACAAGTAAAGTTATAAAACAAATATTACTCATACTAACAAAAGTAGCTATTATAGCATCTTGTGTATAGCATGTATAAGACAATAAATTATCATGAATAATAGTATGTATGATAAAACAAATAATATAGCATAAAATTCCGAATGTTTTAATTTATAAATCAATAAATGAAAAAAATGGATCGGGATACAAATATGGATAGATACTGGGGGTCACAGTTGTCACACCCTCAATTTCCACAAAAGGAGTTTTACCGTTAGACGCGTGACATACCAAAATCTCAGCCGATAGTTACACGAAACGACACATTATTTATAAAACATATTTGCTCATTAATTTTAGAAATTCCTAAAAACAGAGTTAATAATGTAATCATAAAAATACTTGCGGAAGCGTAATCCATCATAATTAAAATGGCGCAAACACGCGCGAACCAATTAAATGTAATTTGTAGAAATGTAAATTGTTCATTTAACCCAAATAATGATAAAGCAATGGTGACGATCCTAACCGTGACCTTAAGAACCTGAAAGAAACATGCTAAAGTGTCAACACAAGGTTGGTGAGTTCACAGGTTTTGATAAATAGTACATAAAAGAAAGCAGATCCAGTAAGCCAGGTAATATCAGTAGGTAGCTAGGCTACATAACAAGTTACATAGTGTATGAAGTTCGCAACCAAAGCTGACAATGTAAATGAATGCCTCGGCTATGGCTACCAGACCATAACAACAGAAATTAGGTCAATTAAACACCCGTTTGACGTGCAGTCGTGGTAGCGCGACTAGCCCAGGTGGGATTTGTCAAACCCAGTAGATCTACTCAGAATTGCCTCCCTAAAATACATAAATTAACGGTTCGAATGTGAGGACTTTAATTGGTTTAACGCTAGTAAAAAGTGATAATTACAGTAATACTGATCAAATGAAAATATGTTTCAGAACACATGTTTCTCTCCCCCAAAAGAGTACGAGTAAAGTGGGGCTGAGAACTCACCTTAGGGTGCATGGCAGACAAATGAAACCAAATACCACAACGGTAACCTCAACCTATTACACAAATAGGTTTATAAGTTTGTGCACAAGACATGCTTACGATGTCCTAGTCATATCACACAATGTTCAACCCAATTCAAAGCATAATATCAAGCTTTGACAACAATTCACACAAGAATTCATTACAAATTATCTATACACTATTTTGGGATAAAACCAATTGGAGGTGCTCCAAGGCTCATGGGGTTACTCCCTAAATCATTTATTTTGACCATAAACCCTTCAAAATACAAACCAAGTATCAAAACACTTGACCCTTTGTTTGCTGTCAAAAAGGACAGTTTTGACCTACCTTCACTAAAAATGCAATAACTCTAGTTTTACCTGTCCAAATTGAGTGTGGTTGTACTTTCTGGAAAGTAGACTCAAAAATACACAATTTGGACCCAAGAAACAGAGTGATTGAATTTATTATCATCAAGTTACAACGTGCACAAGTTGGCTAACAGAATCTGCCAGAATCAGGAAACATTCAAGTTTGCACTAAACAAGCATCCTAACAATGACCAAATGACTTCACAAGGCCATGTTATCATCTAAAACAAGTTTGGACACTCATCCAAGTGTCTTGCACGTTCACAAGCTTTAGTAAAACTCAAACCATACGATGTATACTCAACCTCTTTCCAATGATCATTACCCGACCCGATAACTTCATTTTCACATAAAAATCGACAAACACAACCCATTTGCCCCCACATCAATCGACTTCCAGCCCCAAAATCAACCCTAATCTGGATTTGTATCAATCATAGCACAATACCTATGATCTCTAACAAAAATCTTAGCAAAAACATAATCAAATCAACGAATAATACATCCAATGCACATAATCATCAAGTTGCAGCCCTAAGGGTCGATTTTACCTTAGAACTCAAAGTGGGAAGACAAGAAAACACGTTGCAATGGCTGGAGGATCAAGAGAATGGATGTATGAGGAGAAAGGATGGTCGATTTGGGGAGGAATGGTGGTGATCGGCTGTGGTTTGGATGATCTTGAGGTGATCGGCCGATTTGGAGAGGGGAGGGGGGAGATTCTCGATCGGTTGGGTGAATGAAGGGGGGTTTAGGGTTTGCATGAAGTGTGTGTAGTATTTTGTATGTTAAAGGGTCTTTCGTGGGCTTTCGGTTGGGCCGGGTTTACATGTGATGACTACAAACAAATAACTTCTACTACCAACACTTTACCAAGCTCGATTTCATTTTTCCAAATTTGTTTAGTTGGTAATTACAATAACAATTATAATAATAGTTATTATTATTTAATAATTGTAATTTGGTTAATCATAAATTTAATAAACCCTAACATACAGAGGAAGGTTAGGTTAAGGGAACGAGGTTAACCTGAGAACTCGGGTTGTCCCGACAGTCTCCCCAACTTTGGGTAATTTCGTCCCGAAATTTATTAGGATGAGGCTTATGCAAATAGATGTGGATACTTATCAAAATGAATAACTTCAGCATAGTTTAAGATAACCAATTTATGCCTACTATGATATCAAAACTACCCAATTGCATGGGAATGAGATCAATGGAGAAGTTATATTTGTTGAGATTAAGAGTGCGGTTACCAATAAAAGAGTCAATTGTGATGGGTTTTTCATATGCCATATCCACCGTGAAGGTCTTCTTTAATTTAGCACGCATGGTAGCAAGTAAAGGCAAAAAATTAAATAAAACGAACTCTTATCGTCTTCGGTATCAAATAAAATAAAAGCATATTTATTATTGGCTAAAACGAAAGAGTTTGTGAGACTTAGAGTATGGATTAGTTAAAACAAAGAGAAATATGTGAAATCATAAAACTTGGGTTTATTTAAAATATAAAATCAATAGTATGAATTATAAGATTTAACATAGGATATATTATAGAGTTTGGAGTGATGATTAAGAATGGATTGGTACCCTTAAAGAGCACATTGACTTATCAAAGTTTCTAAGTTCTTATGACATGTATTTTGACATGTTTTGGCCTAACAGGCTAAGACACTCTCATCGGTAATCCCCAAGTAGGCATTCGGATCCATCTGTAGATTTGGATTTATATGCAATGCCAGGCTAGATAGGAAACCTAAGGTGTCCACTACCCTTCAAGTTACTACATGTCCGTCACTTAAATTTAGACTTTGACGAGAAAAAAAAACTAATGTAGTGAAATCTAAAAATATCATTTCAATAGAATTTTGAAATAAATTTTAGTTTGAAAATGTGAAAATAACCTAGCTATAAAGCTGAAAATTATATAATATATATCATGTAACAAAGTAGGGTAGGATTAAATAGCAAGTATGGACATAGAAATTTAGCATGCACACATGAGGTAACTCACGTTTGGGGCACCTAAGGTTATAGTCTAGTTCATTGTGTCTAACAATCTAATTCCCTATAGTCTGATTCATTAACTAGGTCCACAGGTGTGACATCCGGTAATTTTTCGTTACCAAACTCCGTTAGTTTCGTTAGGTCTTGCATACACGTGTCATGAGCACACACTAGTTGTTATTGAACATTGGTGATTTAAAAATAATTAACAATGATTATCTGATAATAACTTGATTAATAATGTTGATTATTTATTTGTAGTTACGTGATTTGTGAATTTTAAGTATCATTTGTGAATTTTACCTTGTAACGTGTCAACGTGTTATAGTTATTTTATGTGTTTTGTAGCTAGTGGAAATTGTATATAATTATTAATGTGGTTTAGTAATGCTTGTGTTTTGTAGTTAAAATTATTCAAAAAAAATGTTAAAAGGATTAAGTTTTTACAAAATATAATTAAGGAGGGTTTAATGGTAAAAATGATAATTACCAAATATTAACAAAAATCAAACCCTAATCCCCCCCCCCCCACACACACACTTCGATTTTGAGCAAGAACAACAATCAATCATCGATTTTGGCTAGTTCCAAGTGTTTCAAACATGTAGCAAGCATCAATTCTTGACCATTAAGCGATTAAAGGTTAGATTTTGATTAGTTTTTCATGGATTGTTGATCATGTTTGAACCCTAGTTTGATTTTCAATATGAAAGTTGAAATTGATGTTATTTGACGATTGTATGTTGTTAGTCGTATTGTATTTATGTTAGTTTAGGTGGATTGTGTAAGAAATTCATGAAATTGAGTTGTTGTTCATACCTTACTATTAATAGTAACTTTTAAGCATGAGATTGATGAATTATGATGAATTAATGATGTTATTCATGTCTAGATGGTTGTTATGGACTTGATTAGGCATAAAGTTGGTGAATTTACAAAACAATTGGATGTTAGATTGGTTTTGGGTGTTACTTTCCCTAAAGGGAAACTTTATTTATGTAGATCATTGGATAAATTGAGCATGTTTATGATGTTAGGGTCATGTTAGAATGTTTGTTGATAATGTCTAAGGTGGTAGATTATGTTGTTTGGGTTGTATGAATACTTGATGCACAACTTTGAAAATTTAGGCTCTTATGTAATATACATGATAATGGATGTTGTTAGGTGATTTTGAGGGTGTGCCAGATTGGTATCAGAGCCATTCGTTATAGGGAACTAGGTTGCATACACATTAGACTATAACCACATAGTTTGTTAGTTACTCGTTACTTATCCCTTACTATATACTCATTGGCATACATGTCAGGTACCTCGCAGCATGGCATCGTCTTCACGGGCTCTGGGTAAGAGGCCTACACATTCTGAGTCACCTCCTTCTCCCCCCGTACCTGATAGAGGATCTAACTAGCCCCGACATCCCAATCCTTCTGAAGAGATAGACTGCGATCAACCTTTTGCACTACTTGAGCACGACGCTCAATGGAACTGGAGTTACTATCCTACCTATGTTGATCGCATGGTCTACAGGGAGCATGTTCCAGCTATAGCTACTACTGGACCTAGGACTAGGTCGGCGACTGCCTCTACGACACCTACCCTTACTTTTCTACGTATTCCTCTCGAGCAGGCGGTTGCAGCTTTGGTTGCTACGCTGGACACTGAGCGACAGCACATCAGAGGACTTACTGACGAGAACTCCATTTTATGACACGAGATGCGTCAACTGCATTTACTGGTAGAGACACTTCAGGAGCGACTCTCGATGTCAATCGGTGGGCATCATACCTTGGCTGGTATTGTTTTTGCACTTACTGAGCGCATGTTCGCGCAAGATCTTCACAGTGTAGGGACAGATGATAGATTGATTGAGCTGGATACATAGCTAGCGGCACTTCAGATTGTGGATGACCCTGCACCTGGGGAAGACCCTAATGAGGAAGGCCCTGAAGAGGAACCTGAAGAAGAGCCGGAGGAAGCCCCGAAAGAAGAAGAACCAGAAGAGATGGAAGAGGACAGTGATGGATCTGATGTGTTCGATTGATTTTCACATTCATTTGACTTGGACTACATAGTGTTTCTTTTCTTTTTGAAACCTATGTGGGAAGGTTTGTTTTCCACCCAATTGAAAAACTGAAACTTTTGACATTGATGGAATATTTTATGAATCATTTATAATTTATTTGTCTTTGGTTATTATTTTGGTTATATATGTTGTGGTTGTGATGAATTCGTTATTTCTTATAATTTACCATACTTCAATGAGATTAATATGTTGGATGTTACTCATTATTGTATTTGTGAATGTAAAGTGACATATGAAGGGTCGTGGTAGAGGACGTGGACGTGGCCGTGGACGTGGTGCCGGTGGACGTGGTGCCGGTGCTGTAAACATGACCCCAACCGAATTAGCCGCATTAATCAATCAACATGTGCAGGCAGCGATAGGCGCTCAAGCTGCCCAATTTGGAGGTAAACGATGACCCTAGTCATCAACCACATAAATATTCTATTAGATGGTTAATCCGTTTGGTTTGACTAAACAATCCAAAACATTGAATACAGGACCGCCAACATTCACGTATAAGACGTTCATGGACTGTAAGCCCCACACATACAGTGGAGCTGAAGGAGCCATAAGGCTTATGCGATGGTTTAAGAAGACCGAGTTAGTTTTCACCAAGTGCAACTGTCCAGCGGCGGACTAGACACTTGAGGGTGCAGCGCTCTCATGGTGGAATGCACAGGTGCATATTCTTGGCCAGGCAATGGCAAATGCTTTACCGTGGGACGAGTTTAAAGCGATGATGATGGAGGAATATTGTCCTCGCAATGAAGTCCAGAAGCTGGAAGCTGAGTTCTGGCAGTTGAAAATGGAAGGATCTGAGATCGAGGCTTACACTACGAGGTCTCACGAGTTGGCGACACTTTGCCTTGGCATGATAGACCCGCCGATCAAACGAATTGAGCTTTATCTGCATGGCTTAGTTCTAGAGATACAAAGTATGGTGACTGCTACAAACCTCGCCACTATTCAGTAGGTTATTCGATTAGCTCACAAGCTTACTGACCAAGTGGTGGAGCAGGGAAAGCTACCCAAACGAGGCTTTGTGGCAAGCGTGCCTGACAATAAACGCAAGTGGGATAACTCTGGAAGCAAGGGATCATGGTCAAACAGCCAACCTCAACAACATCAGCAGCAACCACAGCACACTCAGCAGCATCAGCATCAACAGCAGCAAAGGAGGTTTGACAACAACCGTAGTTTCAATCAATCATCTTCTTCATCTCAGGGACAAGGTGGATACATGGGGAAGTATCCCAAATGTAATCGATGCAACTACCACCACACAGGCAGGTGTGACAATTTTTGATGCCAACGTTGTGATAAGGCTGGACACGCGGCAAAGGATTGCCATGGTAAGTTGATGAAGAAGTCTCAGCAATCCCAAGAAACACCAAAAGGTTGCTTTGAGTATGGAAAGGAAGGACACTATAAGAGGAATTGTCCTCAGTTGAAAAAGAACGGGAATGGTGCTAGAAATGGTGGAAACAACAACAACAACAATGGCAGTGGTGACAATAATAGTGGCAACAATGGAGGAGCTAAGGGGAGAGCCTTTGTCATGGGTTCAGGTGAGGCTCTAAACGACCCTACTACTATTACTGGCAATTCCCTGTTAATGGTTGTTTTGCTACTGTATTGTTTGACACTAGAGCCGATAGGAGTTTTATCTCTACTAAGTTTAGTAGTCTCTTAAGTGATATGCCTTCTCAGTTGGAATCTAAATATACGGTAGAATTAGCTGATGGTATGCAAATCTACGTTATACACATCCTTAAGGGTTGCGAGATAGAACTTGCTAGACATACTTTTGACATCGACCTCAAGCCTGTTACGCTTGGGAGTTTCGATGTGGTCGTGGGCATGGATTGGCTGTCCGAGAAGCAGGTGGAAGTCATTTGCCACGAGAAGATTATCCACATTCATCTCCTGGATGGGGAAATTCTCTCGGTTAAGGGAGAGAAAGGTGGTGCTGTGATAGGCATCATATCCTTTATGAAAGCGTAAAGGTGGCTACGTAAGGGTCGCTTAGCTATATTAGCCCTTGTGCCTGACAAGCAACCGGATGAAAAGAAGATGGAGAATATTCTGGTAGTTCGTGACTTTCCGGAGGTGTTTCCATAGGATCTGCCTGGACTACCACCTCATCGTCAAGTTGAGTTCTAGATTGATTTGACTCCCGGAGCCGCTCCGATTGCGAGAGCACCTTACCAGTTAGCCCCTAACGAACTGCAAGAACTATCGACAGAACTGCAGGAACTGTTGGACAAAGGGTTTATTCGACCGAGCTCATCACCTTGGGGAGCACCTGTTCTCTTCGTCAAGAAAAAGGATGTCATATTTCGAATGTGTATCGACTATAGAGAATTGAACAAGGTTACAGTCAAAAATCGATATCCTTTACCCCGGATAGATGATTTGTTTGATCAACATCAAGGATCAAGCTACTACTCTAAGATTAATTTGAGGTCTGGGTATCATCAACTGAGAGTCCGAGAGGAAAACATCTTGAAGACCGTGTTCTATACACGTTATTGTCATTATGATTTCTTGGTCATGCCATTTGGGTTGACAAATGCACCAGTAGTATTCATGGATCTCATGAATCGTGTGTGCAAACCCTATCTCGATCAGTTTGTTATCATGTTCATCGATGACATATTGATTTCTTCGAGTACCAAGGAGGAACATGAAGAGCACCTACATCTAATCTTGGAATTACTTAAGAAGGAACAACTGTACGCCAAGTTTTCCAAGTGTGATTTCTGGATACGCAAAGTACAATTTCTGGGTCACATAGTTAACGAGAAAGGAATACATGTCGATCCTGCAAAGATTGAGGCGATAAAGAATTGCTCGGTTCCCAAGACGCCTAGTGAGATACGACAGTTTCTTAGACTGGAAGGATACTATCGGCGATTCATTAAGGGATTCTCTAAGATCGTTCAACCTCTCACAGCCTTGATTCACAAAGGAACAACGTATATATGGGGTGATAGTCAAGAGTCTGCTTTTTAGTTGTTGAAAAAGAAACTGTGTAGCGCACCGATATTGGCATTACGGGAGGGAAGTGATGACTTCGTGGTTTATTGTGATGCTTCTATCCAAGGACTTGGTTGTGTCTTGATGCGGCATGATAAGGTGATAGCCTACGCCTAGATACAACTAAAAGTACACGAGAAGAACTACACCACCCATGACTTGGAACTGGGTGCGGTAGTTTTTGCCTTGATGTCTGGAGACATTACTTGTACGGTACCAAGTGCACTATCTACACCGATCACAAGAGTCTTCAGCATATCTTTGAGCAGAAGGAGTTGAATATGAGGCAGCGATGCTAGGTGGAATTTTTGAATAATTATGATTGCGCTATCAAATATCACCCAGGAAAGGCAAATGTAGTCGCTGATGCGTTGAGTAGAAAGGAAACTTCTAAGCCCCGATGAGTACGAGCTTTGCAGCTTACGATTAGCACTCACTTGCCTGAACAAATCCGAGAAGCTCAGACAGAAGCCTTGAAAGCAGAAAACATTGGGTCTGAATCTTTACGAGGAAAGGAGAAACAGTTGGAGGTAAAAGCAGATGGAATTCGTTATTTCATGGATAGACTCTAGGTACTTTTGCATGGAAACATAAGGGACTTGGTTATGTTCGAGGTACACAAGTCTAAGTACTCTATACATCCTGGTTCTGACAAGATGTATCATTACCTGAAGGCGCACTATTGGTGGCCTAATATGAAGGCAGACGTAGCTACGTATGTGAGCAAGTGCCTAGCCTGTTTGAAAGTTAAAGTTGAATATCAGAAGCCATCTGGGTTACTACAACAACCTGAGGTTCCTATGTGGAAGTGGGAACAAATTTCTATGGACTTCATTACTAAATTACCCCGGACACCTACTGGTTGTGACACGATATGGGTGATCGTAGATCGATTAACCAAGTCTGCTCATTTCTTGGCAATCAAGGAAATGAATAAAATGGACAAGTTAACCTGAATTTATCTGAAGGAGATAGTCTCGAGACATGGTGTACCGGTCTTAATTATTTCTGACTGTGATGCTCATTTCACATCACATTTTTGGCAATCGTTACAGAAATCTCTGGGTACGCTTCTGGACATGAGTACTGCTTATCATCCATAAATAGATGGGCAAAGTGAATGTACTATTTAAACATTAGAGGACATGTTACGTGCTTGTGTTAATGATTTCGGGAATAACTGGGAAGTTCACCTACCATTGGTGGAATTTTCTTACAACAATAGTTATCACACCAGCATTAAGGCAGCACCATTTAAGGCTTTGTATGGGTGGAAGTGTATATCACCAGTTTGCTGGGCGGAAATTGGTGATAGTCAGCCAACAGGCCCCGAGTTGATGCACGAGACTACTGAGAAGATCGTACAGATAAGGAACCGTATGGCTGCAGCATGTGACTGACAGAAAAGCTATGCAGACAAGCGATGGAAACCTTTGGAGTTTTAGGTCGGTGATAGAGTTTTACCGAAAGTCTCACCATGGAAAGGTGTGATTCGATTCGGCAGAAGAGGCAAGCTTGATCCGAGATACGTTGGACCATTTGAGATTCTGGAGAGAATAGGTCCAGTGGCGTATCGATTAGACCTACCTGATTCGTTGTGTGGAATTAACAATGTATTTCATGTCTTAAATTTGAAAAAGTGCTTATCGGACGAGACAATGGTTGTACCACTGGAGGAAGTGCAAGTAGATGAACAACTATGGTTCATTGACAAACCAGTTGGGGTGATGGACTATGAAGCCAAGACTCTTAAGCAAAGAAAGATACCCATAGTCAAAGTTTGTTGGAACTCAAAATGTGGACCAGAATTCACGTGGGAACATGAGGATTAGATGAAGCTTAAGTATCCTCATCTGTTTGAAACGATGACGACAGCCGGCAAAGGTAATGACTAAATTTCGGGATGAAATTTCTTTCAACATGGGGATAGTGTGACAACCCACCCAAAACTCTCTCGATTTATTTGTGCCAATGTAGTAGACCAGTGATGTAACACAACCATATAATGCAATTTTCGGTACGAGAATTCTTTTAACATGGGGATAATATGACATCCGGTAATTTTCTGTTAGCAAACTCCACTAGTTCTTTTAGGTCTTGCATACATATGTCGTGAGCACACACTAGTTGTCATTGAATGTTGGTGACTTAAAAATAATTAACAATGATTATCTGATAATAACTTGATTAATAATGTTGATTATTAATTTGTAGTTACGTGATTTGTGAATTTTAAGTATCATTTGTGAATTTTACCTTGTAACGTGTCGACGTGTTATAGTTATTTCATGTGTTTTGTAGCTAGTGGAAATTGTATATAATTATTAATGTGGTTTAGTAATACTTGTGTTTTGTAGTTAAATTTATTCAAAAAAAATGTTAAAAGGATTAAGTTTTTACAAAATATAATTAAGGAGGGTTTAATGGTAAAAATGATAATTACCAAATATCAACAAAAATCAAACCCTAATCCCCCCCACCCTCCCCTTTTTGGCCGCGACCCCCCCCCCCCCACACACACACACACACTTCGATTTTGAGCAAGAACAACAATCAATCATCGATTTTGGCTAGTTCCAAGTGTTTCAAACATGTAGCAAGCATCAATTCTTGACCATTAAGCGATTAAAGGTTAGATTTTGATTAGTTTTTCATGGATTTTTGATCATGTTCGAACCCTAGTTTGATTTTCAATATGAAAGTTGAAATTGATGTTATTTGACGATTGTATGTTGTTAGTCGTATTGTATTGATGTTAGTTTACGTGAATTGTGCAAGAAATTCATGAAATTGAGTGGTTGTTCATACCTTACTATTAATAGTAACTTTTATGCATGAGATTGATGAATTATGATGAATTGATGATGTTAGTCATGTCTAGATGGTTGTTATGGACTTGATTAGGCATAAAGTTGGTGAATTTACGAAAGAATTGGATGTTAGATTGGTTTTGGGTGTTACTTTCCCGAAAGGGAAACTTTATTTATGTAGATCATTGGATATTGTTAATTGAGCATGTTTATGATGTTAGGGTCGTGTTAGAATGTTTGTTGATGATGTCTAAGGTGGTAGATTGTGTTGTTTGGGTTGTATGAATACTTGATGCATAACTTTGGAAATTTAGGCTCTTATGGAATATACATGATAATGGATGTTGTTAGGTGATTATGGAGCTATGTTGGGATTATGATAGAATCATGATGATGCAAGATGTGTTAGTTAAATTGTAATTGTGGACTTCTTGGGAGAAAGCATACTTGGTTCTAAAACGCTTTACTGTTAAAACATGTGTTTGGTAAGACATAGTGGGTTATACCATAGAAAGCCCTCACACTTTCGGATCATTAATTTAAGGAATCTAGCAGGAAATTTTGGGTAGTACTACTGGGTCTGACAAGCCCCACCCATGTGACCGGAAGTCAACGGATGCAATATTGTCCTAAACTACTAACAGCGTCACGACCTGGTATGTCGTCGCGGGAGGCAAACACAAAAACATAGTCAGCTTCGATCGTGAAATCACTATTGCTCTTTACTAATGAAATTAGACTAGCTATCTATTTTAATGCACTTGTTTATATTTTATTAACGCTACATTTACGATGATTACAAACTCTTGAACAAACCAACCATCGTGTTGACACTTTTAATATGCTTTTCTCAGGTCGTTTCTAGTAGCGGCCCATAGGAGCACGCACGTGTCAAGCATGCTTTGTTCAAACATTATTTACTTTTAATTTAGCATATACTTATGTATTTTGGTTTGGGCGCGTGTTTTGTGCAATTTACATTTAGTACCCTGTGTTTGGGTTATTTACAAAATGCTTCCATAAATATTTTAAAGTTTCAAACTCTGAGTTGTTTTAAAGGTTTCATATAGTATCATTCTGAGTAACTAATGACTGGGATCCTGGTTTGTTCACTCGCCTCATGGTAATACCCCGCACGTGGATTTTGAGGGTGTGACAACAGGCATTCTAATTGTCATAAACTTGTAGGCATCTCAAGCAGCATTTCTTACGACATGTATAAAATTAAGGTCAACTAGCAAGTTGGTGAGTAAACATAGATTTTGTTACATATACTACATTTAAAACATGATTCAAGATTCAAAGTATGAATTCAAGCAAGTATCACTAAACCAAATGAATTGATCAAACCTTTGTTGACAAGTGTCCCTAACCAAAGGGTTAGACTAAGAATTTTGATTTCTATACCCAAATTCCGTCTACAACGGCCCATTCGGGTGGTTGTCAAACCAATAGCGCTATCATCGTCACCTTCGGCTTTAGAAAGTTAATGATCATATGCTAGCAAGTAAGTTAGCAAGATTGACCACCATATGAAAAATTAATTGTGACAACCCACCCGAAACTTACCCGATTTCTTTGTGCCAATGCAGTAAACCAGTGATGTAACACAACCATGTAATGCAATTTTCGGGACGAAAATTCTTTCAACATGGGGATAATGTGACATCTGGTAATTTTTCATTACCAAACTCCGTTAGTTCAGTTAGGTCTTGCATACACGTGTCGTGAGCACACACTAGTTGTTGTTGAACGTTGGTGACTTAATAACAATTAACAATGATTATCAAAAAATAATTTAATTAATAATGTTGATTATTAGTTTGTGGTTATATGATTTATAGTTTTAAATATTATTTGTGAATTTTACTTGATAACGTGACAACGTATTATATTTATTTCATGTGTTTTTGTGACAGCGTATTATATTTATTTCATGTGTTTTGTGGTTAAAATTATTAAAAATGTTAAAAAGAATTAACTTTTACAAAAAGTTGATCAAGGAAGGGTTAATTGGTAAAAACTACAAAGCTTAAACTTAATAAAAATCAAACCCTAACCCTCCCCACCTCCCTTTACGCGACCGAGCACCCCAACCCCATCCCTTTTGCGATTTCGACCAAGAACAACAAGCAAGCATTGATTTTGATCGAGATTCAAGTGTTACAAGTTGTTTTCAAGTGCTAATTAATCATTTAAACACACCTAAAGGTATGTATTTATCAAGTTATTTTGGTTTTTGATTCATGATGAACTCTAATTCGAAGTTGGTGAAGATAAGTTGAAATTGATGTTGTCTGATGATATTATGATGTTAGTTGTATTGCATTGATGTTAGTTTATGTGGATTATGCAAGAAATTCATGGGTTTGATGTGTTGTTCATACCTTACTATAAGTAGAAACTTTTGTGCATGATTTTTGGGAATTATGATGAATTGATGATGTTTGTCATGTCTAGATGATTGTTATAAACTTTATTAGGTATATTGATGAATCTATGATTGAAATTGATGAAAGATTGGTTTTTGGGTGTTACTTTCCCAAAAGGGAAACTTTAATTATATGAAGCATGTGATCTTGTGAATTTGGCATTTATATGATGTTAGGATCATGCTAGAATGCTTGTCGAGGATGTTGAATGTGTTGGAATGTGTTGATTGGGTCAATTGGGTGATTAATGAACTATTTGGAAAATCTTGGTTTTCTTGGAAAATGTGCAAGTGTACAAGTATGGTATTATGTACAAGTCATGTGTCATGATGAATTGTGATTGTTGATTATTATAATATTGATGACTTGGTTGTATGAATTACATGTGGGATTGTGATGACGAGTATCATACACGGGTGCGAATCTGAGGCCCCTACTTAGTAGGATTGGCAGGGTTTAGGATGTGAAGTCATGAATGGCTTCATATGGCATGTAGTGAGCATTCATCATACATACATCAAGGTATAAACTTAATTATCTTTCATTAACTCACGTATTCGTTCGTTTCGTACATTTTCATTATCTTTCACTATTTCTAGATCCTGTCATAACTTTACCCCCATCGTTGGGCACAAAGCCACCTCATTCTCGGGGTTAAGTGACAAGGACCCCTTTTCGTACGTATGGATCAATCACCAAGACAGATCCCCCTGTGTGTGAACCCTCATGGGTTAGCCAAGATCGCACGCTATAGTACACACAGTTGAGCTAGCAACTCTCAATGAGTTGTGAACCTCCTTCATCATTTGCTTGCAAGACTTTTCATTCATTTCTTATGTTCCTCTTCTTTATTAACATTAATCTTTCACTTTCTTTATGATAATACTTTACGCATACGAATATAGACACACCACGTAAAGTCACATTATACATAGTATAAAGCATCAACAACAGCCCACAACATGCATCACCACAACAGACATGAACCAGCAAAACATTCCAGAACTTACCCGCTACATTCTACTTCCCAAGCTTCAGAAAAATCCTAACTCCTTAGACAAATGCGGATGAACAGAGACTAATGCGGATGAACAATAACTAATGCGGATGAACAATAACTAATGCGGATGAAAGTCTTCAGAGATTATTCCAAGTGTCCAACTAAATGCTGGTAGAACAAATGCGAATGACTGAAACATATGCGCATGAACACTGTAGAAAATGTGCATGAACAAAAGAAATGCGGAAAAACACTTGGGCGCATGAGCAACTATAAATGCGGATGAACATACAACAAATGCGCATGAGCAAAGTACTTTAAGTGTATGTTCAGCTCTTAAATGCGGATGAACTAACCAACCTGCAAATGCACTTATGCAATTATTCAGTCCCTAATCCTCAATCTAACACATCCTTATCATAGATCTAACATGCTTAACCTCTAGAGCAGGCATACAACCATGAAAACACCAACAATTCCTAACCAATCATGCTTATCCATCTGTTCGAAGCTTATACTCAACATCCTAAGCATCAACAGCACATAAACCACCATAAAGCACAAACATAATCACCCATATACATACGGTAAAACATAAAATAGCTGCAAAAACCTTTTAAACATGCATTTTCAGCCCCAAGAAGTTTAAAACACATAAAAACCGGGGTCTAGAACTCACCTAGTGCAGCAAACAAGAAAAACTCCTCCAAACTTGCTTGTACAAGAGTTCAAACACCTAGAATCAAGCATAAACAACACCAAAACCACCAAAAGCACTTAAAAATCGATTATAAGGATGAAAATCCCAAAAAAAAACAAACCATTTAACACGAAAACACTTACCAACGAAGATTTCAGCCTTCTACTTCTTCACAACCGAGAGAAAACCCAAATTCAGCTTCTTTTCTTCTTCCTTTCGGTCGACAGTAGCAGTAGGAAAGGCATATGGGCTACCATGCCTTTTAAAACATGCATTTTGACTTTTGTGTACCATTTACATATTACACCCCTCATCTTTGGTCCCTTTTTGTTTTCTTCATGATACTTTTCCTTTCTTTTACGTGACAAGAAAATTTCAGGTGTTACAAGTCTACCCCCCTTAAAGAGATTTCGTCCTCGAAACCTGTCACTCTTCGAATAACTATGGGTAATGCTGTCTTATTTCTTCTTTAGTCTCCCACGTAGACTCAGAACCCTTTCGGTGTTTCCACTGCACACGTACGAGTGGAACCTGTTTATTTCTCAACCTCTTCTCCTTCCTATCTATGATGGCCACTGATTGCTCCACATAGTTGAGCCTTTCATCCACTTCGATATCCTCCAGTGGCACAATCATATCTTCATCGGCTAAGCATTTTCTCAGATGAGATACATGGAACGTCGGGTGAATTCCACTTAACTCATCAGGTAATTCTAGTCGATAGGCCACCTCCCCTACTCGTGCATTGATTCAGAAAGGCCCTATGTATCTCGGACTCAGCTTGCCCCTCTTCTGGAACCGGATGAACCCCTTCCAGGGCGAGACCTTTATCATGACTTTATCACCCACGTTGAACTCGATCGGTCTACGCCTCTTATCTGCATACGACTTCTGTCTATCCTTGGCTGCCTTCATAAAGGCTTTGATCTTTTCTAGCTTCTCAGTCGTAGCCTTGATTACCTCCACGCTTCTTAACTCTTTCTACCCAATGTCTCCCCAACACACTGGCGTTCTACACCTCCTACCATATAGCATCTCGTAAGGTGGCATGCCAATGCTGGCATGATAGCTGTTGTTGTATGAGAACTCTGCCAACGGTAGATGATCATCCAAACTTCCTTCGAAGTCGATCACACATGCTCGGAGCATGTCCTCGAGCGTTTGAATTGTCCTCTCAGATTGACCATCTGTCTGAGGATGGTAAGCCGTACTGCGGTGTAGCCTCGTCCCCATCGCATCGTGGAATCTCTTCCAAAACTTCGATGTGAACTGAGTGTCACAGTCTGACACGATAGACACTGGCACACCATGACGAGCTACAATCTCTTTGATGCACAGATCCACCAACCTCTGGTATGAATACGTCTCGCGGATCGGTAGGAAGTGAGCACTCTTTGTCAAACGATCAACTATTACCCAAATTGCATCATTCCCCCTTGCCGTACGTGGTAACTTTGTGATGAAATCCATGGTTATGTGCTCCCACTTCCACTCGGGTATATCCAACGGTTGGATCTTCCCGTATGGCTTTTGATGCTCTGCCTTCACTTGTAAGCAAGTAAGGCAGTTACACACATACTCCACTACATCACGCTTCATTCCCGGCCACCAGTAATCCTTCTTCATATCTTGGTGCATCTTGGTAGCGCCGGGATGAATAGAGTATCGAGTCTTATGAGCTTCATCCATGATCCGCCCCCGTAAGTCTCCATAACGGGGAATCCACATCCGCCCGAAGCGGGTTCTAACTCAGCGAGTGTTTTCTCCCAACTCTGCGACTAGACCTCTCATCCTTTCAGAGTTAAGGCGATCTTCTTTCAATGCCTCATCCTGAAATTCCTTAACATGTGTCATCACTTCCGAGGTCATCACTAATTGATAGGCTTTTACCCGTATTGGCTCGGGTCTCTCCTTTCGGCTAAGGGCATCAGCCACTACATTGGCTTTACCCGGATGGTAGTGGATTTCACAATCATAATCCTTAAACAGCTCTAACCACCTCCTCTGCCTCATGTTGAGATCTTTCTGCTCAAAGAAATACTCTAGGCTCTTGTGGTCTGTGAAGATTGTGCATTTCACCCCGTACAGGTAATGCCTCCAAATCTTTAAGGCGAAGACCACAGCTGCGAGCTCCAAATCATGCGTGGGATAATTGACTTCGTGGGTTTTCAGCTGTCTAGACGCGTAGGCTATTACTCTCCCATATTTCATTAACACACAACCCAGTCCCGAATAGGAGGCATCCGAATACACCACTAAGTCTTCACTTCCTTCGGGTAATGTCAAAACAGGAGCTTGAGTTAATCTTTCCTTTAACTCCTCAAAAGTATCTTCCTGTTCCCGACCCCGCACAAACCTTACGTCCTTGCGAGTTAATTTGGTCAAAGGTGAGGCTATCTTTGAAAAGTCTTGAATGAATCTCCTATAGTAGCCTGCCAATCCCAAGAAACTTCGAATCTCGGATGGAATCTTTGGAGAATTCCATTGCATCACTGCCTCAACCTTCGTCGGGTCCACCATAATTCCTTCAGAATTCACCACGTGACCCAAAAATTGAACCTCACGTAACCAAAAAGCACACTTAGAGAATTTCACATAAAGCTTCTCCCTACTAAGCGTCTCCAATACTTCACGTATGTGGCCTGCATGTTCTTCTTTGCTCTTTGAATAAATCAGGATATCATCAATAAACACAATCACTGATTTATCTAACATCGGCCGACACACTCGATTCATCAAATTCATAAAGGCAGTCGGCGCGTTAGTCAGACCAAAAGACATAACAAGGAACTCGTAGTGTCCATAACGCATGCGAAAAGCTGTCTTAGGAATGTCTTACTCCTTAACCTTCAACTGATGGTAACCAGATCGGAGATCTATTCGTGAGAACCAGCTGGCACCTTGGAGTTGGTCAAACAAGTCATTTATTCTTGGTAAGGGATATCGATTCTTTACTGTTAACTTGTTTAGCTCCCGGTAGTCTATGCACATCCTCATACTACCGTCTTTCTTCTTAACAAACAAGATCGGAGCACCCCAAGGAGAGATACTCGGTCGAATGAAACCCTTGTCCGATAACTCCTGCAGTCAAACCATCAGCTCCTTCATCTCGGTTGGAGCTAATCGATATGGTGCCTTGGCAACGGGTTGAGCGCCAGGTATCAAATCAATCTAAAACTCGATCTCACGGTCCGGTGGCACGCCTGGTAAATCTTCTGGTAACACGTCTGGAAAATCACACACAACTGGTACATTGGACATTTATGGTACTGACGCGTCCACATCCTTCACATAAGCCAGGTAGGCACTACATCCGATTTTCATGCACTTCTCGGTCACCACCATCGAAATCACCTTCGGAACTGTAGTAACTCGGTCACCGTAAACCGTTACCGAACTTCCATCGGGCGCTGTCAGTCGAATCATCTTTTTGTGACACACGATGTTTGCCTCATAGGCTGCTAACCAATCCATCCCCAGAACTACATCAAATCCGCCTAGGGGCATCACAAATAGTTTAGCAGAGAACCTATGGCCTTCTAACTCTATGCCACAATCCTCAATCATATCAGAAATTCTGGTAGACTTACCAATAGCAGTTTCTACATCAAATGGCTCATGAATTCTTCTACTACTAACAGGCAGCTTAGTACAAAAAGCAGCAGAAATGAAACTCCTACTAGCACCAGGATCAAACAATACAGAGGCACAAGTTTGGTTTACTAGAAACATACCCGACATGACATCGGGATCCACCCTGGCCTCCTCCTGGGTCATTGTAAATGCTCTAGCGCTTGCCCTTTGCCCTTCACTCTCTGTCCTCTTCTTCGCCCCGGAACTATCTGCCCTTGGCTTCTTGCAATCCCTTGTCACATGCCCCTCCTCGCCATAGTTATAGCTCTTTATAGCCCCACATACCTTTGCCACGTGGCCAGGCTTCCCACACTTGAAGCATACATTCGATCCCCACTTGCACACACCAGTGTGCTCCTTCCCACATTTGCGACACTTCTTCATCCCCGAGCTTGATGACCCCACTCTTCGGTCATCCATCCTCATCCTCTTATTATTTGGAGTGAAACCACCGTGTCTGAACCGTTTCCCTTTCCAGTTCTTGTCACCACCACCCGTCTTCTTCACCTCCACCATAGCCTCCTCCCTTTCATCATACAATCTACCCGCCAAGTCTACCACCGATCGAAAGGTACCCGGCCGGGCAGCAATCAAATGCCTACAGATATCAGTTGGCAACCCTTGAATGTACCTCTTGATTTTCCTCGACGCGGGTGTCACCTGGTCTGGCACCAACCTAGCCATTTCGTTAAACTTGGCAGTGTATTGCTGGTGGGTCATGGCTCCCGCCTCCAGCTATAGGAACTCTCTCTCTATTTTGTCTAATTCTCTATAAGGACAGAATTCCTTAACAATCAACTTCTTCAAATCTCCCCGTCTCATCCTCCCGATGACCCTGCTGCCCTCGGCTTGGACAATATTGTCCCACCAACACAAAGTCGAATCAACGAATAAGAGAGTGGCAAATTTCACTTTCTGGTCCTCCCTTCACTCACTAATATCCAACACTGCCTCCATCTCTCTAACCTAGCGGTGGCAGCTGTAGCGTTACCATTGTCGTCAAAAGTAGGGGGTTTACACCGTTGGAATGCCCTGTAGCTGCATCCCCTCACGGTTTCCCGCACCTCTACTCCTTCTTCATCACTGGAGGCTCCTCTTTCAGCATTCATCTCCTCCTCATCATCATGATCTCCCTCATTCTCCCTTCTCCCAACAGCAGCCCTTCTCTCTTCCTCCTTTTCCTTCCTCTTATCCTCCCTTACAGCCCGGATCACCTCGGTCACGACAGATGGTAGGATCGTCTGCATGACTTAGTGAACCTCCTCCACCACTGCCTCTTTCACTAAGGCCCTCAGGTTGGCACTCTCATCACCGCTCTCCGGGTGATGAAGCCCAGGCTCACCAGGAGCCGTCTCTGTAGTTCTTGCCTTGTTCTTTGCGGCTCGTGGTCTGCTAGCACGACCACTCCGTGCTCCACCTCTAGAAGCCTTAGATAATCTTCCTCCAGCCATCATCTAAACACTATAAGATTCAAACACCAACACAGTCATTCAAGGTAATAGCTCAGTTTATGTCAAGTATAGTAAGTCCCTAATTACAATGGCCAGTTGTGATTAGCCACTTACTTTACTCTTCATCCCCCGAGCATTTCCTATCCTGACTACATTAGTATTCAAATCTAGTAAAGGCACATAAATCAAATAGCACACGCACATAATACCGGTTACATTAAGAAAAGAAATACCTGATGGCAAGTAGCTACTCGGGCTGACATCCCTCCATTCGTCCCATTCTCAGTTTAAGTTTAGGTTTTGAAAATATTTACCTATTTCTCTTAAACTTTGGCTCTGATACCAACTTGTAAGGCCCCGTTCCCGGAGGCCTCACAGTTGGTCGTTCATAGCATTATTACATTAAACAACACACATTTCATAAAATATTACAGCGGAATTAAGTTAATAAAAACCATTCATTCTATTAATAATTACCGTTGTTAAGCAATACATCATTATTTTCTTGAATTACAAAAGACCCTGTTTAATTGCATTACAAAACAATAATATCATTAAAGATGAATGGATGCCAGTCTTGCCCTGATGAGTAGCTTCCCTCGCGTGCCACCCTCAGTAACATTCACCAGCCAACTAAAAATGCAAAAAAGTCAGCGTTGCTGAGTGAGTTTTAGTTTTAAAACGTTTAAAATACCTTGTAAGATTTATATATGAAAATATTGTTTTCAATAAAATACTTCCTTTACTTTCGCACGTGAGCATTCATCATACATACATCAAGGTATAAACTTAATTATCTTTCATTAACTCACGTATTTGTCCGTTTCGTACATTTTTATTATCTTTCACTATTTCTAGATCCTGTCATAACTTTACCCCCATCGTTGGGCACAAAGCCACCTCATTCTCGGGGTTAAGTGACAAGGACCCCGTTTCGTACGTATGGATCAATCACCAAGACTGATCCCCCTATGTGTGAACCCTCATGGTTTAGCAAAGATCGCACGCTATAGTACACACAGTTGAGTTAGCAACTCTCAATGAGTTGTGAACCTCCTTCATTATTTGCTTGCAAGACTTTTCATTCATTTCTTATGTTCCTCTTCTTTATTAACATTAATCTTTCACTTTCTTTATGATAATACTTTGTGCATACGAATATAGACACACCACGTAAAGTCACATTGTACATAGTATAAAGCATCAACAATAGCTTACAACATGCATCACCACAACAGACATGAACCAGCAAAACATTCCAGAACTTACCCGCTACATTCTACTTCCCAAGCTTCAGAAAAATCCTAAGTCCTTAGACAAATGCGGATGAACAGAGACTAATGCGGATGAACAATAACTAATGCGGATGAACAATAACTAATGTGGATGAAAGTCTTCAGAGATTATTCCAAGTGTCCAACTAAATGCTGGTAGAACAAATGTGAATGACTGAAACATATGCGTATGAACACTGTAGCAAATGCGGATGAACAAAAGAAATATGGATGAACACTTGGGCGCATGAGCAACTACAAATGCGGATGAACATACAACAAATGCACAAGAGCAAAGTACTTTAAGTGTATGTTCAGCTCTTAAATGCGGATGAACTAACCAACCTGCAAATGCACTTATGCAATTATTCAGTCCCCAATCCTCGATCTAACATAACCTTATCATAGATCTAATATGCTTAACATCTAGAGCAGGCAGGCAACCACGAAAACACCAACAATTCCTAACCAATCATGCTTATCCATCTGTTCGAAGCTTATACTCAACATCCTAAGCATCAACAGCACGTAAACCACCATAAAGCACAAACATAATCACCCATATACATACGGTAAAACATAAAACAGCTGCAAAACCTTTTAAACATGCATTTTCAACCCCAAGAAGTTTAAAACACATAAAAACCAGGGTCTAGAACTCACCTAGTGCAGCAAACAAGCAAAACTCCTCCAAACTTGCTTGTACAAGAGTTCAAACACCTAGAATCAAGCATAAACAACACCAAAACCACCAAAAGCACTTAAAAATCGGTTATAAGGATGAAAATCCCAAAAAAAACGAACCATTTAACATGAAAACACTTACCAACGAAGATTTCAGTCTTCTACTTCTTCACAACCGAGAGAAAACCAAATTCAGCTTCTTTTCTTCTTCCTTTCGGTCGATAGTAGCAGTAGGAAAGGCATATGGGCGACCATGCCTTTTAAAACATGCATTTTGACTTCTGAGTACCATTTACACATTACACCCCTCATCTTTGTTCCCTTTTGTTTTCTTCATGATACTTTTCCTTTCTTTTACGTTACAAGAAAATTTCAGGTGTTACAAGCATGTGTAAGAGTTGCTATACTTAATCGAACAAGACTTCAATTAACATGTCACCAACGGGTCAAACGGGTCAACTTGGTCAAATGAGTCTTGTTTTTTCCAAAACCTGGGGTCAACATGTTTATTGATCACTCAAGGTTGTTAAGCTTTCTGTATACACGTACTTATGTACTTGCGTGTTCTAGGTAACCTTTGAAGGGTTGTCTTTCCACTCATCGTTAGTTCTTTGTTATTGTTCGTTACGCACCAGGTGAGTTCATGCCCCACTTTTTATACACTCTCTTTTGGGGGAGATAGCATACTCATTTACAAAGGCTTTATTATTGTAAGTTGTGTATAGTGCAACATAGTATGATATACCTTGAAAGTCCTCACACTTTCGGATTGTTAATATTGGTAACTAGAAGGAAATTTTGGGTAGTACTACTGGGTCTGACAAGGCCCACCCGTGCGACTCGAGGTCAAACGGGTGCAATATTGTCCTAACACAAACATCGTCACAACCTAGTATGTCGTGACGGGAGGCAAACAAACGAAACATTGTCAGCTTCGATCGCGAAATCACTATGGTTATTACTTATAAATATAGACTAGCTATCTATTTCAATGCACTTCTTATGTTTTACAACTACTACTTATTATGTTTAACGCAAACTTTTGAACTCACCAACCGTTGTGTTGACTCTTTTAGTATGCTATTCTTAGGTCGTTACTAGCAGCTGCCGTAGGAGCACGCACGAGTCATGCATACCTTGAAACAAACATTCATCTGTTTTGTCTTATTAAATATTTTCATACTTGGGTTTGGGCGCGTGTTTTGCGCAGTTTACATTTGGTACTATATGTTTGAGATTCTTACAAAACGCTTCCGTAAATGTTTTAAAGTTTCAAACTCTGATTTATTTCAATGGTTGCATATAGTGTCGTTCTGAGTAACTAATGACTGAGATCCTGATTTGTTCACTTGCCTCTCGGTAAAACCCTACATGTGGATTTTGAGGGTGTGACAATAATCCAATAATTTTATCACAAATGCATAGAGTACACACCAGAATTAATTGAATTTTATGATTTGTAAGAAACATTTTGAATTGACATATCCTATAAAATATAAAAGTAAAAGGGACTATGAATACTCACAGTGAGTTCTTAAGTATGAGTTGGACTTATGACTCTATTAATAGTAATGGTGAAGCCCTAAATTAGCATGATTATATGTATAAGAGCTTATGTTTAAAGTTATGGTTATGAGTATTACCATAGTAATAAAGGAATCAAAAGCAAAGGAAAAGGAATGTTGTTGCAAGATAGAAATAGATTTGGATAGATTTATTATTATAGTTTCATATGATAATTAAAAATATCAAACTTTAAGTAAAAATTCTGAAACTCTCTAGTCTACTATTTTAGGATGTCACGAACAGCTTTCGTTTAGAAAAAAAGTTTTGAAATTCAGATCAAAAGCCGATCAAAATAACAATACAAATCAGAAAGGTGCAAATATGCGCACATACTTTGTAGAGACTATTACAGAGTTCCAATAGAATTAGAAGTCGTGTAAACTATAGTTGGAAAGATAATTCGATGAACTTGTTCATGGAATCTTAGTTTGGTAATATTTGACTTATTATGACCAAGTTACGGTCATTTGAAGTTGTAATGGATTCTATCCAAAATCAACAGTAGCACTTACGTGAACCTTTTAGGGTTTAAAAATAATAAAAGCATATAATAAATGTTGTTGAGAATATATATGATAATAGAAAGATAATAATTGATGGAAAAGCATAAGAAGTTAGATTATAAAGTTGCTTAGAATTATTTAGAAATCGAAAGAATAATACGAACAATACAATTAACAACACGATTGCTACCTTAAGAATGACAAATGGATTTGAAACTTCCAAAGGCTTTAATGGAGGGTTGGGGCTGAAAGTTTCTTAAGATTATATTGTGGGTGAAGAAGAACTCTCCTGTAAGTTAAGAAGAAGAGTTGGTGCAAGAAAATGATGAGACAAATGTTAGTATTTATATGTGGGGAAATAAGGGTTATAATTAGTGAATTTTTATGAGCATAATTAAGATTCGAGGGGTTATGAGTGGGTTATAAATGAGTCAAAAGAGAGGGAGTTTTAGTCTTTCAAATTTAATAAAAATGATGGAATGTTTATAAAATTAATTTTTATAAAGAGTTTGTATTAGAGTTGCAAAATTAGAGATTTTTGTTTGGAGGATTCTAAAGACTTTAAAATAGTTAGTATTTATTTTTATAAAAGTATAATAATTATAGACTTTTATAAATATTTTATGATTTAGACTTTTTATAAAATTAAGGATGGGAGTCTATAAAATTTTAGCTTTATTATACAATAGCACATGTGTACTTTTATAAGAAGTTTAAAACTTTAATAATAAGTAAATATATAAAACAAATATTACTCATACTAATAAAAAATAGCTATTATAGAATCTTGTGTATAGCATGTATAAGACAATAAGTTATCATGAATAATAGAATGTATGATAAAACAAATAATATAGCATAAAACTTCGAATGTTTTAATTTATAAATCAATAAATGAAAAACAATGGATCGGGTTACAAATATGGTAGATACTGGGGTCACAGTCTCCCCTACTTTAGGTAATTTCGTCCCGAAATTTATTAGGACGAGGCTTATGCAAATAGATGTGGATACTTATCAGAACGAATAACTTCAGCATGGTGTAAGGTAACCAATTTATGCCTACTATGATATCAAAACTACCTAATTGCATGGGTATGAGATCGATGGAGAGGTTATATTTGTTGAGATTAAGAGTGTAGTGATGAATAAAAGAGTCAATTGTGATGGGTTTTCCATCTGCCATATCCACAGCGAAGGTCTCCTTTAATTTAGCACGTGATCTGTTTTGTCTTATTAAATATTTTCATACTTTGGTTTGGGCGCGTGTTTTGCGCAGTTTACATTTGGTACTATATGTTTGAGATTCTTACAAAACACTTCCATAAATGTTTTAAAGTTTCAAACTCTGATTTATTTCAATGGTTGCATATAGTGTCATTCTGAATAACTAATGACTGAGATCCTGGTTTGTTCACTCGCCTCTCGGTAAAACCCTGCATGTGGATTTTGAGGTTGTGACATTAATCCAATAATTTTATCACAAACGCATAGAATACACACCAGAATTAATTGAACTTTATGATTTGTAAGAAACATTTTGAATTGACACATCCTATAAAATATAAAAGTAATAGGGACTATGAATACTCACAGTGAGTTCTTGAGTATGAGTTGGACTTATGACTCGATTAATAGAAATGGTGAAGCCCTAAATTAGCATGATTATATGTATAAGAGCTTATGTTTAAAGTTATGGTTATGAGTATTACCATAGTAATAAAGGAATCAAAAGCAAAGGAAAAGGAATGTTGTTGCAAGATAGAAATAGATTTGGATAGATTTATTATTATAGTTTCATATGATAATTAAAAATATCAAACTTTAAGTAAAAATTCTGAAACTCTCTAGTCTACTATTTTAGGATGTCACGAACAGCTTTCGTTTAGAAAAAAAGTTTTGAAATTCAGATCAAAAGCCGATCAAATTAACAATACAAATCAGAAGGTGCAAATATGCGCACTTACTTTGTAAAGACTATTACAGAGTTGTCCAATACAATTAGAAGTCGTGTAAACTATAGTTGGAAAGATAATTCGATGAACTTGTTCATGGAATCTTAGTTTGGTAATATTTGACTTATTATGACCAAGTTACGGTCATTTGAAGTTGTAATGGATTCTATCCAAAATCAACAGTAGCACTTACGTGAACCTTTTAGGGTTTAAAAAATAATAGAAGCATATAATAAATGTCGTTGAGAATATATATGATAATAGAAAGATAATAATTGATGGAAAAGCATAAGAAGTTAGATTATAAAGTTGCTTAGAATTATTTAGAAATCGAAAGAATAATACGAATAATACAATTAACAACACGATTGGTACCTTAAGAATGACAAACGGATTTGAAACTTCCAAAGGCTTTAATGGAGGGTTGGGGCTGAAAGTTTCTTAAGATTATATTGTAGGTGAAGAAGAACTCTCCTGTAAGTTAAGAAGAAGAGTTTGTGCAAGAAAATGATGAGACAAATGTTAGTATTTATATGTGGGGAAATAAGGGTTATAATTAGTGAATTTTTATAAGCATAATTAAGATTCAAGGGGTTAAGAGTGGGTTATAAATGAGTCAAAAGAGAGGGAGTTTCAGTCTTTCAAATTTAATAAAAATGATGGAATGTTTATAAAATTAATTTTTATAAAGAGTTTGTATTAGAGTTGCAAAATTAGAGATTTTTGTTTGGAGGATTCTAAAGACTTTAAAATAGTTAGTATTTATTTTTATAAAAGTATAATAATTATAAACTTTTATAAAAAATTTATGATTTAGACTTTTTATAAAATTAAGGATGGGAGTCTATAAAATTTTAGCTTTATTATACAATAGCACAAGTGTACTTTTATAAAAAGTTTAAAACTTTAATAATAAGTAAATATATAAAACAAATATTACTCATACTAATAAAAAATAGCTATTATAGAATCTTGTGTATAGCATGTATAAGACAATAAGTTATCATGAATAATAGAATGTATGATAAAACAAATAATATAGCATAAAACTTCGAATGTTTTAATTTATAAATCAATAAATGAAAAACAATGGATCGGGTTACAAATATGGTAGATACTGGGGTCACAGTCTCCCCTACTTTAGGTAATTTCGTCCCGAAATTTATTAGGACGAGGCTTATGCAAATAGATGTGGATACTTATCAGAACGAATAACTTCAGCATGGTGTAAGGTAACCAATTTATGCCTACTATGATATCAAAACTACCTAATTGCATGGGTATGAGATCGATGGAGAGGTTATATTTGTTGATATTAAGAGTGAAGTGATGAATAAAAGAGTCAATTGTGATGGGTTTTCCATCTGCCATATCCACAGTGAAGGTCTCCTTTAATTTAGCACGTGATCTGTTTTGTCTTATTAAATATTTTCATACTTTGGTTTGGGCGCGTGTTTTGCGCAGTTTACATTTGGTACTATATGTTTGAGATTCTTACAAAACGCTTCCGTAAATGGTTTAAAGTTTCAAACTCTGATTTATTTCAATGGTTGCATATAGTGTCATTCTGAGTAACTAATGACTGAGATCCTGGTTTGTTCACTCGCCTCTCGGTAAAACCCTGCATGTGGATTTTGAGGGTGTGACATTAATCCAATAATTTTATCACAAACGCATAGAATACACACCAGAATTAATTGAACTTTATGATTTGTAAGAAACATTTTGAATTGACACATCCTATAAAATATAAAAGTAAAAGGGACTATGAATACTCACAGTGAGTTCTTGAGTATGAGTTGGACTTATGACTCGATTAATAGAAATGGTGAAGCCCTAAATTAGCATGATTATATGTATAAGAGCTTATGTTTAAAGTTATGGTTATGAGTATTACCATAGTAATAAAGGAATCAAAAGCAAAGCAAAAGGAATGTTGTTGCAAGACAGAAATAGATTTGGATAGATTTATTATTATAGTTTCATATGATAATTAAAAATATCAAACTTTAAGTAAAAATTCTGAAACTCTCTAGTCTACTATTTTAGGATGTCACGAACGGCTTTCGTTTAGAAAAAAAGTTTTGAAATTCAGATCAAAAGCCGATCAAAATAACAATACAAATCAGAAAGGTGCAAATATGCGCACATACTTTGTAGAGACTATTACAGAGTTCCAATAGAATTAGAAGTCGTGTAAACTATAGTTGGAAGATAATTCGATGAACTTGTTCATGGAATCTTAGTTTGGTAATATTTGACTTATTATGACCAAGTTACGGTCATTTGAAGTTGTAATGGATTCTATCCAAAATCAACAGTAGCACTTACGTGAACCTTTTAGGGTTTAAAAAATAATAAAAGCATATAATAAATGTTGTTAAGAATATATATGATAATAGAAAGATAATAATTGATGGAAAAGCATAAGAAGTTAGATTATAAAGTTGCTTAGAATTATTTAGAAATCGAAAGAATAATACGAACAATACAATTAACAACACGATTGCTACCTTAAGAATGACAAACAGATTTGAAACTTCAAAAGGCTTTAATGGAGGGTTGGGGCTGAAAGTTTCTTAAGATTATATTGTGGGTGAAGAAGAACTCTCCTGTAAGTTAAGAAGAAGAGTTGGTGCAAGAAAATGATGAGACAAATGTTAGTATTTATATGTGGGGAAATAAGGGTTATAATTAGTGAATTTTTATGAGCATAATTAAGATTCGAGGGGTTATGAGTGGGTTATAAATGAGTCAAAAGAGAGGGAGTTTTAGTCTTTCAAATTTAATAAAAATGATGGAATGTTTATAAAATTAATTTTTATAAAGAGTTTGTATTAGAGTTGCAAAATTAGAGATTTTTGTTTGGAGGATTCTAAAGACTTTAAAATAGTTAGTATTTATTTTTATAAAAGTATAATAATTATAGACTTTTATAAAAATTTTATGATTTAGACTTTTTATAAAATTAAGGATGGGAGTCTATAAAATTTTAGCTTTATTATACAATAGCACATGTGTACTTTTATAAGAAGTTTAAAACTTTAATAATAAGTAAATATATAAAACAAATATTACTCATACTAATAAAAAATAGCTATTATAGAATCTTGTGTATAGCATGTATAAGACAATAAGTTATCATGAATAATAGAATGTATGATAAAACAAATAATATAGCATAAAACTTCAAAGTTTTAATTTATAAATCAATAAATGAAAAACAATGGATCGGGTTACAAATATGGTAGATACTGGGGTCACAGTCTCCCCTACTTTAGGTAATTTAGTCCTGAAATTTATAAGGACGAGGCTTATGCAAATAGATGATGATACTTATCAGAACGAATAACTTCAGCATGGTGTAAGGTAACCAATTTATGCCTACTATGATATCAAAACTACCTAATTGCATGGGTATGAGATCGATGAAGAGGTTATATTTGTTGAGATTAAGAGTGTAGTGATGAATAAAAGAGTCAATTGTGATGGGTTTTCCATCTGCCATATCCACAGCGAAGGTCTCCTTTAATTTAGCACGTGATCTGTTTTGTCTTATTAAATATTTTCATACTTTGGTTTGGGCGCGTGTTTTGCGCAGTTTACATTTGGTACTATATGTTTGAGATTCTTACAAAACACTTCCATAAATGTTTTAAAGTTTCAAACTCTGATTTATTTCAATGGTTGCATATAGTGTCATTCTGAGTAACTAATGACTGAGATCCTGGTTTGTTCACTCGCCTCTCGGTAAAACCCTGCATATGGATTTTGAGGGTGTGACATTAATCCAATAATTTTATCACAAACGCATAGAATACACACTAGAATTAATTGAACTTTATGATTTGTAAGAAACATTTTGAATTGACACATCCTATAAAATATAAAAGTAAAAGGGACTATGAATACTCACAGTGAGTTCTTGAGTATGAGTTGGACTTATGACTCGATTAATAGAAATGGTGAAGCCCTAAATTAGCATGATTATATGTATAAGAGCTTATGTTTAAAGTTATGGTTATGAGTATTACCATAGTAATAAAGGAATCAAAAGCAAAGGAAAAGGAATGTTGTTGCAAGATAGAAATAGATTTGGATAGATTTATTATTATGGTTTCATATGATAATTAAAAATATCAAACTTTAAGTAAAAATTCTGAAACTCTCTAGTCTACTATTTTAGGATGTCACGAACAGCTTTCGTTTAGAAAAAAAGTTTTGAAATTCAGATCAAAAGCCGATCAAAATAACAATACAAATCAGAAGGTGCAAATATGCGCACTTACTTTGTAGAGACTATTACAGAGTTGTCCAATAGAATTAGAAGTCGTGTAAACTATAGTTGGAAAGATAATTCGATGAACTTGTTCATGGAATCTTAGTTTGGTAATATTTGACTTATTATGACCAAGTTACGATCGTTTGAAGTTGTAATGGATTCTATCCAAAATCAACTGTAGCTCTTACGTGAACCTTTTAGGGTTTAAAAAATAATAAAAGCATATAATAAATGTTGTTGAGAATATATATGATAATAGAAAGATAATAATTGATGGAAAAGCATAAGAAGTTAGATTATAAAGTTGCTTAGATTTATTTAGAAATCGAAAGAATAATACGAACAATACAATTAACAACACGATTGCTACCTTAAGAATGACAAACGGATTTGAAACTTCCAAAGACTTTAATGGAGGGTTGGGGCTGAAAGTTTCTTAAGATTATATTGTGGGTGAAGAAGAACTCTCCTGTAAGTTAAGAAGAAGAGTTGGTGCAAGAAAATGATGAGACAAATGTTAGTATTTATATGTGGGAAAATAAGGGTTATAATTAGTGAATTTTTATGAGCATAATTAAGATTCGAGGGGTTATGAGTGGGTTATAAATGAGTCAAAAGAGAAGGAGTTTTAGTCTTTCAAATTTAATAAAAATGATGGAATGTTTATAAACTTAATTTTTATAAAGAGTTTGTATTAGAGTTGCAAAATTAGAGATTTTTGTTTGGAGGATTCTAAAGACTTTAAAATAGTTAGTATTTATTTTTATAAAAGTATAATAATTATAAACTTTTATAAAAAATTTATGATTTAGACTTTTTATAAAATTAAGGATAGGAGTCTATAAAATTTTAGCTTTATTATACAATAGCACATGTGTACTTTTATAAGAAGTTTAAAACTTTAATAATAAGTAAATATATAAAACAAATATTACTCATACTAATAAAAAATAGCTATTATAGAATCTTGTGTATAGCATGTATAAGACAATAAGTTATCATGAATAATAGAATGTATGATAAAACAAATAATATAGCATAAAACTTCAAATGTTTTAATTTATAAATCAATAAAAGAAAAACAATGGATCGGGTTACAAATATGGTAGATACTGGGGTCACAGTCTCCCCTACTTTAGGTAATTTCGTCCCGAAATTTATTAGGACGAGGCTGATGCAAATAGATGTGGATACTTATCAAAACGAATAACTTCATCATGGTGTAAGGTAACCAATTTATGCCTACTATGATATCAAAACTACCTAATTGTATGGGTATGAGATCGATGGAGAAGTTATATTTGTTGAGATTAAGAGTGTAGTGATGAATAAAAGAGTCAATTGTGATGGGTTTTCCATCTGCCATATCCACAGTGAAGGTCTCCTTTAATTTAGCACGTGTGGTAGAAAGTAAAGGCTCAAAATCAAATGAAACAAACTCTTATCGTCTTCAGTATCAAATAAAATAAGAGCGTATTTATTATTGGCTAAAACGAAAGAGTTTGTGAGACTTTGAGTATGGATTAGTTAAAACAAAGAGCGATATGTGAAATCATAAAACTTGGGTTTAAAAAAATTTAAAATCAATAATATGAATTATAAGATTTATTATAGGGCATATTATAGAGTTTGGAGTGATGATTAAGAATGCATTGGTACCCTTAAAGAGCACATTGACTTATCAAAGTTTCTAAGTTCTTATGACGTGTATTTTGACATGTTTTGGCCTAATAAGCTAAGACACTCTTATAGAGTTTGGGGAATTTTTATAAGCATAATTAAGATTTGAGGGGGGGGGGGGGGGGGGGGGGGGTTATGACTGGGTTATAAATGAGTGAAAAGGTTTTTTTAGTCTTTTAAATTTAATTAAAAATGATGGAATGTTTATAAAATTAAATTTTATAAAGACTTTGTATTAAAGTTGTAAAATTAGAGTTTTTTGTTTGGAGGATTCTAAAGACTTTAAAATAGTTAGTATTTTTTTATAAGAGTATAATAATTATAAACTTTTATAAAAATATTATGACTAAAAATTTTAATAAAATTAAGGATGGAAGTCTATAAAAGTTTAACTTTATTATACAATAGCACATGTGTACTTTTATAAAAAGTAAAGAACTTTAATAATAATATAGACTTTAGAAATTTTATTAATATATAAGGACTTTAAGATATTAATAATTTAGGCTTGCATTCACCATCATCAAGTCATAGAACAAGTAAAGTTATAAAACAAAGATTACTCATACTAACAAAAGTAGCTATTATACAATCTTGTGTATAGCATGTATAAGACTATAAGTTAGCATGAATAATAATATGTATGATAAAACAAACAATATAGCATAGAATTCTGAATGTTTTAATTTATAAAACAATAAAAGAAAAAAAATGGATCGGGTTACAAATATGGATAGATACCGAGGGTCACACGATCCCCGTAAACACTCAAACTTCTCTGTTCTCGTATTTCTTTTTTTCCTTGAAGCAAAAGTAATCAATCTTGATCTATACTCGTTCTTGTAATCATTCTCTGATGATGATGCTATGAAGAAATAAACTTCGACGGTCGTTGGTATTTTTTGAGCATTGATTTCTTAGAAGAAACTATTTTTTGATGTTGATCCTTGATGAAATATGAGTGAGAGAAAGATAGAAACCTATTATTTTTAGGATGAAGAACAGAACATAAATTAAGATAGTTTCTGAATTTGAGATAATCAAATTTACAATACTATCCTTCTCACTAAAGAAAAAAATATGATTGGTTGGCAGTGGTTTTCTTGGTTTTCTTATAAACTGTATTAAACGGTAACTTGTGTAAAATCATAATACCAATGATCCTTAATTAGTTCAAGTGGTTAAGATAAGACCACCTAACAATTCATTAAAACATGTGGAGGTATTGGGTTCAAGTCTCACTTGTGACAAAAAGTAGAGAGTTCCAACCTTAGGTGGGTTTACTTTTAAAGTGTGGTCTCAAGTTCAGGACAAATGTACGCGTTTCATTGGGGATTTGTCATCCTAGTGCCCCGAGGTTTTATACTCGATTGATTGAGATGATCGGATAGGCTAGTGGCTCGCCAGTAATCCAATTAGTCGTTCAAAATAAAAAATAGTTCATTGTTAATAGTAATATGGAATTGAAAAGTTTCATATTGTTTTATCACCTAACTAATTTTTTAAATGTCAAGAAACATGTGATTTGTGGTGTACTGCCAAGTGAACGATGAATACATACCACTTTTATCCAAAAAGCAATACAAAATGCAAAAACATTTATGGTCCAAGGATGGACCTTACCTGATTTTTCATTAAACAAATGCTATATAATTGCTACTACTCCCTCCTCTTGATTCTGATTACAACTTATGATTACACAACACTATGAAACCTTGAGAATACTCCTTGAAACCTTGTTTCACTCATTTAGTCGAGGATCAGGTGGATAATAGCTTCGATCCGTGTCCATTAGGCTTAATAGGTGTCAAGATGGCTTGAAACGTGACATCTTCTCGTCTTTGTGTGCTGGCAAGTTGTATGGCTTGTATAGCCAACTCATACAACCCATATAGCCTTGAGGTGGCGTAAGTTAGGGTTACATGTACGGCTTGTACAGTCTTCTATGACTTTATACAACTCAACTCATATGAGAGCCACTACTAGTTGGGTGTAAGCTAGGGTTACGTATATGACTAATATAGTCAGAGGCTTATATGACATTATACGACTTGTATGAGAGCCCCTACTAGTTGGGTATTAAAGGAGCTCTTGTCGGAATACTTGTTAGATAACCTGGAAACATCAAAGAGGTGCTGAAGGGGTTTATTTATTATTTTGATTTAGTTTTTATTTAAAAACCAGTGTTTTTCTTTTTCTTATTATTTTTAGTAAGTTACATAATTAGTCATTCAAGTATTAAGTTATTTTAGTAAATTACAAAATTAGATCATTAGATCTAAAATGATTAAAATGACAGAAATAATATGTGGTAGTTAAAATTGAAATGACCAGAAATGCAAACTTAAGAGTGTTGTGGGAAAAAAAACAATAAGAACAAAGGAAAAAAAAAAGAAAGAAAAAATGAAAGTATACTGAAACAAAAAATTTCAACAAACTAAATAGATATATAAAAAGATTAATCTTTTTTGTTATTACGATGCAACAAACAACAAATAGAAATAATACAATATAAAGCATATCAATAAAGAACAATAACTTAAGAAAACAGGATATGCATACATCCAATAATAACAATGTGAAAGGTTTCATGATTGTTATTTTTTAATATTTCAAGAAACATGTGATTTGTGGTGTACTGCCCAAGTGACCGACGAATGCACCCACTCTTATCCAAAAAGCAATATAATATAATATGCAAAAGCGCGTACATGCTGGACCTCACCTGATTGATTAAAGAGCTCCCTATCCTACAAATCAAAATTAGATTCAGTTGTATGTATTCACATTTATTTAACCGGATCATGCACAAGCATCGTAGATCCCGTTAGTGATATATTTATAAATCATTAGACAAATCTAATTAAACCAATGTATAACGGTTAACATTAGACGTAATGAGTAACACAATGATAATTTTAAGATGTACAATAACGGTTAACATTAGATGCAATGAGTAACACAATGACAACACTAGATTCGATGATTAGCAATAAACACAATAAGCTGTTTGACGGGTATTACACAATGAATTGATCAGATTACATAATAAACTGAAAAACGTAAAAAAAATTACATTTTTAACTGTTATGCAATTGAGTACAAGAATGTCAAATTCAACAACAACAAGAACGAAGAAGATGAACTTAAATAATACAAGAAATAACTTTATTCAGAAATGATTACAAGTAATTGTGATTTTTGTTTGTGATTGTGTGTTCTCACTGATTACAAAGGATTCCTATTTATACCGCTAATTGACTAACTAACTATAATGGTCTAATAATACACTCAATGTCACACCCCAACCGATGGCGGAATCATCGGGGCAGACGAAATGGAAATCGATTGTTCATAGCACATGGAACTACATAAATTGAAATAATAAAATGTCATTTTTGTTAAAGTGTACCAATACAATTAATCATAAATCCCAAATAACATAACAAAATTTGTCTTTTATTTTGACTAGGTCCGGGTCCTAGATGAGCATGAAGAAATCCACTAACTTGCTTAACCTGAAATCATGTGAAAAAGTAACGAGTCAGCTAAAACTAGTCGGTGAGTAAACACAGGTTTGGATATATACATATAGATAGACTGATTTAATGGTGAAATAATTCAATTCTCATGGCAATGTCAAGACTTATAGTACAATAGTGTAACATAAAAGATAAATCAACACAATCAACCCTAATGACTGAATTGACTCGGTCCGCAGACGGAGTCATGATAGTATACGTGAATCCGGTTTCAATCACCACTCGAATATTCATATGGGGTGGGTTTTCAATCCAATAGATCTATCATTGTTACCGTGGTTGCATGAATTAATGATTGTGTTTTTATCTAGTTTATCTAACTATAAACACATTATTGAAGTAAAGACATAACATGTATTGAATTGAATTTATAAATGAAATAAAAATGAAATGGTAATGATTGATTATAGAATCACATGATTTCTCCAAAATATAAACAAATAAAAATGGGCAATGAATACTCACCTGATTGATGAAGTTTGAGTTTGAACGTGATAAATTAGACACCAACGATTTTCTTACGATTAGCCTACGGAACGGTGTCTCGAATTAGAATAATAATGATATGAGAACTTGGGAATGGATTAGGGTTTCTATGGGGATTGGGTTTTGCTCAAAAGCCTAAATAAAAATAATTTATTTAGTTTGAATATCTAGATTAAATAAAATAAATTGAATTTATTAAAGTAACTATATTTGGGAATAATAGTAATAAAACTACTAAATATAATTAGCACATCTATACCATTTGAATATTAATGTGTGGAAAAAAAATAATTAATTTATTAATTAATTATATGATAATTAATTAAATTCTTAATTATTTAAATGACTTACAAAAAAATAATAATAATAATTTGAAAGGATTTAGGTTGATTTTTAGGTGACTTCATAAAATACCAAACTTATAATGTTAAAGCTTGAGTATTAAAGAATGAAAATTATAATTATTAATTAATAAAAATTATTGGCCAAAGAAATAATTAATGGAATAACTAATTGTTAGTTTAGGACAATTTGAAATGCTTTATGTTTGATTGAAAATAATTTTTTATAAAATTTAAAATTTATAAATAAGTTTAGGATCCTTTAACCTTTATATATAATGTAAATATATATTGTTTATAATTCTTAAAAATTAAGTAATAATTTCAGAAATAGTTTTTATATTAATTTACTAATACAATAAACATTTTCTGAATTTAAAATATAACAAAAAACTAATTAAAAGGAAAAATGGCGGAGGCTCGGTTCGAACCCGGGACCTCCAGATTAGAGTGGTTGTGTGTTACCAGTTGGGCCAAACCCCAATATCTGTCAAGGAACTCGATTAATGTTTTTAAAATCATAAACTTAGATGTTTCCCCGAATTCCATAAGAACCCTAATTCGATTTCGATCAAATTGAACACGAAAATGAATTCAATAATCAAATCAAACATGGGGCTTTAATTACCCATGTAAAATAAAGTGTGTGAGTGTGTTTAATTACCCGAAATGATATGGAGATTGATGGGATTGAGTTTGAGCAGGTCGTGAGTTGAACACTGTCTTGAATCGATATGTGTGTGTATTTAGATCAAATTGAGGTTACAGAGAGTTTTTGGGAGTGAAATCGAAGGTTTACCCTCTATTATATAGGTGTGATTTCGATGGGTTCGATTCTAACGAGTCCAAGGTTATTCTCGGAAGTTTCTTTCCCAAATTCGCGGTTGACTGAGCTGTTACCGGCTCAATTAGTATGATTTCTATGATTAGAACAATATTTAGCGTGTAATCGATCAGTTTTTCGAGTAAATTAGATGGTTTCCATTTGAATTGGTTTAATTTGGGTAGGAGGGAACTTTCGGGTTTGAGAATACGCATAAACGAGCTCTATTTTCGAATTGGATTGGGTCCTGGGTTCGAATCAATCACGCGAGATTGGTGGGAGTATTTAATTTGATCAAAACCACGTTTTTTGGGGGGAATATCGGCTCGCCGGAGGAGGCCGGAAGTGGTGGCCGGAGGGGGGGAAAAGTCGACGGGGGTTTGGGTTGGGTTTTAAAAGAATTTACACTACTGGCCCCTGTGGTTTAAATTGTTGTCATTACATGTTAAAGTTTTTATAAATCAAGTTTTAAATATTGCATTTTCAACCCAAAACTTTATAGAATTAAATTTAAATTAATAATATTTAAACTTATTTTATTTATTTTCTAATTTGATAATTAAGCTTCATAAGTACCAATATAACTTTATAAATTTATAAAAAAATAGATTTATAAACTATATGATTATAATTCGAATTAAATGACAACATTACTGCGTTCACATCGAACTAAAATAGATTCCATTCATCAACATAAACAGGTTCGGGTTAAAAATCGAAATGGGTCAGATGTTACAGTCTCCCTACTTTAGGAAATTTCGTCCTGAAATTTGGTCAAGAGGAGGCTGAGGCAAAAAGATGAGGATACTTGGATTTCATTTGGTCTTCACGCTCCCAAGTGAACTCTGGCCCATGTTTTGACTCCCAACGAACCTTGACGATTGGTATTCGGCTACATTTGAGTTGTTTGACTTCCCGGTCCATAATTTCCACAGGTTTCTTAATAAAGTGCATTGATTCATCAATCGGGACTTCATCGAGTGGAATAAGAAGATTTTCATCGGCAAGGCATTTCTTGAGGTTTGAAACATTAAACGTCGGATGCACATTGTTGAGTTCTTGGGGTAGTTCGAGCTTGTAGGCCACTTTTCCAATGTGTTCGAGCACTTTGAATGGAACCACGTAGCGAGGTGCTAGCTTCCCTTTCTTTCCAAAGCAAATCACTCCCATCCAAGGTGATACCTTAAGAAGTACGAGATCACCGACATTGTATTCCATGGGTCGTCATCCTTTATCAGCATAATACTTTTGACGATCTCTAGCAGCAAGCAAGTTATCATGAATCTTATGAATTTTGTCGGTGGTTTCTTGAATAAGTTCCGGACCGGTGATTTGTGCTTCACCAATCTCAGACCAGCAGATAGGAGACCGACACTTGCGCCCATACAAGGCTTCAAACTATGCCATCTTGATGTTGGTATGATAACTGTTGTTATACGAGAACTCGATCAATGGAAGGTGAGAGTCCCAAGAGCCATTGAAATCAATGACACAAGCTCTTAACATATCCTCAAGAATCTGTATCGTCCTTTCAGTTTGACCATCTGTTTGGGGATGATAGGCTGTACTGAGATTAAGTTAGGTTCCCAGAGTCAATTGGAGGCTTTGCCAGAAATGAGAGATGAATTGACCATCACGATCGGAGATGATGTTTAATGGTACACCATGACGACTGACTATTTCATTTATATAGATACGAGACAATCTCTCAACTCGATAATCTTCACGAATCGGTATGAAGTGTGCCGATTTGGTCAAGCGATCAATGATAACCCAAACGCTATCATGTCCACTCGAGGTACAAGGTAATTTAGTAACAAAGTCCATAGATATGTTTTCCCATTTCCACACAGGAATCTCGGGTTGGGTAAGTAATCCAGAGGGACGTTGGTGTTCGGCTTTGACTTATGAACAGAGCTATATCCTTTTTCATGCCGGGCCACCAATATTGACTACGGAGGTTCATAAACATTTTATCCGCCCTAGGATGAATGGAATAACGAGTTCAGTGAGCCTCGCTCATGATGAGAGTTCGAAGGTTATTACGGTTGGGAAACCAAAGACGATTCAGAAAGTACAGCAGACTATCGAGTTTTGTTTCCAATTGAAGTTCAGCACCGCATGACATTTCGTCATACATGTTGCCTTCGGTGATTGACTCTTGTTGGGCTTTGAGAACATGAGTTTTAAGGTCGGTTTGGATGGTAATGCTTTGAAGTATGACATAATTCTTACGACACAAGGCATCAGCTACGACATTCGCCTTTCCAGGATGATAACGTATCTCGCAGTCGTAATCGTTAAGTAATTCAACCCATCGTCGTTGTCTCATGTTCAATTCCTTTTGATTGAAAATGTGTTGGAGACTCTTATGATCGGTGAATACAACACACTTGGTGCCATAAAGATAGTGTCTCCAGATTTTGAGTGCAAAGACAACAGCACCCAATTCGAGGTCATGTGTTGTGTAATTCCTCTCATGGATTTTGAGTTGCCTAGAGGCATACGCTATGACTTTGCCTCGTTGCATAAGAACACAACCGAGACCTTGCTTCGAAGCATCACAATAGACGACGAAATCATCATTTCCATCGGGAAGGGTCAAGATTGGAGCATTACACAACTTTTGCTTGAGGGTTTGAAAAGCTTTCTCTTGATCAGGCCCCCACATAAAAGACTTATCCTTATGAGTCAAGGCGGTGAGAGGCACAGCAATCTTTGAGAAGTTTGGGATGAAACGACAGTAGTAACCGGCTAGCCCAAGGAATGAACGGATCTTGGTGGGAGTTTTGGATTCTACCCAATTCTTCACTGCCTCAATCTTTGCAGGGTCCACATGAATTCCTTTATCGTTCACGATATGACCAAGAAATTGAACTTCCTTAAGCCAGAATTCGCACTTGGAAAATTTTGCATAAAGCTTCTCCTTTTTCAGAAGTTCAAGGATCAAACGAAGGTGGTGTTCATGATCGAATTTGGATTTTGAATAAATCAGGATATCGTCGATGAAGACAATCACGAATTTGTCTAGATACGGCTTGCACACGCGATTCATCAAATCCATGAACACCGCATGTGCATTGGTTAGTCCGAATGGCATCACTGTAAACTCATAATGGCCATATCTCGTATGGAATGTTGTTTTAGGAATATCATCATCGTGCACTCGTAGCTGATGATAACCTCATCGAAGATCGATCTTGGAGAAATGAGAGGCTCCTTGAAGCTGATCAAACAAATCATCAATTCTCGGTAGTGGATACCAGTTTTTGACAGTAAGCTTGTTAAGCTCCTGATAGTCGATGCACATGCGGAAAGAGCCATCCTTTTTCTTCACGAACAAAACTGGGGCTCCCTAAGGTGAGGAACTTGGTCGAATAAATCCTTTATCAGAAAGCTCTTGAAGTTGACTAGCATACTCTTGCATCTCAGATGGGGCAAGACGATAAGGAGATTTTGCTACGGGAGTTGCGTCAGGCACAAGGTCGATACGAACTCCACTTGACGAACGGGAGGGAGACCGGTCAAGTCTTCAGGAAAGACTTCATGAAATTCTCGAATGACCGAAATGTCTTCAATCTTTCTAGATTTCCCGTCCGCTTTCACAATATGGGCTAAGAAAGCCACGTAATGCTTGCGGAGGTACCTTTGGGCTTCGGTGCAAGACATGAGTTTAAGCCCTTTAGAAGTCTTTTCCCCATAAATATTTAGGACGCTTCTGGATGAAAAAGGAATCCAAATAAATTTCTCGAAACAGACAACTTCAGCATGGTTCTTCGATAACCAATCCATGCCTATAATGACGTCAAAGCTTCCAAGTTGCATCGGTGTAAGATCGATAGGGAATTCGTGCTCGCTAAGATGAAGGGTACAGTTCGAAATGACAGAATCAATTATGACATATTTTCCATCAGCTATTTCTATTATAATCGGTTTCCCTAACTTAGTTCGGGCATTAACAAGTAAAGGCTCAAATTCTAAGGATACGAAACTTTTGTCGGCACCGATATCAAACAAGACTGAAGCATATTGATTATCGATTAGAAACGTACCATTCACCACATAATTATTGGTTTGAGCTTGACAAGCATTGATGTTAAAAGAACGCCCTTGTGCTGCAGGCACGGCGTTGATAAGCTGAGGACATCAATTACAGAAATGGTTTGGATCACCGCATTGATAGCATGCACGGCCTTGAGCAATTGCAGGAGGATGTTAGAGGACTGGTGCATTAACCGGAGCCTTAGCAGCACTTTTGCACAAGTTGAATGTATGGCCGAAACGACCATAGTTGATGCAGTGACGACATTGAGCATGAGTAGGATGGTGATACTTGTAGACGTTGCATTATGGGAAAGGCCTGGTGTAAGGTTTCTTTGTCGGGGCTTGGTTATTGAGGGTCGGTTGGTAAGTCGGTGTGACTTGGTTGATTGAAACAGCAGGGGTAACCACAGCAAAGTTTTGTGATCTAGCCTTTCTCTTCTTGTTCTTAGAAGTTTCAGGCTTGTCTTCCTTGGTTGTTTCGATAGGAGACCTCTCGGTTTTCTTCTTGTCCCCTTTTCTTGTTAAAGAACCAGCCTTGACATGATTGTCAGTTAGCTGTGCAGCTAGACGGATGGCATCCTCCAAGTTGGTAGGGTTTCTACCCCACACAGTGTCTTGAATCTACATAGGAAGACCTCCTATGTACTTCTCGATAGCTCGAGATGATGGAGTAACCAGGTGAGGAACCAAGAGGCTTAACTCGTGGAAACGGTTGGTGTAAGCTAGGTTCTCGCCACTCTCTTGAGCCAAATCCCATAACTCGGCTTCTAATTTCTTGATTTCATTCCTCGGGCAGAATTCCTGAGTCATACGTTCCTTGACTTTAGCCCAAGTCAAAGCCAGAGTAGCATCAGTTCCACGGGTTCGTTTCTCCCCGTTCCACCAAGTGAGTGCTCTCTTTTGAAGGACACTAGTAGCATAGCGAACCTTGAGATTCTCGGGACACTCACAATTAAGGAACGTGTTCTCAATACTTTCAAACCACTGTAGAAGACCAGTAGCACCTTCAGTCCCACTGAACTTAGTGGGATTGCAAGAACTGAAATGTTTGTAAGTTCAAGCACGTGGAGGATTAGGAGCAACAGGGTTTGGAGCAGGATTCGCGCCTTGATTCAGATGGGTCAGAAGAGTTGGTATGACCGCAACAACTTCCCGGGCTACAAGGGCAGCAATCTTGTGGCCAGAGTTTCTAGATTGCGAGCGGATTTGAAGAGAAGACATTCTGAAAGATCATTAAGAAATTTTATGAGAATTGGATAATATGAGTTATACTTCATGGAACGATAATAGGGATTTTAGCATAATAACAATGAGATGTTCCGAATGAAATCTTTTGGCTCGCAAACCAAAGTGAATACATTGACAAATCAAAGTATCAGGTCAACCGCAACCTTAATGAAGACATGCGTACCTATAAGCGGACACTCACCCCAAGGGTTCCCAGGTAAGGTAAAGGATCCATCGGTTGATTTGGATTTATATGAGTACCTTTCCTAGACAGAACACCCCGAGATATAGGCATCCCACTCTTCCAGCATTGCATGTGTTTAGTTATAGGACACAGACTTAGACGAGATTTGAAAACCATAAATATCAATTCAAAATTTGAAATTTGAAAATCATGCGATTTAGGAACACAATGCCTTAGTATATCTTTTGAGAATTTGGGTGTGTATTTGTCATGATCAAGAGTAGAAGAATATTCATGTAAGGCACCTAAGAGTGTCTAAACTTGTAAGACACATAAAATCCTATCTAAGTACGAGAGGACTCGTACGTAAGGTAATTAGTTGTAAGGCCCCGTTCCCGGAGACCTCACAGTTAGGCAATCATAGCATAATTAAAATAAACATTTCATAATCCATTAAAACAATGCAGCGGAATCAAACATCAAAAGCCATTCAGTTTATAAGCACTGTTGCTAAGCAATACAGGTTTGTTAACGGTTACAAAAGAATCCTTAATTTGCATTACAAAACAACAATGTTATAGATCATGAATGGATGTCAACCTTGCCCTAACGAGTAGCCTCCCCGAGTGCCATCCTCAGCAATATTACCTGCCAACTGAAAATGCATAAAAGTCAGCTTTGCTGAGTGAGTTCTAGTTTTAAAATCATAAAAATACCTCGGAAGAGTTGTATATGAAAATACTCTTTCAAAATATCATAACTTTCTTTCGAATGTGATCATACATCATACATACATCGAGGTTATATCATTATTATCTTTCATCCTCGTCCATAATCGTTCGTTTCGCACTTTTATTATTATCTTTCATTGTAATCTAGATCCTGTCATATGCTATGCCCCATCGTTGTGCATAAAGCAACTACAGTCTTGGGGTCAAGCGACAAGGATCCCATTTCGTACATATTAGTCAATCTCAAAGATTGACTCCTGCGTGCATCCTCATGGGTTAGCTAAACCGCACACAGTTGAGCTAACAACCCCTGGCTGTGAACCTCCTTTTCATTTTCTTGCAAGACTTTTCATTCGTTCATTATGTTCCACTTTTCATTAACATTAATCTTTCCCCTTATTAATGATAATACTTTATGATCATGAGCAATCCACATAAAGTCACATTATATAGTAATAGAAACACAAGAACAATCATAAAACATGAAAAGAATAATCAAATAATAATCACAGGTCAACCCTAGGTCAAACCTTAAAATTCAGCTTTCTCCAAAATTTCAGAAAATTTTCTAAGTGTCTTAGGCGCATGGGAACTATGCAGGCGCATCAGAACTGCATGGGCGCATCAACACTATTTGGGCACATGATTTCTACACTTAGACATTTCCGCAATACTTCTAGGCACATGAGCCTCCCAGGCGCATGGGCAATCAGGCTCCTGAGGAAGGTCTTGGGCGCATGACACTGTTCAGGCGCATGACACTGTTCAGTTGCATACTTAGGCAAAGCTTTTGGGCGCATGGGCACTATTGGGGCGCATGAGCCCCTACTTAAATTTTTCTAAGGAAATTTCCAGGCACATGGGCCCTGTATGGGCGCATGGCCTGTACTTAGGCATATTTATTCTAAGTTCTCAGGCGCATGGGCCCTGTATGGGCGCATGGCCAGCAGTTAAGCATTTCTACTTTGCGGAATCATTCCAAACCTGTTCTAGCACCTGTTCAAAGCCTAAACATGCATTTCTAAGCATACCCAACATGACAACAAGCATCAAACCTGAACATATACACATATACACATACGGGTAAAGTAAATAGTTGATAAAAACCATTTTATATGCATTTCCAGCCCCAAAATCAGTTTAAAATATACATAAATGGGGATAGAACTCACCTCTTGCAGAAAACAAGTAAAACTCCACCAAACTTGGCTGCACTAGAGTTCAAGACACCTAAACCAAACATAAACAAGCACTAAAACACCAAAACACATAGAAATCGGTTTCTAAGGGTGAAACCACAAAGAAACCAAACCAATTAATATGCAAACACACATACCTCAAAGATTCCAGCTTCTTCTTCTTCACAAAACCGAGAGAAAACTAGAAACACAACCCTTTCTCCTTCGATCACAGCAGCAGCAGAAAGAGAATGGGCGACCATGCTCTTATACTCATACTTTTTTGACTTTTATACATATTTACACAATGCACCCTTCATCTTTTATCATTGCCTTCTTTATTCAAGATGTTACATTAGTTATTGTCTAGGTCATTCCATTTCTAATAACCTAATTCCCTATAACCATGGCTCTGATACCAATCTGTCACACCCCAACCGATGGCGGAATCATCGGGGCAGACGAAATGGAAATCGATTGTTCATAGCACATGGAACTAAATAAATTGAAATAATATTAAACGTCATTTTCGTTAAAGTGTACCAATACAATTAATCATAAATCCCAAATAACATAACAAAATTTGTCTTTTATTTTGACTAGGTCCGGGTCCTAGATGAGCATGAAGAAATCCACTAACTTGCTTAACCTGAAATCATGTGAAAAAGTAACGAGTCAACTAAAACTAGTCGGTGAGTAAACACAGGTTTGGATATATACATATAGATAGACTGATTTAATGGTGAAATAATTCAATTCTCATGGCAATGTCAAGACTTATAGTACAATAGTATAACATAAAAGATAAATCAACACAATCAACCCTAATGACTGAATTGACTCGGTCCGCAGACGGAGTCGTGATAGTATACGTGAATCCGGTTTCAATCACCACTCGAATATTCATATGGGGTGGGTTTGCAATCCAATAGATCTATCATTGTTACCATGGTTGCATGAATTAATGATTGTGTTATTATCTAGTTTATCTAACTATGAACACATTATTGCAAGTAAAGACATAACATGTATTGAATTAAATTTATAAATGAAATAGCAATGATTGATTATAGAATCACATGATTTCCCCAAAATGTAAACATATAAAAATGGGCAATGAATACTCACCTGATTGATGAGGTTTGAGTTTGAACTTGATAAATTAGACACCAACGATTTCCTTACGATTAGCCTACAGAACGGTGTCTCGAATTAGAATAATAATGATATGAGAACTTGGGAATGGATTAGGGTTTCTATGGGGATTGGGTTTTGCTCAAAAGCCTAAATAAAAATAATATATTTAGTTTGAATATCTTGATTAAATAAAATAAATTGAATTTATTAAAGTAATTATATTTGGGAATAATAGTAATAAAAATACTAAATATAATTAGCACATCTATACCATTTGAATATTAATGTGTGAAAAAAAAATTAATTTATTAATTAATTATATGATAATTAATTAAATTCTTAATTATTTAAATGACTTACAAAAAAAAAATAATAATAATTTGGAAGGATTTAGGTTAATTTTTAGGTGACTTTATAAAATACCAAACTTATAATGTTAAAGCTTGAGTATTAAAGAATGAAAATTATAATTATTAATTAATAAAAATTATTGGTTAAAGAAATAATTAATGGAATAATTAATTGTTAGTTTAGGACAATTTGAAATGCTTTATGTTTGATTGAAAATAATTTTTTATAAAATTTAAAATTTATAAATAAGTTTAGGATCCTTTAACCTTTATATATAATGTAAATATATATTGTTTATAATTCTTAAAAATTAAGTAATAATTTCAGAAATAGTTTTTATATTAATTTACTAATACAATAAACATTTTCTGAATTTAAAATATAACAAAAAACTAATTAAAAGGCAAAATGGCGGAGGCTCGGTTCAAACCCGGGACATCCAGATTAGAGTGGTTGTGTGTTACCAGTTGGGCCAAACCCCAATATCTGTCAAGAAACTCGATTAATTTTTTTAAAATCATAAACTTAGATGTTTCCCCAAATTCCATAAGAACCCTAATTCGATTTCGATCAAATTGGACACGAAAATGAATTCAATAATCAAATCAAACATGGCGCTTTAATTACCCATGTAAAATCGAGCGTGTGAGTGTGTTTAATTACCTGAAATGATATGGAGATTGATGGGATTGAGTTTGAGCAGGTCGTGGGTGGAACACGGTCTTGAATCGATATGTGTGTGTATTTAGATCAAATTGAGGTTACAGAGAGTTTGTGGGAGTGAAATTAAAGGTTTACCCTCTATTATACAGGTGTGATTTCGATGGGTTCGATTCTAACGAGTCCAAGGTTATTCTCAGAAGTTTCTTTCCCAAATTCGCGGTTGACTGAGTTGTTAACGGCTCAATTAGTATGATTGCTATGATTAGAACAATATTTAGCATGTAATCGATCAGTTTGTCAAGTAAATTAGACGGTTTCCATTTGAATTGGTTTAATTTGGGTAGGAGGGAACTTTCGGGTTTGATAATACGCGTAAACGAGCTCTATTTTCGAATTGGATTGGGTCCTGGGTTCGAATCAATCACGCGAGATTGGTGGGAGTATTTAATTTGATCAAAACCACGTTTTTGGGGGGGAATATCGGCTCGCCGAAGGAGGCCGGAAGTGGTGGCCGGAGGGGGGGAAAAGTCGACGGGGGATTGGGTTGGGTTTTAAAAGAATTTACACTACTGGCCCCTGTGGTTTAAATTGTTGTCATTTCATGTTAAAGTTTTTATAAATCAAGTTTTAAATATTGCATTTTCAACCCAAAACTTTATAGAATTAAATTTAAATTAATAATATTTAAACTTATTTTATTTATTTTCTAATTTAATAATTAAGCTTCATAAGTACCAATATAACTTTATAAATTTATAAAAAAAATATATTTATAAACTATATGATTATAATTCGAATTAATTGACAACATTAATGCATTCACGTCGAAATAAAATAGATTCCATTCATCAACATAAATGGGTTCGGGTTAAAAATCAAAATGGGTCAGATGTTAGACTCAACATAATTGAGAATTTATATTTAGGACCCTAGACTAAAACTTCTGAAGCAGGAAGTACCCTTGTGAAAACTTCTGAAGCCAAACTCTAACACTTCCAATACTCACCAAACTTTTCGAAGCCAAATAACCTTTGAAAGATTTTGAAAAGCTTCGGAAGAAATCAAATTAAGCTTCAAAACTCTTCCGAAGCAAACATAACCTTCGAAAGATTTAGCCAAGCTTTGGAAGAAATATGTTAAGCTTCGGAAGATTTATTACCTTCGGAAGAAACACTTGTTTGGGCTTTTATATCTCACAATCTCCACCTTAAAACCAAAACAAGATTTTAACCAACTCCCAATGCATCCAAGCAAAAGTTGAACTTGACACCAGGTAAAGATTTAGTAAACACATCTGCTGGATTCTCCAAAGTAGATACACTCTCCACTTTCACCTCCCCAACATTCACCACATCCCTTATGAAGTGCAACTTCACATTGATGAGCTTTGTCCTCTCATGAAACATGTTATTCTTTGACAACTAGACTGCACCCTGATTATCACAATACACCACTGAGTCTGCAACATCAATTCCGAATTCAGAAACAAAACCATGCAGCCATATAGCTTCCTTGACTGCCTCAGTCAAAACAATATACTCAGCTTCTGTGGTAGATAATGCCACTACATGCTGCAACTGGGCTTTCCAACTAACCAAGTTACCCAGCACTTGAAATGCATACCCTGTAATAGATCTACCTCTATCTAGGTCCTTGGCAAAATCTGAATCGACATAACCAACAATCCGTTTACTCCCCATAAGTTCATGACACCCAAACACTAAGCCATAGTGTTTAAGACCCCTGAGATATCTCAAGATCCATTTCACAGCATCCCAATAAGCTTTACCTGGATTAGACAAGTACCTGCTAACTAAACTCATAGCATTACCAATATCTGGCCTTGTATACACCATCAAGTACATCAAGCTGCCAACCACATTGGCATAAGGCACATTCTTCATATACTCAACCTCAGCATCTGACTTAGGACAATCAGAGCTTGACAATTTAAAATGAGCACCAATAGGAACATTTACTGGCTTCCCCTCATTCATTCTATAGTTATTCAGTACCTTCTCCAAGTAAGAGCTTTGAGATAGTTTCAACACCCTGTGTTCCCTATCTCTCTTGATTTCCATGCCCAAAATCTTCTTTGCTTCACCCAGATCTTTCATCTCAAACTCAGACATCAATATCTTCTTAGTAGCTTCAACTTCCTCCAAGTCTTGACAAGCCACCAACATGTCATCAACATACAGCAACAAATATACAAACTTGTTCAAGGTGTATTCCTTGAAATAGACACAACTATCATAGCTGCTCCTCATAAACCCATTAGTCACCATATGCTCATCAAACCTCTTGTACCACTGTCTAGGAGATTGCTTCAACCCATACAAGGACTTCTTAAGGAGATACACCTTATCTTCCTGCCCCTTAACCTCAAACCCCTCCGGCTGCTTCATATAGATTGTTTCATCTAACTTCCCATGTAAAAATGCAGTTTTCACATCCTACTGATGCAACTCCATATCCATAGAAGCAGTCAATGACATCATAACCCTTATAGATAAATGTTTCATCACAGGTGAGAATATTTCATTATAATCCACCCCTGGCTTCTGTGTAAACCCCTTAGCTACTAATATAGCCTTGTACCTAGGAGGTTCACCTTTAGAAATCCCATCTTTTAGTTTGAACAGCTACTTTCATGACACAGGCTTGTGACCCTCAGGTTTATTAACCAGCTCCTATGTGTTATTCTTATAAAGAGATTCCATCTCTTCCTCTATGGCCATACACCATCTTGAGCTTTCTTTCACAGAAATTGCCTTAGAGTATTACAATGGTTCATAGATACTTTCTTCTTCAGCAGCAACAAAGGCTAATGCAGACAAATCAATCCCCTCTCTATACCTGAGTAGAGGTACCACTTATCTCCTCTGTCTGTCCCTGGCTAATTGGTAATCATCCAAACTATCCCCTTGGCTATCAGAAGTGCCATGATCAACACCTTTATCACTCACACCCTGCTGCTCAACCTCAATCTGAACCCCACTCTACTTTCCAACTTCTGAATTCCTTTTCCCGTCAATGTCTTTATACAAAACATCTTCTTGGAAAACCACATCTCTGCTCACTATCACCCTGGGTCTGCCACCATCTAGCCTCCATAACCTATACCCTTTCACACCATCAGCGTATCCTAGAAATACACATTTGCAGGCCCTGGGTTCTAGTTTTCCTTGGCTAAAATGAGCATAAGCCAATGACCTAAATACTCTAAGATCACCATAGTCATACTTTCTACCTGACCATGCCTCCATAAGAGTCTTTATGTCTAATGCAGCTAATGGAGACTTGTTGACTAGATAGGCTGCAGTGGTCACAACTTCAGCCCAGAAATGCTTGGGTAAACCAGAACTAGCCAACATACACCTTACATTTTCAAGTATGGTCATGTTCATTCTTTCAGCCAAACCATTCTACTGTGGATGAACATGTACAGTTCTGTGTCTTGCAACACCATGAGCTTTACAATACTAATTAAACTCATGGTTGCAAAACTCCAACCCATTATCAGTTCTTAGCTTCTTGACTTTTCTTTTAGTTTGGGTTTCCATAAGGACTTTCCATTTCTTGAACTTACTAAAGGCATCACCCTTATTCTTTAAGAAGATCACCCAAACCCTTCTTGAAAAATCATCTATCAAAGTCATAAAATATCTAGCACCACCCAAAGAATCAGCCTCAGCAGGACCCCATAAATCAGAGTGAATGTAGTCTAATACCCCACTTGTGATATGCCTAGCCCTTGTGAATTTAACCCTCTTATGTTTCCCAAGAATACAAGTTTCACAAAAACCAAAATCATAATTCTTCAACTCAGTCACCACCTGTTGCTCCTGCAACTCCACCTGTCCTTGCTGACTGATATGACCAAGCCTCTGGTGCCACATCATGGCCTTAGAACTACTATCACTTAAGGTAGTTGCCATATGGGACTCTACTACACCAGCACTATCTAGTACATATATAAATATTATTATCCCTATTATTGCCAGACAGTACCACCATTGATCCCTTAATCAATGGTCTATCATCCCCTAACCTTATGAAACCAAGATCTTCAAACTTCAAATCTTTGAAGAACTCCTTCACAGGTGTTATATGAGAGCAACCTGAATCCATCACCCACTAATTCTCATTACTGCTGCTTGTGACAGCCGACACATCTGACTCTCATATCCATCAGATATATCATCTCGTGCATTATGACTAGAATGAGACTTTGACCCACTTGATTCACCCTTCTTTTTTTTCCAGTCAGGACAATCCTTCTTGAAGTGCTTCTCCGACCCACACACAAAACACCTCCTCTTGGACTTGGATCTTGACTTTGAGTCACTTCTTGTCTTGAAACTTCTTTGTTCAGATCTTCCCCTGACCACCAAGCCCTCTCTACCATCTTCTTTATAATCAGTTCCCTTCTTCAATTACTTTGAATTGAGAGCTGCTAGCACTTCCTCCATAGTAAGAGTATCCCTACCATACATCAAAGTATCCACAAAGTGCTCATAAGATGATGGGAGAGAGGTCAAGAATATGATCGCTTGGTCTTCATCATCCAATTCAACTTCAATGTTTTCAAGGTCTAACACCAACTTGTTGAATTTGTCCCTATGATCTTCAATTGACTTCCCAAGCGCCATTTGGAAAGTGTACAAATGCTTATTGAGATATAACCTGTTCGCAAGAGACTTCGTCATGTACAAACTTTCCAATTTTAACCAGACCCCTGCCGTCGTTATCTCCTTTGATACTTCTCTCAGTACCCGATCACCCAAGTTCCAGATGATTGAACTGTGTGCCTTTTCAAGCATCTCCTTCTTCTCCTTATCAGACATCATGTTCAACAACTTAGATTCTCCAGCCAAGGCATCCACCACTCGTTAATGAACAAGCAATGCCTTCATCTTCAGTCGCCATAACCCAAAGTCGTTTTTCCCGTCGAATTTCTTAATCTCAAACTTTGTTGACACCATCGTTACCGCCAAACGATCTTTGATTAAATCTTGATCCTCAATTGAGCCTCTAACCAGGCTCTGATACCAATTGTTATACAATTGAGTACAAGAATGCCAAATTCAACAACAGCAAGAACGAAGAGGACGAACTTAAAGAATACAAGAAAGAACTTTATTCAGAAATTGATTACAAGTGATTGTGATTTTTGTTTGTGATTGTGTGTTCTCACTGATTATAAAGGATCCCTATTTATACCGCTAATTGACTAACTAACTATAACAGTCAAATAATACACTCAACATATAATTGAGAATTTACATTTAAGACCCTAGACTAAAACTTCCGAAGCAGGAAATACCCTTGTGAAAACTTCCGAAGCCAAACTCTAACACTTTCAATACTCACCAAAACTTCCGAAGCCAAATAACCTTTGAAAGATTTTGATAAGCTTCGGAAGAAATCAGATTAAGCTTCAGAACTCTTCCGAAGCAAACATAACCTTCGGAAGATTTAGCCAAGCTTCGGAAGAAATATGTTAAGCTTCGGAAGATTTATTACCTTTGGAAGAAACACTTGTTTTGACTTTTATATCTCACATTAACATTATGTTATTTGAAAATAATCCTTTCAAAAAACACAATGCATAACACAATACTCAACATTAAACATAATGGGTAACACAATAACCAACATTAAACTCGATAGTTAACAATAGACACAATGACCTGCTTGATGAGGATTACACAACGATCTGAACAGAATTACATAATAAAATGGAAAAAACGTAAAAAAATTTACATTTTCAACATTGTGTTATTTGAAAATCAACATTTTAAAAAACACCATGGTTTAACATCATACAAAATGACTAGCACTAACCTTGATGATTAGCAATAGACACGATAAGATACTTGATGAGGATTATATAATGACCAGAACAAGATTACACAATGACCTGATCAAGATTACATAATGAACTAGAAAACCTAAAAAATTCATATTTTTAGCATTATGTTATTTGAAAATTATTATTTTTAAAAAATACAATGAATAACAAAATGATCAACATTAACCACAATGATTTGATTAATATTACACAATAACCTGACGAATATTACACAATTAGCTAAAATAAAGTGAAAAAAACTTAATTTTAATGTATCAATATTATATACATTTTAAAGATTAAAAACACTTGTTTTTACGGTGTAATTTTTATAAAACAATAATGTTGTATGTAAAAGTTACGAACGTTTTAAAACATGATGAAACTTGAAAATGTGTTTACGACTAAAATACATTTGGTATATCATTTGAGGTTTCAATTATTTACCATTATACCTCCGAATTTTCTTAACTCTTGGATCTAACTCATCCTTTTTATTTTTTCCTTCTTTTTTACAATAACCCCACCCTATATATATACATCTTAAAAGTATTTAAATCTAATATTTGTTAAAAAAACATTTTGTGTCCCCGTGCGAGTGTAAGAGGGAGTTCAAGATTTCTGCATTACATACGTGTGAATAAGGTTACATGGTCAATGATCAATGGTCAATTTGGTAAAATAAAAGTGGATGGTTATTTTATAGATTTGGTTTGAGGTGGAACACAACCTCGACTGGAATATTGCATGGTGCTAGGCGGCATTGAAAGATCTTAACCCAACCAGGGTAACCGCACTACAAGAGGGAACCCAGTAATGTTTTTTTAATTTTATTGGGATGGAAAAATATAGATTCTTTAGCTGAGTAGGTTGTTCGGTCTTACAATTGTAAAACTCCGGATAAAAAATACAAATGACTCAATTTTATTCTCTGTACCCTTAGTTGTATTTTATATATTTCTATGGTACCTATGTGTAATATTTTGTATTATATATTCCCATGCATCCTCTAGTTGTGGCACTAGCTTGAAACAAACCATATGGCTGCACCAAATCCTGTTGCAGGTCATACCTTTGGCATTGATCTTCAGTGCCAGACTGGTACTCCTGAAATCGAGGTTTCTGTAGCGAACCAATTGAGCAGCAACTGGCTTCTTAATTCGCCAGATCCACCAGGATTTCTCCAACAAGTCTTTCAATCAATAAAAGATAATGTCTTTCCTCAAAAGAACACTAGTATGTCTTCTTCATCATTATCTTCCCAGAAGAAACATTCATCTTCTGCACGTGTGGTAGAGATGCTCAGTAGTATATTTCCTGCACTTAATTGGGCTAGAAACTATAAAGCCTCAATGTTCAAGAGTGACTTGATTGCTGGATTAACACTTGCAAGCCTCAGCATTCCTCAGGTACATTATATATATAATTAATTCTTCACCTATACAAACATATATGTGTTTACAGTTTCCTTTTTGAAATAAGCAAATTCAAACTACTGATTTGATCGATCTGTACAACTAATTATTTTAATTCAAATGGCATATATCTTCAATTCTTGTATCAAAATGCAAAGAGTAGATAATGATTTTTTGCAGAGTATCGGATATGCTGCTTTAGCTAATCTAGATCCTCAGTATGGCCTATGTAAGTTAACAAAACATGGATGTTTGTTTCTTACACTTTCCACAATTTATTGTAATGTTGTAACTTATAATATGCTTATTTTGATTGGTTTGAATTTATTATTTGATGTGTGTATATATATGTTCAATTCATAGATGGAAGTGTTGTTCCTCCTTTGATATATGCTGTCATGGGTACTTCACATGAACTAGCCATCGGTCCAGTAGCTGTGGTGTCACTTCTGATATCATCACTGATCACAAAACTAGCTGATCCAGTCACTGAACCTGCTTCCTACTTGAAACTTGCTTTCACAACTACCTTTTTCGCCGGCACCTTCCAAGCTCTTTTTGGATTTCTTAGGTACGCGCGTACTAATTCATTCATGTAGAAACAAAGAAATATATATGTGTACATTACTTGCTTCCAAGCTCTTTTTGTATATAATATGTCGGTTAATTTAAGTTGTGGAATATTTCTAATATTCTTTCAGGTTAGGTTTCCTAATTGATTTTCTATCGCATGCGGCAATTGTGGGATTCATGGCGGGTGCAGCCATTGTTATCGGTCTTCAACAACTCAAGAGTTTATTCGGAATGAGTCATTTTACTACTAAAACTGATGCCATCTCTGTGTTGGAAGCTGTTTTTAATTCATTTCACTCCTCAGTACGTTAATTAATATTTCCCCATTACAGTGTTAATTATGTTTCTTTTTACAACTTAAGGAAATCTAGCTTATTGTATATTCTTGTACGTTTTTGCAGTGGCACCCTTTGAATTTGGTTCTTGGATGTGCATTCCTCATATTCATCCTCATTACCAGACAAATCGTAACATCAAATTCATTACTTTCTTAAATATTAATTGTCTTTGGATGATCATTGATTAACTTAATCAAATTAATTAACTCCAATTAATCCAGGGAAAAAAGAACAAGAAATTATTCTGGTTGCCTGCGATCTCCCCGGTTATATCGGTCATTTTATCAACTCTGATAGTGTATCTAGCGAGAGCGGATGAACATGGGGTTAATATCATTAGACATTTTAAAGGAGGACTCAATCCAAGTTCACTGAACCAGTTGGAGTTTAATGGTCCACACCTTGGCGAAGTAGCCAAAATCGGCTTAATTTGTGCTATTATTGCATTAACCGTACGTAATATATTATTCTTTTGATAATCTTCAGCTCCATTCCAAAAAGTTTACATCAAAACCAATGAAACTTTTTTTTTTTGTTTTGCTCAACGTACGAGGTTTCAATTTAATTTACTGTTGAAGAATTGTTATTGTATGTATTGAATTTCATATTAAATATGTTTCTAAACAAAAACAAACCGGCCATTTTCTACGTATAATAACGTACATATTTGTTTTCAATGTGATATACATGAGCTGAGGTTAACACTTAAAAGATAAAAAAATATCTTAATTAGTAATAGGATTGATTACAATGTGTATAAATTTTGGGAAAAATGGTACCTTAAAAAATTAGTTATTCAAGTTCCCAAGCTACATGGAATAACAGTTCTCTTCGAGTTTAATTAAAATATTTAACAGTGACGAATCGATCCTATTATTTATTATGATATATTAATTTCTATGCCGTTTCATGTAATACGTTGATGGATAACTTAAAATTTGAAAGTATGTGGTGCCATTACTTATTATATTATGCAAGTGCAGGAAGCCGTTGCTGTTGGTCGGTCTTTTGCTTCGATTAGAGGGTATAACTTAGACGGGAACAAAGAAATGTTAGCCATGGGCTTTATGAACATTGCTGGATCTATGTCTTCTTGCTATGTTGTCACCGGTAACAAATATATATTTGATGTTATCAGGCCTGGCTTTATAATGTAATTTGTGACGCATTGGGGTGGTATCCTCCAAAACTAAAGGCTCTCATTTAAAAAAAAAAAAAGAAAAAAAAATTATACTGGATTTTGGTATTATATGGGTCAATGAAGTTTGAAACGGAAATAACACTTGATAGTTGAGTCCCAATAAAAATTTAAAGGATTCGATAGATTATTAAAGAAAGACAGTCACATAATTCACAAAGCAAAAGAACCTTCCGAAGTTCCCTCCTCTCCTATTAATCTGATCGATTAACCCTTTTTTGTCTATATTTTGTTCAAAGAAATCAACTATCAATCATTCAGTATACTAAATTTTCATTGATTTATTACTTTTGTTCAAAGAATTTTGTTGTTGCTTTTATTTAGATCGCGTTTTTCAAAAGGGCCTCATATTTTTGGTTCAATTGGGGCCCTATAAAGCGTTAAGCCGGCCTTGAATGTTATTGCAACGTGATAATAAGTTTAAGTGACAATTAATTAAGTCAATAAGAAGATTTGACGAAGTGTTAATTTTCTTGTATGTACGTATTGCAGGATCTTTTTCGCGAACTGCTGTAAATTATAGCGCAGGATGTCAATCTCCGGTATCGAACATAGTAATGGCGCTAACAGTGTTTATATCATTGCAAGTGTTAACGAAGCTATTGTATTACACACCTCTTACCATACTAGCATCGATCATCTTGTCCGCGCTTCCCGGACTGATCGATTACAATGAAGCTTATCATATATGGAAAGTTGACAAAAAGGACTTCCTTGCATGCGCTGGGGCTTTCTTTGGTGTGCTCTTTGCATCCGTGGAGATTGGTCTTTTGATTGCTGTAAGACTTCATCTCTTACCTAATTACTTATATTCTTATTGTCTTTGTTTGGATATTCAATTTCTATATATAGTTTAATTAGGTAAGAGTTCAAAAAAAAAAAGCTTTTAATCTTAACGTTGTAAAAAGAAATTATATTTACCAATTTTTTTAATCAATGATTGAAATTAAATTCTAAGAAAAAACTTGTTAGAAAGGTATTTTAGGCATAACCTCTTTTGTTGATCTTTTTTTTTTTTAAAGTTCTACTTTTTTTAAATGTTCATGTATTTTATATATGATTTTTTTATAAAAATAAAATCATAAAAACAAATGTTTTTATATTTAAAACGAGTACAACATCATTATATACAAAAATAAAAAAATGTTTTTACCCTAGATCTTTGTTCGTAATTGTGTTTTCTTAAATATCATTATATTTTTTCTAAAAATGATAAATTATCAAAAACAATGGTTAAATAGTATGGTTATTTACTTATAACATATAAACACAACCAACTAAGTTATTTAATACATTAAAAGTAATGATAAAGTATAACAAATTTATATAAAATGTAAAACATAATAACAAAATATGTTATTGTGTTTTTCTGAACATAAATGTATTTTCAAAAATATGGTGCGTTTGAAAAACATATTGGTTAAATAACTTCGTTGTGTACATCTGATTATAATACATAATGATAAAATAACATTAAACTTGTATATCATATAAAACCAAATGCAAAACTAATATTAAATTATTTAAAACGTAAAACAAATTGATTAAAAATATTTGACATAATTACCTAATATATTAAAATTATTTTCAAGTTATTTGGATAATTAAGGTTCTTCAAATCTACCCAATATAAATAATGCTAAACGTGCAATGATTGAGATATTTGGCCAACCATCAATAATATTCGTATTATGTTTTCCCTTGACCTGATAATTACAATATATATTAATTTTCTCTACGCGCGACTAATATACTTTGATAATAATATTAAAAAAGATATTGCGTAGATCATATAATAACCAATAATCAGTAGATTCAAGACTTTTTTATATCCATTATTGAGTTGAGTTTTATATCTCCATTTTTATTTATAATTTGTATCAAGATGCACGATTTGGAAAACTAATTTATAAATGAACTATGACAAAAAGAACCTTTCAAATAAAATTAAATTAGCTATGTATGATTGAAGAATCTTTGAATATAAATGTTATAATAAAAAGCCATGTAAATTCACGATTAAGTTTCAAAACACATGCATTCATTCTTTTAATTCAAAAGTAAGTTTTCCTTTTTGCGATGCATGCAATCAATAACTATTTATCTAAAATTCAACAAACTGCTTTTTTTAAAAGAAAAAATTAATTAATCTTTTAAATTACGATTGGATTAAGAATCCCATTCTAAATTTTTAATAAAAAATGTTTAAATAAAAAGGTTCAAAAAATATAAAAAGTAATCTCAATTATTCATCTCCTTAATTAATAGTTAAGATCAATTTATAGAAAAATATTGTCAGATGAGTATTTTAAGAATAATAATTTTTATTGACTTTTTGTAAGTTTTCTATTTTTTTTACATGTTCATAACTTTTATGTACAATATTATTTTTGTTATAATAATTGCCCCATCAAAAAGAATGTCTTTTTATCTTTAAAACGAGTGTAGTATTATTATATAAAAAGATGTGAATCCAAGGATCGTTCAGGAATTATCAGGTTTGATTGAACAAGTATTGATCGCGAAATTATCAACACTTGCTTTTTAAGAGATTATCAAACAAGAAATCAATCAAACAATAGAACAAACAGAATATAAAAATAATCAAACCACGAGTGTTCACGAATGATGATCGTAATGCTTTCTTGTTGCTATTGATGTTTTGATGTAAATGTTGCTTTTGTTGCTTGATCGTATGTTGATTTTCTATCTACATCTGATCTTGATATCATGTTATATAGAGATCTTATTCTATTCTGTTTCTAATCCATTGCTAATCTTTCGCTAACTTGTTGCTATAATTCAGCTAACGATAGTTATATAAATCTCCGCCATATTTATCGGCATAGGAGTTTGAGATTTACAATAAAATAAATACATATAATGTTGTTGATGTGACGTGAAATATTCGCTTGAAATATATGTCTTCCATCGCCATTAATGTTATTGTTCTGCCACGTTGACTTGTTGACTTTCTGTCAGTTGACTACTTGATGATGTGAAATCATACGTGTTAAACAGTCTTCCGTAGGAATTTCTTCTTCCGCAGGAACTTAGTCTTCCGCAGCAACACTTGTATCTTTATTGCTTGTTCTTCTGTTATTGTGCTTCCGTAGGAGTTCTTGAACTTGTTCTTCCATGACAGTTTCTCCTTCAGTAGCTTCACTTTGTTCTTTTGACTTGTTCAGTTGGAATTGTTCTTCCGCAGGAGATCTACGGATGTTCACTTTAGTTGTATTCCTGAGAACATCTTCACTTCAGTTGTATTCCTGAGAACATCTACGGAAGAACACTTTATTCATCCGTAGTTGTTCTAACACTTGGTGTTCACTGCACACATTCACACATACATTATGAAATATATTATATCATATATTTATAACATATATAATGAGATGTAACATTATATTGTTCAATTCATAAACACAAATGTAATCAAAATCATTCATATCATATCAGTCAAATAATAATTACAAGTGTGATTACAAGAGTTGATTGATCATCTAAACCTATACATGAGTTTTAGACCTAACAATACTCCCCCTTAGGTTTAGACTCTAGTAATCATTGGTTTAGGTCTTTCAGTTCTTGAACTCTTGACAAAATCTTCATTTTAAAGTATTCTACGACAGTCTTTTGATCTTCATATTTGAAACTAATCTGCCTTCTACCCATTCTTTTCAGTGTTTTATATTTGAGCCCTAGGATGTCCTCTTCAGTGGTCAGTGTTGCAACAACATAGTTATTGCATACCACTTCCAATTTGTTCTGGTTAGAAATTCTTAATTCTGTTATGGGATTTATCTCTGACCCAATCAGCTGCCCAGCTTCATACTTCCTCCTCTTGTGAGCATTGGCATGCAGTTTGTCAACGACTTGAATAAGATGGACATATAAGCATAAGTAATTTTGAGAAATTTGATCTTGCAGCCTTGGAAAATGTTTGTCGTGCAAGTAAGAGGTGTAGCTTGGGTGCAGCAACTTTATTTCCACTGGATCAAAGAGTCTGATACTTGTAGCTTTTTTTTGAGGATCATTCCTCAGCAAAACAAGCTCTTTGTTCTTTTCTACATATCCCCAGTCTGTTATAAGGAATGTAAATTGATTGCCTTCAATCACCTTCACGGATGCATTAGATCTGTCTTCAGATCCAGATCTCTTCAAAAATTCATCATCAATCAACTGAGACTTAGACTGAGACTTTCTTGATTTCCTTCTAAGGTGCTCAGCATCTACCAATCTAGCTTCCCTCAGTACATCTCCCTTGAACTTGTGACATAGTTTAGTCACAAGTCTAGAGAAGTCTCTCCCTCTTGGACTTATGGGATAGTTGATGATGGGAATGCTTTGTAGGACATTTAGGTCTGCATCTGGCAGTGTCAGTAAGGTTTCTACCAATGGGAAGTATTGCACCATACCAGATGCCCTTTTTATCATAGCACAGTCCCATTCTCCATCATATTTCCATGTTGATATATGATGATCTTCTGCTGATCTTGGAGATGTCATCTGATCAAATAGTTGAATCAGACTTAGTCTTTCTTCTGTAATCTCCCTCACAGCAGTTCCTAGAGGCCATATCTTACTGGGAATCATATCCTTTGGCTCTATTATCAGCTTCTCTTTTCCTTTATGCATATCCTTGGCTTTAACCATAGTAGGCTCAGCAGGGGTTTGTGTTGGTTGTTGTTGATAGGTAGGATTGGGAGCTCCAGATCTAAACTTCACACCTGTATCCAGCTCCACTTTCATCACATATTCCATCATAGCCCTCAACTCACCCACTGTTCTTCCCTTCAATTCATGTTGTTCATGATTATGACTTTGCAGCCAGCAAATCTTGTTATACCTTGTAAGCTGTCTTGTATCACAATGACCCAAATCCTTCTTGATTTTCTCCATAGCTTTGTATTTTGAGAAAGTTTCATAGTTGCATATGGGTAGCATCAGCCTTGCAGCATCGAACTCTTTCAACACTTCAATCATCTCATTCATGTTCATTCTTTCACCATGTCATAAGGAAATCCATTATTTATCAAGTCCATGAACATGGTTGATTGAGCTCTTTCTTCCAAAATATCTTCAATTGTTAAGAGCTCAGCATCTTCTTCTTCTTTATCAGCTTTAGGAGACTCTTCATTTGTCAGCTCCTCCTACTCTATATCACTATCCACCCTGTCGGTTTCCCCAGGCACTTCGTCTTCCTGCTGTAAGTGATTGTGGGCACTTCACTTTTGCTCAGTTCAGCTTGAGTTAACTTATTCTTTAACGTATCAATCTCAGCATCCTTTTCTCTCAGTTGTTCAGCTTGTTCGTCTACCAAATCATTCAGGGCATCAATCACCTCGTTGTCAATCACAATATCTTCTCTCAGCCTCTTCAGCCTACCTTCTAGTTGAATGATTGATGTATCTTTCTCAGCTATCAGTTTGTCTTTCTCTTTCAGCTCCTTCTTTAATCTTCTCAACTTTTCCATCTTCTTGTTTCCCTTCAGGATGAGGTTGTTATATTTTGCTACTAAATAGCTGTTACTTACATCTATCTCCTCATCCTTCAGGTCATCCTCATGATAAGCTTCAATATCAACAAACTCTCCTTGGAGCACCTCCTCACCCTTCTCTCCCTCAGCCTCCATACAAATCTCCTCAGTAGTCCCTTCTAGAATTTCTTCATCCTCTTCTAGATGGAATTCTTCAGTTGGTGTTGGGCTTTCAAAAGGTTTAGTAGGTGTGGGAGAAGTGATTGGTTCAGTGGATGTTGGTGAGGTGAATGGTTCAGTTGGTGTAGGAGAAGGAATTGGTTCAGCTAGGATTGGATAAGTGGGTATTTGAATGGGAGTGAGTGAGATGGGTTCTATTGCATCAGTATGGACTGATGATGGTGAGTGTGAAGGTGTAATAGGCTAGGTATGTTCGCTGGATGATGAATCCAGTCGAACAGGTGGAGATTGAGGTGCAGGCGCTGCTTGTGTTTGATGTTGGGAGGGAGTAGAGGATTCTGTTGCTGAGCTTTGAAGTTGTGGTTCTTCAACCCACAACAGCTCCTGTGGGATCTCCTTAGACTCATCAAGAACATGGGCAAACATTTATACCTCTCCTTCTTGGTACTGCCCAGTTAACTTGTTTAGTAATGATCTGCTCAGATGATTTTTCACACATACATCTCCTTCTTTCTCAACCTCAGGTAATTGTTCATTAATCATTAGTTGTAAGAACCTTGGAAACATGAACATCTTGTCCTGTTTCTACACTCGCACATGGTCACAGAGGCAGTTCATGATGTACTTGGCATAATTGTATGTTCTTCCTTCAAAAATCCCAATGATGCCAGAAGAGATGTGCCTTGAGAATCTATCCAACCCAGACTTTCGGTTGGAGATACACTTAAGATAAGTGTGGCACAGGAAGCGATATGGCTTGCATAGTCTCCCTTTCTTGATCTCCCCGTTCTTGTAGTTGCCATCGTAGCCCATTAGGCCGAATACCCTCTGAATGTATTCATGGTCGAGTACATCTGGGTGGCCTTGTTCCTCATCTCCAAGCTCTAGAGCACTACGTATCGTGCCTTCATTTATCCATAGGGGTAGGTTCCCTATGGTTGCAGTTATCATAACACCTTCATCTCCTTCTCCTACTGCAGCAGAGTTCTAGAAATCTATCATGTATGATAGATAGATCAGTGGGTCAGCAGTTAGTGCATAGAAGAGTCTTGTCCTTCTCAAGTATCGTATGATGGCTTTGCATTCATCTTCAACGTCTGGATTTAGGAATGCACATATGTTGTGATCATTTACAAACCGATTAGCCATGGTGGCTGTGAGTTTTGGGTGTCGTATGGATTGAGTGGAACAATTGATGTCAATGAAGATAAAAAGGGGGGTTTTGGCTTAAAGGAATTCTAGGTCGAAAGGTGTTTTGAAAGTGAACAGAAAGGCCAACAGCCATAGAGCCCTTTTTATACTTTTCCAGACTGTCTAACCTTATCTTAATGATATGGAACCCATCTACCCTTTTTACCCCTCCAAGGTTATCAGACTAATCAATGTCAATTAATATTTACGCAAGTCAGACATTTTTTATTTCTTCCATAGAATATCTACGGAAGTCAATGTTCCTCAGTTTCATTCTGTCTTCTACAGAACATCTACGGAGGATAGATATCTTGATTTATCCTTAAATGTTGATTGAAAACATCTTTCAAAAGTGATGTTAAATGTTAAAACTTTTAAATTTTCTTCTGAAGATGGTTTTGTTAAACGTTTTTCTTCCGAAGTTAATTTAATAAAAACTCTTCCGAAGGTAATTTTCTTCCGAAAGAAAATTGATTTAACTAATCTTCCGAAGGAAAACTTCAGTTTCATATCTTCAGAAGGAAAATTTTAATTTTCATATCTTCTAAAGAAAAAGTTCAATTTAACTGTATGAATTTAACTGTATGAACTAACACATAGTTAGTTCATTTGTTGTTTGCTGTTGGACCTTATGACTTTGCTTCATGGCAATTGTGCAGAAGTAGGTAAACACTTCAGATATCCTCCAGCCAAGTTAGTATGCTCAAGTTCCAATTTTCTTCATATCATTGTGTTGAAATTAGTTAAATTGAGTTGAAACTCAGTTTCATGCTTTGACTACTCCCCCTAAATTTGTGATTAGTCATAAACTTATGTATTTATCAAAAATTTAAGAAAATAGCATGAACAACAATTAATTTATCCAACTAATAATCATAGAGAAAACAAATGATGTTCATAGCTTGTTACATGCAAACATAGGATATTCTAGGGATCATACGATAATCTAGACATTTTCCTGAATATTGTGTGAGATTATTTACTTGATCTAGTGATGATTGCAAATATGTGGATCCGCAGAAATTTAGTCAAGAGTGTAGTTTAACGTATCATGTTGTTTATCATGTTTTGGTAAGAATTAAAGATAGCAAAGGTGAACTCATCATTGGAATGGCATGTAAGTTAGTCCTCCAGATGTTAGTGAAGTTAACACTTTATCACACTTAAACTATGTTCCGTAGATTATAAGCTCTATCTTAAGATTTCTTTGAAATCTTATTAATGCTAAGTTGATTTGTATGCTCTTTGACAATTAAGCACATTGGATTCTTATAGAGCAGTTCCTTTTTGGAACATTTGATGATTAGCATCCGGTCACCAGGTCTTTACTCACGTAAAACAGAGGTGCTAGTTGACCCAGGTCTTTGCTTACGCAAAACAGAGGGTCATGATGCGCAAAGATAGAGGTTATAAGGTGTTACAACATAGTAAGTGTGCATGGTAGTTATCTTGATCACATCCGGATTAGACTTACTTGAATGCTTCTCTCAATGACTTGTCCACTCTTAGTCATCTTGACTTTATGTTGTGCATGACATTGTTAAGTTTCCACTCAAGCTAAACCTATTCACATATCAAACACATCTGATCAGTAGGTAGTTATTGATTGAAGAGCAGGAGTGAATGTCAAGTTATAGTGTACTATCATATCCTTAGAATATCAACTGCCTTAGGTAGTTATTTAAGAAAACTGTTTGCCTTTCTCATATGATTACAGGTAATCGACAAATATTGTTGTTGTTGTTGTGAACTAATCTAGGTTGAGCATGCCTAAGGATTCAATTAAGAAATTAAATCTAACTGAATCAAAGGCTTTAGTGAACAAATCAGCAAGTTGATTTGTTATGTCCACTTTGATCAACTTGATTAGGCCCTTTTCTGAACAATCTCTTAGAAAATGGTATCTGATTTCAATGTGTTTAGTTTTACTATGTTGGACTGGATTAGCAGTGATAAACATAACAGCTAAGTTATCTATGTATATTGGAGTTTGAAGAAAATTGTAACCATAGTCAAGTAATTGGTTTTGCAACCATAGAACCTGAGAGGAACCAGCTGAAGCAGCTATGTACTCAGCCTCAGCTGTGGATACTAAAACATTTGTCTGCTTTTTGCACTACCAAGACACAAGTCTTGGTCCTAAGAATTGACATCCTCCACTTGTTGATTTCTTGTTGTTGTTACAGCCTCCGTAGTCACTGTCTGAATATAAGTAAAGTTTGAAATCTCCTTCTTTGGGATACTAGAGACCAAGTGTTGGTTTCCCTTTGAGGTATTTGAAGATTCTCTTTACTGCATTCAAGTGAGACTCCTTTGGATCTGCTTGATACCTAGCACAAACACACACAGCAAACATTATGTCAGGTCTAGTAGCAGTTAAGTACATTAATGATCCTATCATAGATCTATATAATCTTTGATGAATAGACTTCCCTGTTGAATCTGGTACAATTTTGTCTATAGTAGATGCTGGTGTTTTGCAAGAGGAGGATTCTGCAAAGTTGTATTTCTTAAGTGTTTGAAGGACATATTTTTCTTGATTGATGAAAATGCCATCTGTTTTCTGATGAACTTGTAATCCTAGAATGAATATTAATTCTCCCATTGAACTCATCTGAAACTCAGATTGCATTAAGGCTTCAAACTCTTCACACAGTCTCTTGTTTGTTGATCCAAATATGATGTCATCAACATATATTTGTACAACTAAGAGATCCTGATGTTCATGTTTGAGGAAGAGTGTCTGGTCAATTGTACCTCTTTTGTATCCATGTTTCAGTAGGAATTTTGACAATGTTTCATACCATTTCCTTGGAGCTTGATGGAGCCCATACAAAGCTTTGTCAAGCTTATACACCCTATGAGAATAATCAGGGTCTTCAAAGCCTGGTGGTTGAGACACATAGACCTCTTCATCAATCTTTCCATATAAAAAGGCACATTTTACATCCATTTGGTAAACTATAAACTTCTTATATGAAGCATAGGCTAAGAACACTCTAATTGCCTCAATCCTTGCAACTGGTGCAAAGACTTCATCATAGTCTATGCCTTCCTCTTATATGTAGCCTTGTGCAATTAGTCTTGCTTTGTTTCTGATGATTATTCCCCTATCATCTAGCTTATTTTTGAATAACCATCTTGTGCCAATGGGATATTGGCCTTCAGGGAGATCAACTAGATTCCACACTTTGTGTTTCCTGAACTGCTGAAGTTCTTCTTGCATTGCTTCAATCCAGCTGTTATCTTTCAAGGCTTCTGTTATGTTGGATGGAACTACTTGTGAAAGAAAGCAGGAGAACAAACAGATGTTTCCTGCTCCCCCTTGTTTTCTAGTAGTTATGCTATTGAGGTCATCTATCATGTTATCAATTGGGTGATACTTATGTGTTCTAACTGTTGGTACATCATCAACTTAGATGGATGAATCCAGGTTTGTGATGTTGGTTGTGGCTAATGGGGTCGGTTGTGATGGAGAGTCAACAAAATAGTCCATCTCATTTTCTGGTGCAGGTGAATGAGTTTCTGCAGGAATAGGTATGCCTTCTGGGGTTGTGGATATGCCTTCCGTAGCAAGGAAATGATCAGATGTATTCTCTGTAGAAGATATGTATGTATGTGGCAATGGTGTGAGGTGGTTTTCTGATGTGATTTGGTCCTTGAGAGATTTCAGACCATCATCTGTGGAAGTAGAGACATCTATGGAAGTAGATGGTACTTCTGCTGATGTGCATGGTGTAAGGTCATCAGAACCATCTTTACTTGTTTGAGCTGATGTACCAGGTTAATTGTCACTTTGGTTCTCTGAAGGAATGACTCTGGGTGGATCAGCTGTCAAGTACACCCATATTTGGAGGGACATAGGGGTAACATGTATCCGCAGCACCTGTCACATTAAGATAACCAGAGTTAAATGAGCTAGTTAATGCATCTATATCAAACAACCAAGATGATCCTTTCACAGACTGTGGAAATAAGGATTCATCAAAGGATACATTAGGAGTTTCTTCCACTATGTTATCATGTGGAATGTATACTCTATATGATTTAGATGTTGAAGAATAACCAACAAAGAAACCATCATATGCTTTTTCAGCAAATTTTCCTAACTGTTCTTTTGTGTTTAATGCATATACATGACACCCAAATGCTTTAAGATATCCTATAAAAGGTTTTCTTTTAAACAAAAGTTCATAGGGTGTTTTATTATGTTCTTTGACAATCAAAGTTCTGTTTTGAACAGTGCAGGCTGTGTTCACAGCTTCTGCCCAAAATATTATTGGCAGCTATGAGTCAGCTAGCATTGTTCTTGTTGCTTCAATTAGAGTTCTGTTTCTCCTCTCAGCAACTCCATTTTGTTGTGGAGTTCTTGGTGCACTGAATTGTTTGGCTATGCATTTGTCTCTGCAAAAAGTATCTAAAACATAGTTAACAAATTCAGTTCCATTATCACTTCTCGGTATCTTGATTCTTAGATCAAGTTGATTTTCTATCTTAGTGATGAGTTCCATTAAAATTTCTAATGTTTCACTTTTATGTTTTAAGAAAAATACCCAAGTGAATCTAGTGAAATCATCAACAACCACCAAACAGTATTGCCTTTTGACAATGCTTAACACATTGGTTGGACCAAAGAGGTCCATGTGTAGTAACTTCAGTGGTGTTGTGTTTGTGTTAATTGTTTTAACTTATGTGGGACTTTATGTTGTTTTCCTTTATAACATGATAAACAATGATTAGAACAGTAAAATTCTTTCTTTGGAACACCAATGACTAATTTATTTTTCACCAATTTATTCATGTTCTTAAAGTTTGAATGAGCCATCCTTCTGTGCCACAGTTGTGCTTCATCTTCTGATAATTTAGAAATCAGGCATGTTTCTTTGCTTGTTAGTGCTGTGTTGTTCATGTCTAACACATAGGTGTTACCTTTTCTTGGTGCTTTAAGAAGGATCCAGTCTTCTGGAATTTTGAAACCAAGCTTAAGAATATAACAATCAGAGTTATCAAAGAAAGCAGTATAGCGTTGGTCACAGATTTGAGATACACTTAGTAAATTAAACTGTAAGTTTTCACAAAAATTAACTTTATCAAACTTTAAAACTCCATTTGTTACCATTCCTTCACCAGTAATTTTACCTCCCTTCTTATCCCCACCAAATGCTACATATGAAGCATTTTTATGTTTGAAATCCTGTAGGAGACTAAAGTTTCCTGTCATGTGTCTGGAACAGCCACTGTCAACATACCATTTGTTGTCAGCCCTCCTTGGATGTTCCTCAGCGGCCATTGCAGGAACTTTGTTTTCCATGTTCACCATTAAAACTTGATTCTCTGCAAGTACTTCCTTTTCATACATGCTCCAGTCACAAGTACCATCCTACAAAATAATTAGACCAGTTTCTTTAGCATTAGTGATACCTGTTTTATTGTTTGTTGTTGGTGGGGATGCATTGGTTAATTGATGTTGTGTAATGTTCTTTTGACTAGGTTGTCTTGAGTCAGTTGACTGCTGTTGATTGTTGTTGCACTCCCTCAAAAAGTGTCCATATAAGTTGCATTTAAAGCATCTTACTTTGGTCTTATCCATACTGATTTTTATTGATCTTCCTCCCACGGACAGTCCTTTGTTTCTTTTCATGTACATCTTTGCTCTATAGGCGATCATTGCCATTTGCCATTGCAGATCCATCTCTTCTACCTCATCAGGATGAAGTTCTTCTAGATCTTGTTGAAAAAAGTGAGCAGGAGTCAAAGTACTTCCTAGATAAGCCTGAAAGCTTGAACTGAAGGCTGCAAAGGCAGCTTTCTGTTCTCCAGACTCCAGAACCACAGTAATTGGTTCTGTTTGATTGTTATTCTTTTTGGTTTTGGACTCATCAGCTTTTTCTTTGGTCTTTTTGTTCTGATTGTTGTGTTTGCTTGACTTTGAAGCATAGAAGCTTATCTCTTCTTCATGTTCACTCTCATCACTAGAGTTGTCCTCATCTTCATTGGAGATGAATGCACTTCTAGTACTTTTCAATTCTTTGAATTGATAAGGAGCTACAGGTGCTTTCACATTTTTGTTCTTTTCTTTTCATCCAGATCCAATGTTTCTACCTTTGACACTAGAGTGTCTAGTCCTATTGCTTTTAAGTCAATAGTGTTCTTAAAACATAGACACAGTTTGTGTCCAGTTCTCAGGCAATGAATGAAGCATCTTTTTGTTCAGCTCTTCATTGCTGTACTCAAGCTCAAGTATGTTCATCTCTGTGACAAGTTGCATGAATCTATGCAATTGTTGAGGAACTAACTCACCCGGAATATGATGGAATGTTTCATATTGTGCACGGAGAGTATCCTTTTTGATGCTTCTAATCTCGTCACTTCCTTCGCACAAAGTGTGTAGGATTTTCCATAACAAGTTAGCTGTTTTATATGATTCACACCTGATCAAGAGTTCTTCAGGCAAAGCCATAGTAAGCATACTATAGGCTTTGATATCAATCTTGACTTTCTTAGCATCATCAGGTGATAAATTATTTAGACTTATGGGTTGATTTTTATCCTTATAGTCCGCACCTAAAGCAGGTGGAATATAAGGTCCTTCGGTAATTGAAGCCCATAGGTCCGAATCTGTATAATTGACATGATTCCTGAACCTGATTTTCCATGTTTAAAAATCAGATTTGTTTTTCAGTTTAGGAACTGAATTACTCATGATAATTAATTTTTATTTAGAAAGCAACAATTTTGTTTTAGCAGTAATCGATTAAACAAATCAAAGCCGGTAGATCAATTGATCTGGATTTAAAGAGCACCAAGCTCTGATACCACCTGTGAATCCAAGGATCGTTCAGGAATTATCAGGTTTGATTTGAACAAGTATTGATCGTGAAATTATCAACACTTGCTGTTTAAGAGATTATCAAACTAGAAATCAATCAAACAATAGAACAAACAGAATATAAGAATAATCAAACCACGAGTGTTCACGAATGATGATCGTAATGCTTTCTTGTTGCTATTGATGTTTTGATGTAAATGTTGCTTTTGTTGCTTGATCGTATGTTGATCGTCTATCTACATCTGATCTTGATCACATGTTATATAGAGATCTTATTCTATTCTATTTCTAATCTATTGCTAATCTTTCGCTAACTTGTTGCTATAATTCAGCTAACTATAGTTATCTGAATCTCCGCCATATTGTAAGGCCCCGATCCAGGAGACCTCACAGTTGGACATTCACAGCACTATTCTTAAAACATTTCATAATTCATTATCACGATGCAGCAGAATTTAAACATTTAAAAGCCATTCATTAATTTATAAACGCTGTTGCTAAGTAATACATGTTTGGTACAGTTATAAAAGATCATTAGTTTGCATTACAAAACAACAATGTTATAGTCATGAATGGATGTTAGCCTTGTCCCGACGAGTAGCCTCCCCGAGTGCCATCCTCAGCAATATTACCTGCCAACTGAAAACGCATAAAAGTCAGCTTTGCTGAGTGAGTTCTAGTTTCAAAATCATAAAAATATCTTGATAGATTTGTATACAAAATACTTCTTAAAAAGATCTTATCTTTCTTTCGGATGTGATCACACATCATACATACAAATCATATCCATTACATCATCACCATTCTCTTTCTTGCTTATTTATTATTATCTTTCACTGTCGATATGGACCAAAGTGCTATACCCCCCATATAATGCACATAAACCTGGTACTGGGCCTTGAAGTCTATAAATAGACTCCATCCGTGGTGCACATATGCTGGCACCAGTACCAGGGCAGCAACAGTGGTCCCCTTATCTTAAAGATTGACCCTGTGTACATCCTTTAGGTTAGCTAAACCGTACACAGTTGAGCTAACGACAACATGGTTGTGCACCTCCTGTAAATTTTTACTTGCAAGTCTTTCATTCTTTAAGTTCCACTTTTCGTTAATATTAATCTTTCACTTGATTAATAATACTTTATGATCATAGGCAATCCACATAAAGTCACATAATAGTATCATAATAGGCACATAAGGGCAGCCCACATCATGCATAAGATAACCAAATAAAAGCATCAAGTCAACCATGGTTAAATCCTAATTTCTGATCTTCCAAAATTCCAGAAAATTTCTTAAGTCCTAAAGAAATGCGGATGAACAGAATCAATACGGATGAACAACTTACAAATGTGGATAAACAAAACTAATGTGGATGAACAACTTGCAAATGCGGATGAACAAAACTAATGCGGATGAACAAAACTAATGCGGATGTATAAAAATAAATGCTGATGAACACTTAGGCAATTATCACGGTGTAAATGCGGATGAACCATCAGATCAGTAAATGAGACTTATGCTATAACCAGTTCTAAAACCTCATTTTCATACATTCTTAACATCGGTCTATCATGCTAAACTCTTAGAACAAGCTTACAACCTCATAAAACACAGAAATTCATACACATACATAAGCAGTCAACATACACGATGGTTGTAAAACATTTTAAATGCATTTTCAGCCCCAAAGAAGTTTAAAAATAGAGAATCGGGGTCCTAGAACTCACCAATTGCAGCAAACAAGTGAATCTCCTCCCAACTTGCGTGCACAAGAGTTCAAACACCTAGAACAAGCCAAAACAAACACCAAACACCAAGAACACATCGAAACCAGTTTCTAAGGTTGAAACCTCACAGAAACCGAACCAATTAATCACAAAAACCTACTAACCTTGAGGATTCTTCTTCACAATTCGACCAAGAGAAAACACAAAACCCAGCTTTCTTTCTTTCTTTTCTTCTTCGGAAAGCAGCAGCAGAAAGAGCATGGGTGACCATGCTCTTTATACACCCACTTTTGACTTTTGTACTATTTTACACTTTTCACCCTTCAACTTTGGCCTTTATAAAAATTCGGGTGTTACACATATTTATCGGCATAGGAGTTCGAGATTTACAATGAAATAAATACATATAATGTTGTTGATGTGACGTGGAATATTCGCTTGAAATATATGTCTTCCATCGCCATTAATGTTGTTGTTCTGCCACGTTGACTTGTTGACTTTCTGTCAGTTGACTACTAGATGATGTGAAATCATACGTGTTAAACAGTCTTCCGTAGGAATTTCTTCTTCCGCAGGAACTTAGTCTTCCGCAGCAACACTTGTATCTTTATTGCTTGTTTTTCTGTGATTGTGCTTCCGTAGGAGTTCTTGAACTTGTTCTTCCATGACAGTTTCTCCTTCAGTAGCTTCACTTTGTTCTTTTGAATTGTTCGGCTGGAATTGTTCTTCCGTAGGAGATCTACGGATGTTCACTTCAGTTGTATTCCTGAGAACATATTCACTTCAGTTGAATTCCTAAGAACATCTGCGGAAGAACACATTCACACATACATTATGAAATATATTATATCATACATTTATAGCATATATAATGAGATGTAACATTATATTGTTCAATTCATAAACACAAATGTAATCAAAGTCATTCATATCATATCAGTCAAATAATAATTACAAGTGTGATTACAAGAGTTGATTGATCATCTAAACCTATACATGAGTTCTAGACCTAACAAAAGATAATAATTTTTTTTATATTTTTAAGCTCATATCTCGTCATTGTAATTTTTAGTGTACTTAATTGTGTCTTTTTGTTCGTTACTTTATTTTTCAAAATACAAATTGTTTTTTCTAAACTAATAAATTTTTTTAACAAATATAATAATGGAATAACATTGTTGTATATATCTAATATATAAAATGCAATAATAAATATAATGGTGGAATAACATTGTTGAACACTATGAGTTTTAAAAAATAAATTGATAAAATAACATTATTATATACTTCTAATTTTAAAACATAATAATAGATAATAAAAAGCAGGGCCGACCCTGAAGGGGGGGTGGGGTGGGCGACCGCCTAGGGCCCGATCTCCTCATGGGCCCGAAATTTTTAAAAAAATTATATTATATATGTATTTAAGAAAAGACCCTATATACTTTGTTTAACACTTAAACTCATTAGAATTTTAATTATTTTAATCCTAACAAACTCTAAAGCCCATTAATATTTTAATTATTTTAGCCATCTCTTATTTTACCTACTACTAGATTTTTAAACCCTTTTTTAAACTAAACAATATAACTTATGATTTGGGGTGGGAGATGTAAAAGAACGATCGGAACACAGGAGGTTAGAGCGATGAATTGATCGAACTATAGTCTTGTTTTTTTACTCGCACAGGATCAAAAATTTATATATGGGTTATTCATTTTATCTAATAAGGGGCCCGTTTTCTTCAACTCGTCCAGGGTTCAAAATTTTTCGACGATTCTCGGGGTCGGCCCTGATAACAAGTTTATATAATGTATAAAAAACTATGACAAAAATAACACATTGTGTTTTTTTCAACACTATGAGTTTTGATAAATATATTGATGAAAGTATATCATTGTGTACTTCTAATTGTAAAACATAATGATAGATAACAAGTTTATATAATTTATAGAACCAATGACAAAAATAACGCAAAATGATCTAAAACGTAAAACACAATGATAAATAAATATAACAACTGATATAAAATATATGAAATAATGAACTGATATTTAACATAATAAATGTATATGACACAATGACCAAAATGTTATTCTCTTTAAAACAATAGAAGGACATATGTAAAACTCACAATTCCTCTTAGCATTTTTAGATTAAATATTATTTTTACTATAACTCTATTCTTTTAATAAACCCTTTTAAAAATAATTACCTCCGGATAAATAAAATGATGTCTCCATTATTTGCGATTACTATAACTGGTTAGAGCATTCACTGTATAGGTATCTTATAATTTTATGAGTGAAATCCTTATATTATATGGAATGTTTATTAATGATTGTAAGAGGAGTAGAGAAAATATTACTTCAATTTGTAACTTTAAGGAAACATTTTTAAAATTCTTATAAATTTTTTAATATTTTTAAAAGTTACTGTGAATGGATAAGAGATAAAAATTAATGATAAATATATTAAAAATATTTTTTAATTAAAAAATAAATAATTTTTTAATTTAATTATAAATATAAAAATAAAAAACCTGATGAATACTCTTATGTTACAAATTGTTTTTTGAGCCCATTTTTGTTTTAGTGCAAGTTGCACAAAACGGGTTTGGGCCGGACCCGGGCCCGGGTACAAAACCGGGTTTGGGCCCAACCGGGTTTTTTGTACCCGGGTATTGGTGAACCCGGGTACGAACCCGGGTCGGGTTCAGCGAGATACAAACCCTACCCGGTATACCCGGGTAGGGTCGGGTCGGGTTCGGGTCGGGTATGAAACCCGGGTTCAACCGGGTTTTTGTCTTTTTTTTTTTTTCTTTTTTTCTTTTCTTGTGTGTGTGTCGAACACCGGGTCGTATGTTTTTTTTTCTTATATTTTCTTTCCTTTTTTTTCTTTTTATTTTTCTTTTCCTAACCGGGTTCACTTGAATGACAAAAATTTAAACAACTTAATATATAAATATATACAAATCTTGAGCAGAAAATGTTACATTTATAATATACAAATATTAAATACTTTTTATATAAAACATTTGAATGACAAAGAAATTTAAAAAGAACATGAAAGACATATAATATTAAAACAACTTAAAAATAACAATATCGTCTAATTTTATCTACTACGAGATGCTTGATCAAATGCTAATTCTTCATCGGATATGCCAGAAGATACTCCGTCTTCTACCTCTTCATCATGTACTTTAGCTTCGAGTGCAATCTCGTCTTCGAGGCTTGTTTGGTCTTGTATACGATCCGTTGCGTCTAAGTGATCCTTTAAACAAATGCACATCTCTACTGCTTCCGGAGTTAGTCTTGTTCTTCGTAATGATATTACCCTGCCACTAAGAGAAAAAGCAGATTCCGAAGCTACCGTAGAAGCTTGGACGCTTAGTAAATCACGAGCCATAGCAGAAAGAATCGGAAATTGAGATTCTTTTCTTTCCACCAAGCCAAAATATCGAATGCACGATAATCTTCGGTAGTCATAGTGGAAATAAAATCCGTTCCACTATATCTACCGATCTCACTTGTTGGGGTGTTACCTCTTTGACGTTTAGCCGTCACATCCCGAACAACATTCAACATAGTCAAAACAGGGTCTTTAAACGAGGTACTAGCGCTTGAGGTTGATCCGCTTGGCATGGTTATGTTTACGTTAGGCCCATATCTATTTAAATAAAAATTATAAATTGTTTTCAAACTATGATTAAAATTTTCTTTTGTCTCGTTTGAAAAATCAGGGTTTTCGTCATGCATATCCAAATTGTCATTTATCTCATCTATCAAACATTCAACCCCCGCAACATTTAGAAACGGATTTAAAGCGGCGGCACACGTAAAAACGGGTGGTAAGTCCTTAAAATATTTTTTAAACTTTTCTTTCATTGGTTCTATCATTTGATTAAACATATTATTTTTATTTTGAAATTTTTTAAAATTCAAAGACATAAAATATAGTTCTTGAAGCACCGAATAACTAGTGGAATAATAAACTCCCGATAATTTTGTTGTTGAGTTTTTAAAAACCTCAAGAAACTCGGATAGACGTTGAAGATTCTCCCAACCCGCATCCGGAAATGGGTCGGCTTCACCATTATCCGAAAGACTATTATGAAAAGCTTTCAAAGTGCCCTTTTGTTTTAAAGCACATTCAAACATGTGACAAGTCGAATTCCACCGAGTAGGTACATCCCAATTAGGACCTAAAAATCTAGAGTGCGTATCCTTACAAAGTTGTTTATAATCTTGATATCTTCTTCTACTTTTTTTAAAAACGTCATGTAACATAAATCGAAAAGATGTAATAAAGTTATTAACATATTGCCCGGATAGTCCGTCTTGCACTACTAAATTAATAATATGTGCAACACAACGAGTATGGAAAAAATCACCGTTTGCAATCAGAAGATATTTTAATTTTAGTTTTTCAACCGCGGTTGTGTTGTTAGAGGCGTTATCAAATGCAATTGAAAAAAGTTTATTTTCTAATTTAAAAGTACTTATTATATTATCTAAAAAGTAAAACAAAAATTCTCCGGTGTGTGGATGTGGAAAAAGATCAAATGCAATCGTACGTTTCATCAATTGCCATGAATTGGGATCCACCCAATGAGCGGTGACGCAAAGGTACGATTCGGGTAAACCGTGTGGAGCCGACCAAACGTCACTAGTTAAGTTTACACCGGTATTTAAATTTTCAAATAATACAATTAAATCATTTTTTGCTTGTTTCCATAATTTTAAACAATAACGTCTAAGTGTAGTACGACTTACGTGAGTGTAACGAGGTTGAAGCGTCTCTCGAATTAAGTTGGTCAACCGAGGATTGTCGAAGTGACTAAAAGGCAAAGCTTCTTGAATCACGAACTTCGCCATTCGATCTCGAACCGTATTAACATCGTAATTAAATATTCCACCGTCTCCACCCAATTGTGTTTGTTGCGAATCCGGATTACTTTTCAACGACTTACAAAACTTCTTGCTAATGTGTTTGTTTAAAGTCGTGTTAGAATCTTTAGCAAGCAAAGCTCCACAAAACTTGCAACGAGCCTTTACAGACCCGTCACTCAACTCAACCATATCCCAATTGCACCAAACATCCATGTTACGATTGTGTGCAAGAACACGAACGACGGTTGGAGCGTTGGACGAACCTTGACCAACGGAAGATTGTGAGTGAGCCATATCAAGATTGAAGAGAGTGAAAGTGTAAAACGAGAGAGTGAACGTGTAAAGCGAGAGTAAACGAGAGTATTTTTTGCGTTTTTTGCGTATGTTTTTGCGTTTGAGACTTGGGTACTAAACCATATCAACCCACACCTATTTATACTAACTTATAAGCCTAAAAGTGACAAAAAAACGGTCACAAATCGATCCCAACGGCTATATAGCCGTTAAAAAACGGCCACTTTTAAAAAAAAAAAAAAAAACGGTCGAAACCGGGTACTAACCGGTTCCGGGTCGGGTCGGGTTCGGGTCGGTATCTAAGAAATTCTAGAAAATCATACCGGGTTCCAACCCTACGGGTTTTTTTCGGGTCCAACCCGGGTATGCATATACCGGGTCGTACCCGTATCCGGTTCCGGGTCGGGTCCACCGGGTCGGGTCCGAACCCGGTTTTTATGCCCAAGTCTTGTGCAACCCAATACACTGTGTTTAATTGGATCTTGATCTCTAGTCTTAACTTATCACACATACACATGAATACATGATTTTGTTAATGTTTATGTAAATTTATAATTTTAAAACAGTTAAGGAAGATATAATTCATAATCTTCATTTTGTATATTATATTAAAACCGTCTGTTTATTGAATGTTTTAAATGATATTAAAACAACATTTAAAGATTAACTGTTTTAAAATAAAGACATTTAAAAAACTAAGAGTTTTTTTAAAGAGGCTTTAAAAATATATGGTTTTAAAAATGAACTTTAGAAAACCAAGCAAATTTAAAAAACCATTTAAAAAGCTCAAATGGTTTTATGGATGACGTTTAGAAAACGAACTGTTTAAAAACGTTAAAATCGAACATGTTAAAAATTATGCTTTTAAAAACTTTCTTTATTTGTGTATTTAAAAAGTATTTTATTAAATAATAAACATATTAATAATAAAATAATTAAAATAATATAAAAGTAAAAAACTAAAAAACAAAATATAAAGCCTTCTCTTATAAAAATAATAATATAGTTTAAAAGGTAATTAAATTAGTTAAATGTCATTTTAACATCTTTTAACGTCATTAAGTGTTGACTAACAGAATTAGAGATTATATATGAAAATATAGAAGAAGAAACGTTAGGTATTATATTTAAATATTTTAAACTTTAACATAATCAGGGACCATTCACCTAATTTACTCTTAGTTTATTTACTATTTGTATGTTTCTATAGAGTCTGTCGCCTTCGGTTAGTGATATGTGTAGGCTAGCTATATAGCCAAAATGCAATCTTGTTTTAAATTAAGTAATTTGAGTGCATGTTGATCTCTTTCAATGATGGTCTAATGACATATGCATGAATGCAGGTGGGTGTTTCATTTGGAAGATTACTCCTTAATTCCATCAGATCAGACGTAGAAGAGTTGGGAAGGCTTCCCGGAACTGACATTTTCTGTGACAAGGCACAATATCCCGGGGGTCTTAATGTTTCAGGCGTTGGCATAATTCGCCTTAACTCCGGCTCATTTTGTTTTGCAAATGCAAATCCAATTAAGGAAAGGTATATACATATGTATCAACCCTTAATGTTATTAACATTTTGATGCTGTTCACAATTAATTAATAAACATATATCTTCAATTAGTCTTTTTATTCTCATTGCAGGATAGCCAGATATCTGAGTGAGGCAAAGAGACAGACTATAGGAATCATCCTAGATATGTCGAGTAAGCGCTTGTTGGCCCACATACAAAAACTTCACTGCTTGAAAAATCAAGACCTCACTTTCATTCATACTCGACCAAAAGCAAAATTAAATTTATGACCTGACCTGACCGAAGCCATAAATAATTAATAATTAGCCACAACATGTCCCATTATCTAAACTGTAAAATTGGACTCCAGCTCAATTTGACTTATCAAGATTAACCCTTGCAGTGCTTTTAATTAAGATCGGCTTTTTGACTATCAGGTGTCATGAGCATCGACTACTCAGGAATCCTCGCGCTGGAAGAAATTCACAAGCAATTGGTTTCAAGAAACATACATGTAAAGCTAACTTCAACAACATCAATTATTTCCACGCATTAAATTAATAAGAGCTTTTACTTAATTCATTTTTACTACTGTTTCGTGCTGCTTGGTACTGGCATGCAGTTAGCTATCGTCAATCCAAGATGGAGAGTCATCCACAAGCTAAAAACAGCTGGGTTCGTTGAGAAAGTTGGAAGTGACAGTATTTTCCTCACAGTTCACGAAGCTGTTGATGTTTGTCTTAGTTCCAAGTCTACTGGCGTTGCCAATTGCTGATATATATACATATATATTGTGTAAACACTGCTGTATTAATCTCATTAGTTTAATATATACATCAATAGATTAGGTGTGATCACTAAGCACCTAATATATATGTTTATAGATCAAGACAGTCATGCAGTTAAGTGTTTTATATTTCTTATCATATATATTAATTAAGTTCTTGTGTATGTCAAGCTTGGTTGCCATTTACATTATATGTATCAGACTTCAATCACCTACATAATTCTGAGTTATATGTGTTGTCATGGTGTGGTGTTTTGCCCGCAAGGGTCTCAAACACTAAAGCGGCCTCAACTATATGCATGTGAGCAAGGTGAGCTCATACAGGTATACCACAGTTAGTTCTGTTGGATATCAGATAATAAATATGAGATTGAAATTGACAAGAATTGATTCAGCGGAATGATTGTATCTTATTCAAATGATTGGTACTGCTGCTATGGAATGCATATAGTGAATACAAAGAAGTAATTTCGAGTTGATAGCAAACTCCTTAGAAAATGCCCACGTACACTTCTTATACGCCAACTACTCCAACGTTTCTTTCCTTTAAAAGTCTTCGGTAATACTCGGTCAATCATTGACTAACAATTTCTATATAATATTGATGACTAAACTCAGAAACGAATATAATGTACATTATAATGCAAACCTGAGATGACAAAGATGAATCAAAAGGGTTTTTACAACCTCTGTTGTGTCATTTAAGCAGTAGTGCATGTGTTGAAAATTGTAAACTTGATTACTAAATCGACCCGATAATTAGTTACCTGAGTGGCTACAACCAAAGTAAACTGAGAAAAAAATAAAGGGTTTGTCTCAATTAAAGTCAGTGGATGTTCTTCGATAAATTTGGCTTTAACAGCATCAGTTAGAACCTGAAGAAATGCACAAATACATACTCATACTGTAAAACTAACACATTAGGATTAATAAATTTTAACTTCTAATTTTACAGGAGTCAATGGAAATTGCTTTTTTATAAAAAAGTCAGGACACAGAAGAAGAAATTTTCTTTTCGAATGAAATGATAAATCGCACCAAAACTCAATGACCAAAATGCTAATGTACTCTTTATCTTTTAAAAAACTTTAACATTCTATTCTTCGTCTCTATACATATATTACTTCAATTACTTATCTCTTTTTCTTCAATTACAATCTTAATACCATCTTACTATTGTTCCTTAAAAATGTTAATTTCTAATAAATTAATTAAAATTTTACCTATCATATTTTTAAATTTCTCCAATGGTAATATATTTTTTTTTCTTTTTGAGTAAGTGATGCAAGTTGTCAGGCCTATCAAAAATTTTTATAAAACCGATCTCACCTAAGTAGATAGAGTAAGTCGGGTCGATCCACAGGGAATATGTGGAAGGTGTGTTCAGATACTAATTAACTGCTTTTTGTGAAAAACGATTGAGATTAACTAACTGAAAGAAAGTACTAAACCAAAATTGAGTTGTAAACAATAATGGGAAAAGGTAATCCCTATTAACTAGTTCAGAACAATTGAAATCGGTTACATAGACATAACCGAACTTAGTTTGACTAAAAACAATAGGATTGAACGAGCCGGTGTCAATAAACCACTCGGATCATACCCTACTATACATTAACTAACCAGATCCTATCCCTATAACGCCCCTGATGTCAATAAATCTGAAACTGTTACGAGACCGGAAGATTGATTGAAATTAAAGCAAGTATTTTAGAGTTTCGCAATCAACAAATTCGTTAGCCGGCTTAATTGGCCCGGTTTAAACCAAAACCTAAGTACAATTGTTCAACATCAATCAATATCAACAAACCCTAACACCCGGATAAGATCACGGGTGAACTAGCCAGACATCGAAACAAAAAACAAACAAAATCTATTCGAAAACATTGTATCTAGCGAAATCCAAACAAACCGAACGAAAGAATTGAAGTTTTCAGCCTTGAAATCGCCTCTCCTAAGCTTCACGATCGCTCTGGAAAAAAAACGGGCCCTGACACGATGCTCGGGAATGAAAGTTCTCACCAACGAAACCCTAATCCGACTTTTATTGAAAATTCCCCGTCGTGTCCACCGTAGGGTCATGTATCCCACCGTAAATTACGGTGGGAACGTATATTGTTTTCTCAAAAACTCACCGTAAGATCCGAGTTCCACCGTAATTCACGCCAAAGGCTTCTGTGATAAAATCATCACTTTCACCGTAATTTACGGTGAGTCACCCCTTCCTACGGTGGGGTCGACTCACCTCTTCCTCTTTCCTTCTTTGTTTTCGCCTCTCGGGTCCCGTTCGTCGCCTCGTTAACCTTCGTAAACGTAGTCTTTTAGCTCCTTTTTTATCTCCAGACCCTACACACATAAATGCTTGCAGTAACGGGATTCTAACAAGTAAATATAAATAAAACAATACGAATAAACACGTTAAAACCCGAACAATCACCCGAACATCACATCCCTACACTTATTCCTCACTTGTCCCCAAGTGAGGCTGCTATTAAACACAATTCAGACTTTTTAACAACCAAACAGATTATGCCAGAAATCAACGAAGGTTCAACTTCATACCCGATTCCCCAATCAAACTATCGACCCGTTAACTGCCACAAACCTCCATCCCAATGGAATACCCAATTAGAAATCCCAAACTGTAAGCGATTTCCTTGCAAATGTCATACCCCTCACAATAAACTCTCCTCTCGGTTTAATTTATGACTCGGCAAAAGATGTGCCGGATATTTATGGTCACTCAACAATGTTACAAACTAGTGAGCATAGGCTTGCAAGGCAGTCACCTCTCCACCCACTAACCAAGATAACACACCAATCATGAGGGCTTTTAAAGGGTTGTAATGTAAGGCTTAGGTTCGGGTAGAAAATATTTGGGAAATAGTGACTAAGATGATGGAAAATTGAGTTAACTACTTGTTCCCAATAAATAAGAAATCACAGTCAAACTTAACTACACTTACTCCAAACACAGTTTTTTTTATTTTTTTTATTTTTGTTTGTTTGTTTTTACAAACAATTTTAACTAAACTTCAAAGCATGACTATAACTTCAAACATAAGGAAAACTCAAACTTAAAACTATACTACCCCTAGTTAACTCAAATTCCATCACACGGGTAAAACAAACGAAAAGGCTAAACAAAGGCTAATGGGTCAAATTGGGTTAACACAAATGAACGGTTAAAAGTCTCGAAATTGGTTTACTAAGGGATAAGTTTCTGGTCGGTGGGTCCTAAGGGGTTAATCTATGGTTAAACCTAATGCCTCAATCACCTCAATGTGTATCCCGGTCTCAAGTCTCAAGGTGCACATGCCCCACACGTCTACCACTAAGTAAGTAACATTGTACACTCAGTAAGCAATTATATAAATCAATGAAACAAGCTGCTCACACAATGGAAATGGAGGAAATAGGCTACCAATATGACATAAGCAAGGTACTAAACCTAAAGTTTGCCACCTCTAATCAAGCATTCCCTCTCCAACTTTCATTTTACCAAACCGGTTTTAAGCAACTAGGGAATCAACCATGAATAAGAATCTTAAGCATTCCATATTGATGTTGAAAATCAACCGATTTTCTTGATTTTGATGTTGTAAATTTGGACAATTTTTAGCATTTTTTTAAATTTTTTTTTTTAATGTTGTCCAAATTTACATTTCTCCAAATTGTGTCTCCCCTTAGGGTCCCCCATCCCCACACTTTGAATACATTGTCCCCAATGTATGGGTTTTATCAAAACAATCCTTTACCCCTTAGGCGATTTCAAGCTCAAAATCGACTCACAAATTAAACAAATAACTCCTAAAAATGACATCAAAATAAAGAGTTCAAACCTAAACATGAAATAAAGCATCAACACACCACCCTACCCCCATGTTGTTTAGCAGTTCCACATACCCCAAACACAAAGCAAATAAACAAGTTTCAAATGAAGCAAGTGGACCTGATCGATATAGACATTCACGATCAGCGATTGCTTCTGTAATACCTACTCTTCCTATGTCCCATGATGTTGGTCAGGTTATCATGCCACGCACCGAACCCATAAACACCCCCGGATGACTGACCTCCGCTGCTGCTGCCCTCACCGCTCTGCCTCTGCTGCTGCTGGGGCTCTATATGCTGCTGAATTGGACCGAGTCGATCCATTCGGAGTGATGCCACTCCGGTCTCGGCAGCCGCGGACCCCCTGGTAAGGTGGAAGGGTGGAGCAGTCCATATATGTTGGCGCGTCCTCATATGGTTCACCATTATAATATGCATCATACGCGCGTTGTCGGCGGTGAGACTAGTAAGTATTATTCACCTGTACCTCCTGGTGAATCATCTGTATCGCGTGTAGCCTGTCTTGGTTATCTATAATCCGCTGAGTGTTGATATCACCCGAGAGCCTCGTGTGTTGCTGGGCCACCCACATATTCTGATTAAAAACTGGCCACCCTTGATAACCAACCGGGGATGTCTCCTGAATTGAGTCCCACATACCCTGAGACATTGGGTATGGAGAACTCACAGGCTCCGATGGCACAACATGCGGGTCCACCTCAGGTTCACTCTCCTATCCCTCTTCGAGAGGCCTGGCATCCACTCTCTTAACCTTCCAAATATCCCCATCCTTATGCTTCCAAGTTGCATATCGATCATTGGACTCCCAAGTCCATCCCACTCTCTTTATATAAGCTGCATCAAATGGCCCCATGTCTTTCTCAATTTGGTCCCTCGGGCTCTCATACTTAGCTTCACCAACCACCTTGAAGTACTTGAACAATGCCTGTATCAACCTGTAAAATGGGACATTCTTCTTCTTCAAGGTTACTCTTGTCGTCCAGATATTCATCATAACAATGTAGTAGAAAGACACTTTCTTGTGTCCGGTCATCAAGGAGTACAAGATCGGAACATCCTAATAACGCACAGTGTCCTTGTCACCCCTGCAAGGCATGACATTTTGTGTGATGATGGGCTGAAGCAATTTTGCTTCAGTCTTTAAATCTACCCGCTTATATGAGTGATCTTTCCCTTCCTGAAATATGACCCGTTTCATCTCCATCCATTCAGCACTTTCATCATCGGCTTTTCCCCACAAAACATCCTCAGTTGGGAAATCATACTGACCAATAGGAAGCGAGTCGAATGAAGCAATTCTCTTCCAAATATCCATTGACATCGTCAATTTCACCTTCTTCACATAACTCACGAGCTTTATCGTCTTCCTATTCTTAAAACCCTCCAACTTTAGACCCCCAATCCATTCATCAATCAGTGGTGCAAATAACCTGTTCTTCTCCCTATCATAAGTGTGGAGAGTTGCTCTCCATCCCAACCTTTCAAATCTCTCATAAACTCTGTGGTGCACAAATAATGCTTCGGGCATATCTCGCTCAATCAAATAGGCGTCTTTTCTATCAGTCACCGTACTCATTTTACTCTCCTACAATTGAGGTTGAGCGCTCTTTGGTTTAATCTGGGACAAAAGACCCCTTGTCCACGTTGGTGTTTCTTCCACAATCACAATCTCCTCCTCATCATCAACCTGTCGTGGGGGCATTGGTGCATCCCTAGATGACGAGGTACCGGTCTTGGCCTTTTTACCCATTGGTTCTTTACCTGAGTGGCCCATCTGCACACACAAACCAACAACAACACCAACAGTTCTCAATCAGTAACGTGTTCAATATGATGACTCAAATCTGGGATGTTAAACATCCCCACACTTGAGTCATACTAAACCACTGATGTATCCAAACTCCTAGTGGTGATTACAACTATTATGTGACATGTTATTTGGTTCGTTTATCAACAATTTCAATTAACATTCACCAATTGACATGAACTTGACTAATTCCTTGCTTTATTCCATTCATGTTAACATATACATCATAATTTCCAACAAATTTCCAACTACTAACAATTACCACTAGGATTTAACCTTTTGCATAACATCAATTCACATCAATAGCAACAAGACACAATTTTTTTTTTCACCCACATTGAACTAGAATGCTAAAATCATGTGTAAAACACTAACTTGAACATCACTAGAACAATAAACATCAATAATTTAGAAATCAGGATGAAAAACCGTACCTTAATCGTTTAGAATGGTAAGAATTGATGAGAATTGCAAGAAATTTCACATAAAAGCAAGGAACCCCAGATTTAGAGGTTAGGGTTCGTAATTTCAAGGCTAGCTCTGCACTAATTGATGACGTTTTTGGGAGAACCGATTGTAGATTCGAGTTCCTCTCGAAAAATCATGCAAGTTAGACTCGAAAATCAACCGATTTGATGACGAAATGAAGAAGTTAGGTTTTGTTTTTTTTTATGTGTTCTTGAGAGAGTTTAGATGAAGATGGTAAAAAAAATAAATGATGGGAAATGAGTTTTGATCCATGTTTTATGAAAAAGAAAGTGTTTAAACGAGTTTGAAACTTGTGCACATTTGGTCCCTCTCTTTATCAAGTTTTTTTTTTTTTTTACTTTAAGAAACTTTGAATTTTAAATTAAAACTTGAAATAAACTAAAATGTTTTGTTAACCATTTGTGAACTCGAAACTCTCCACCCCACACTTTGAACCCGAGTCGTCCTCAACTCGCCATTCGACTAAGACTTACCTCACTGGGTGAACGTCCCCGCACTTGTGTGATGCTATGAGTCTGCAAAATTGTTAAACAAAACAAAACAAAGAAAACAAAACAAAACAAGATAAAACGAATGCACTATAAAAGAACAAAAAACGTACGAACACGGGATGCCTCCCGAGAAGCGCTACATTTATGAGTCTATAGCTTGACTTCCAGCCATGTTTTCCTCAAAGTGGGTCAGAAACCCAGATGCTAACCGAAAGAAGGTCTTCGGTTTGCTTATCTGGCCCGTTTACATCGTTCGGTCTCAAGTATGGTTTCAGCCGATGGCCATTCACCACTTGTCGGATGTGGTCCTCAAAGTCCTCAATCTCTATATCACCAGATGCACCAATTCGCGTGATACGGTATGGGCCAGTCCATTTGCTTTTCAACTTACCCGGGAATAACTTGAGTCGTGAATTGCAGAGCCACACCCAACTACCAACCTCAAAGTTTTTCAACCGGATCTTCGCATCATGCACCTTCTTTATTTTATCTTTGTAAGCCGATGCGCTTTCGTAAGCCTCATCTCGAAGCTCCTCCAACTCAACCAAACTCAGCTTTCTAGCACTACCTGCAACATCATAATCCAAATTAGTTTGCTTAATGGCCCAAATTGCCCGGTGTGCTATTTCTAGTGGTAAATGACAACCCTTCCCATAGACCAGCCGGTAAGGGGTAGTGCTAATAGGTGTTTTGTAGGCCGTACGGTACGCCCACAACGCATCATTGAGTTTGGTAGACCAGTCCTTGCGGTCAGGTCGTACCGTTTTCTGCAAAATTTCTTTAATTTGCCTATTGGACACTTCCACTTGGCCACTCGTTTGAGGATGATACGGAGTGGCGATCCGGTGATCCACACCATACCGCTTGAGTAGTTTGCCAAAGTTAAAGTTTTTAAAATGAGATCCCCCATCACTGATGATCACACGAGGTACCCCATATCGACAAAAGATGTTGTCCTGAACAAATTGGCAAACTACCCGGTTATCATTTGTTTTGGTGGCAATCGCCTTGATCCACTTGGATACATAGTAGACAGCCACCAAAATGTATAAATTGCCACGAGAATTAGGAAACGGGCCCATGAAGTCAATCCCCCAGACATCCAAGATGTCGACCACAAGGATTGGCTGCATTGGCATCTCGTTTCTCTTAGTAATGCTACCCGTCTGCTGGCAATTTGTACATGTTCTAGCATATTCATAAGCATCACGAAAAATAGTTGGCCAATAAAGGCCACAAGATAACACTCATTGCCCTGTCTTTTGTCCACTGAAATGTCCATCACAAGCGGAGCTGTGTGCCAAACTCAGCACGGATTGGATCTCTGCATCAAGAATACAGGTTCTGATCAACTGGTCTGCACATATTCTGAACAAGTCTGGCTCCTCCCAAATGTACTTGTTCACTTGCACCAAGAAGTGCTTGCGTTTCTTCCTTGACCACTGTTCCGGCATTGTACCTGTCGCCAAATAATTAACAATGTTAGCTTACCATGTTACGGGAGAAGAAGTAGAAACAGACAACAATTGTTCATCAGGGAAAGATTCATTAATCTCCAACTCGTGATCATCCATCTCATAGATGATCCTAGACAAGTGGTCAGCTACCACATTATCTTTCCCTTTCTTATCTCGGATCTCCAAATCAAATTCTTGTAGGAGCAAGATCCATCGAATCAATCGGGGCTTCATATCCTTTTTCTCCATCAAGTACCTGACAGCAGAATGGTCAGAATAGATAATAACCTTACTGCCCCAAATATAAGAACAAAATTTGTCTAATGCATAGATAACCGCAAGTAACTCTTTTTCTATTGTAGTGGAATTTAACTGTGCATCAGAAAGAGTTTAACTTGCATAATAAATTGCCACCGGTTTCTTATCCACCCGTTGCCCCAGTACAACCCCAATTGCAAAATCACTGGCGTCACACATGATTTCAAACGGACGTGACCAATCCGGTTATTGCAAAATTGGGGCCATCACCAACTTCTCCTTAAGTATATTAAAAGCTTTTAAACACTCATCATCAAAGTGGAAAGGAACATCTTTCAAAAGCAAGTTACACAACAGTTTTGTTATGACACTGAAATTTTTAATGAAGCGTCTATAAAACCCTGCGTGTCCTAGAAACGACCTAATTCCTTTTACATTTTTTGGTGGTGGCAACGTGGATATCACTTGCACTTTCGCCCTGTCAACCTCTATCCCCCTGCTTGAGATAACGTGTCCCAACACGATACCTTCTTGAACCATAAAATAGCTCTTTTCCAAACTAAGGACCAAATTTGACTCTACACATCTTTTCAAAACCTTTTTTAATTGATCTAAACATAAATCAAATGATGTGGAAAAGATGGAAAAGTCATCCATGAAGATCTCCATAGAGTCTCCCACTATATCTGAAAAGATACTCATCATGCACCTCTGAAAGGTGGCGGGAGCATTACACAAGCCGAAGGGCATTCGCCTGAATGCGAAGGTACCATACGGGCATGTTAATGTGGTCTTATGTTGATCATCAAGATGGATTGCAATTTGATTATACCCTGAATACCATCCAGAAAACAATAAAATTTCTGACCTGCTAATTTCTCTACAATCTGATCAATGAAAGGTAAAGGGAAGTGGTCTTTAGAAGTTGCAGCATTCAATTTCCTATAGTCAATACAAATGCGCCACCCGGTTACCGGCCTGGTGGCTACCTCCTTACCGTCTGCACCAAGCACGATCTGAATGCCTGCTTTCTTTGGCACTGTTTGGGTCGGCTGACCCATTCACTGTCAGAGATAGGAAAGATAATACCTGCATCCAGCCATTTTAGTACTTCTTTCTTCACCACCTCCCGCATGTACAGGTTCAATCATCTCTGAGTGTCTCGAACTGGTTTGGTTCCTTCTTCGGTGATAATTTTATGCATGACAATTGATGGGCTGATTCCTCGTAATTCTGCAATCGTCCATCCTATCACGGCCATGTACTCAACCAAAACTTCCATCAATTTCTTCTCATGCTCTTTAGATAAGTTGGAGGCAATTATCACCGGAAGGGTGTTATTGTCCCCAACATAAGCATATTTCAGGTGCTTGGGCAACGCCTTCAGCTCGGGTGTTAGAGGTGATTTAAGTGATGGTTGCAATAGTGTATCAATGGTTTCAGGTAAACTTTCCACTTGATGAGTCCAAGTGGGTCTACCTTCTCTTACTCCCATCACCTCCAATTCTTCCTCTACTTCTTCCACCTCCATGTTTAGCTCAGCTTGATCCCTGTCACAAAAAACACACGCCTCTGTGGTGTTGCCCTCATTCACATGAACACCACACCTGTCAATAGTGTCTACAAAAGAGCATCCACTATCAACCAGAGGATCAGATGTATGGGAAAATGAATTTATCAATTGCCTTTGGTCTCCAAAGGTCATATCCACTATTCTGGTTCTACAACTGATTAATGAGTTGGAAGTAGCCAAAAATGGACGACCCAGAATAACTGTTTTCTGGTCGTCGCTATCTCCCGGCGCATAATCAAGAACTAGAAAATAGACCGGATAGTAGAAATCTCCCATCCTGACAATCACGTCAAAGATCATACCCCTAGGCAGTCTGGGTGTCCTATCAGCTAGCACCACAGTGGTGCGAACTGGATGCAATGGACCAAACTCGTATTGTTCATACAAACTGCCCCGGAGTATGCTCACTCTCGCACCCAAATCCAGTAAAGCTCGTGATATGTGAAAATCACCCACTTGAATGGGTATCACGGGCTCTCCTCGATTTGGGAGCTTGGGTGGGAGAGGTATACCTGCTAAGATTGCACTAACATTACCTGGGAGAGGTCTCTTTTGAGTGCACAAATCTTTCAAAAATTTTGCATATTCAGGTACCTGTTTAATTACCACGAGAAGTGGGATGTTAACTTTTACCTGTTGAAAAATTTCCCACAACTCGTCTTGTTGCGGGCCCCGTTTGCCCGATGATACCTTTTTACCCGGATCGAGTAGTGCCTGAGGAAATAGGATGGTATTAACCTCCACACCCTTTTCCTTGGTACCACTCGACTCCTGTCCCAACACCCGTTCTAATTTTTCATCAAAAACAACTTTTTTAGGCGACTTAGATGGGACAGACTCAATCTCAACATCACTCTCTTCACTCTCATCAACCTCCTCCACCAAAACATCATTAAACTGTGACGGAGGTACAACTTTATTATCATAAACCTTACCAGAAAGAAGAATACTTACTTGGCTGATAGAGGGATACCTAGAATTTGGAAGTCCTGAACCGGATGCGCCATGAGTTGGATTCCTCTGGGTATCACTCGGGAGTTTACCTGGAGCCTTCTTTAGCAATGCAACTTCCTCAGCTAACTGACCCACTTGCTTTGTTAGTGCTTCGTGGGTTTTTTCTCTGATTTCATCCTTCTTGTTCTTCTCCTGCAACTCTTTCCTCATCTCCTTCAGAAGTTCAAATACCTCTCGGGTGGATGGTTCTGCATTGTTTCCAGAACCACTCTGCTCCTGATTGTTCTGATAATTCCTTTGACTTCCCCTGTTGTACCCTCCTTGATTGTACGACCCATACTGACCCGTTTGCTTATTTTGATAGGAATTACTTTGGAAATTCGGGTTCAGTTGGTTATCAGGATTTCCATACCTCAGATTTGGATGGTTCTTCAGCCCGGGATGATAAGTGTTATTATTGTTGATGTAAGGACGCCTATCACCCTGTACATAGCTCACCTCCTCAGTGCCATCCTCAAACTCTGGATAATCTCTAGCATTATGTCCAGGTTCACCACACCCTTGACAAACAACAAAAGAACTCGTGGCTTTCACTGTAGCTTTACCTGATGACTGATTTACCCTCGAGGTTCTTCTGTCCACATCCCCATTTGCATTCCTTGATCTTCTACGGGTCTGAGCTTGTCTTTTTGAATGGATGCTCAATCTCTCTAACAACTCCCAATCATCATCCTCATTGTTAGTCATGAACGTACCCGCACTCGTTGAATTCACATCCCTGACATCTTCAGCACACAACCCGTCATAGAAGGATGAGATCAATTCCCAATGAGGTATACCATGATGAGGACAAGTTCTTAGCAAATCCTTAAACTGCGTCCATGCCTCATGAAATGGCTCATCTTCCTGTTGGCCAAAGGTTCGGATTGCGGTTCTTGCTTCACTTGTTTTCTTTGGAGTGTAGTACTCCTCTAAAACCCCCTGCTGCATCTGTTCCCACGTGTAAGTGCTCGCAGCAGGTAGCGAGTGAAACCATTTCTTTGCATTCCCCTTCAAACTGAACTGAAACAGTACTAACATTACCTCCTCGGGTGTGAAACCTTGTGCTCCTATGGTTTAACACATGGCACTAAACTCATTCAAATGGAGGTATGGTTCTTCCTTTGATAATCCGTGAAACTCGGGGAGGATAGACAAGCTGTCAGATCTAATCTCAAAGGATCTTTCCCGAACCTGTGGCCTAACAATGGGAGATGCAGTTCCCGTAATAGTGGGGCGGAAGTGACTTTCAACTCCCTGAGCAATGGCCTGATAAGGGTGATGCTCGGGGTTTCGATTCACCCGAGGAATCTCTTGCCTTCTACCATGAACTTGGCCATGATTTTGTCTTTGCTGTCTCGGTTGCTCATTCACTCAAAAACAGCCTTGATTGTTGAGTTCATAGGCATCTTCAAATTCCTTATCAAAATCATCATCTCGACCCTCATCATCATCATCCACAGTGTGGATGCTTATTCTGTCAAACCTATCCATTTCATCCTCAAACCTATTGTTTCCTTGAAGTGGTCTCTGGTTTTGCCTTTTTGGGTATGGGTTTTGTCTTTGTGGGATGGGTTTTGGGTTGGTTGGGGGTTGTTCTTGTTGTTGCAAATTGGGGTATTGCAATGGGTCGTTTTATGAGTTTGGTAGTGGGTTTGGTGGTTGGTTATTTGATGGGTTTTGGTTGTTTGGTGGTGGTGGTAGTGCGTTCTGATCTTCCATTTTTATGGTGCTAGTTGATTGGTTTGGAAATCGGTGCTGTGCTCGGTTTCTGTGAGCGGTTTTCTCAATCTCTGGATCAAAAAATCAAAGGCGACTTATTCCTTACGTACCGGGTATGCATGCACGGAGCTGTCACCTGCACACGCAAACACACCAAGTGTAACAAAGAAAAACAAAAGTAAATAAAACAAGCAATTAACTAAAAACTAAACTAACACTTAGCGCACTAATTCCCCGGAAACGGCGCCCTTTTGATGCAATTTGTCAGGCCTATCAAAACTTTTTATAAAACCGATCTCACCTAAGTAGATAGAGTAAGTCGGGTCGATCCACAGGGAATATGTGGAAGGTGTGTTTAGATACTAATTAGCTGCTTTTTGTGAAAAACGACTGAGATTAACTAACTGAAAGAAAGTACTAAACCAAAATTGAGTTGTAAACAATAATAGGAAAAGGTAATCCCCTTCGGGTTTCAGGTATGCAATATTAACTAGTTCAGAACAATTGAAATCCGTTACATAGACATAACCGAACTTAGTTTGACTAAAAACAATAGGATTGAACGAGCCGGTGTCAATAAACCACTCGGATCATACCTTACTATACATTAACTAACCAGATCCTATCCCTATAACGCCCCTGATGTCAATAAATCTGAAACTGTTACGAGAACGGAAGATTGATTGAAATTAAAACAAGTATTTTAGAGTTTCACAATCAACAAATTCGTTAGCCGGCTTAATTGGCCCGGTTTAAACCAAAACCTAAGTACAATTGTTCAACATCAATCAAGATCAACAAACCCTAACACCCGGATAAGATCACGGGTGAACTAGCCAGACATCGAAACAAAAAACAAACAAAATCGATTCGAAAACATTGTATCTAGCGAAATCCAAACAAACCGAACGAAAGAATTGAAGTTTCCAGCCTTGAAATCGCCTCTCCTAAGCTTCACGATCGCTCTGAAAAAAAAACGGGCCCTGACACGATGCTCGGGAATGAAAGTTCTCACCAACGAAACCCTAATCCGACTTTTATTAAAAATTCCCCGTCGTGTCCACCGTAGGGTCATGTATCCCACCGTAAGTTACGGTGGGAACATATATTGTTTTCTCAAAAACTCACCGTAAGACCTGAGTTCCACCGTAATTCACGCCAAAGGCTTCTGTGATAAAATCATCACTTTCACTGTAATTTACGGTGAGTCACCCCTTCATACGGTGGGGTCGACTCACCTCTTCCTCTTTCCTTCTTCATTTTCGCCTCTCGGGTCCCGTTCCTCGCCTCGTTAACCTTCGTAAACGTAGTTTTTTAGCTTCTTTTTTATCTCCAGACCCTACACACATAAATGCTTACAGTAACAGGATTCTAACACGTAAATATAAATAAAACAATACGAATAAACATGTTAAAAACCGAACAATCACCCGAACATCAGTAAGCTTTTGTAAACAATAAAATAAATTAGTAGCAAATTACATACAAATTTTGCTGATTATTACTTCTTCATGATAAACATTTGCTTTCTTAATTTCAACAAAGTAGTAGCAGGCAATTGATTAAGGAAGTTTGACATCTAAAATTAATTTCTAAAAGTATAGCAATCAAGTTCCAATACAAATCCAAATGATCCATGCATATAATGAATCTGTAAGGTCTTTCATGGGTTTCAAATGAGGAAACAACCCAAGTGAACAACACATATGTAACAATAAAAGTATAAAACATCAATCAATTTGTAAATAATTATTTAACGTGTAGATGAAAAAGAAACAACTAAGTATTTGAGTTTTAACCTCAAACATATGTAATTACCGGCCTGAAATGAAAAACTTAATATCATCTTTGGCGTCAACAATGTATCTCTACATTTGAATTAAGTGTTATATTTTTTTTCTTTTCTTTTCTATAATGAATGGGTGATTATAATAGCCATAAAATTCAAGAATGTACTCTTGGAAGGCCTTTGTTCAGATAATATTGATAATTACACCACATCTAGACTAGACAATAATAAAAGACTAGGTAGACTTGGGTTCAAATTTGAGTTGAACCCTACTACAATAAACAAAGACAATGAACACTAAAGAGAAGATTTGAGATGTAGCCCAGCACAAAAATATTGAGAAGTCACTATTAGAATTATCAAACTCAAAAGAAATTCATACTCTACAGGCTTGTAAGAGATGTGCAAGCTAAGAGGATAGTCATCGTCAATGCGCTTTGGAACCTTAGGAAAGCTAAGAGATATGCAAGCTAAGAAAATTTCCTTTCTAGGTAGGGATGGTAGTGGGGCTGGTTTGGAACAGCTATGGCTAATCCCAACCCCAAACCCGATTAGAAAAGTGTGTCTCATACTAGGTTCAAAATCCGTCGGGTATATATCAAATAGTTACCCATTGGGTATCGGGTGTACCCGCGAGTAATCAGGTATGGCCATATTGAAATTAGAACATCATATAAAGCCACATTTGCATATACATATTATTAAATATTTTCACATAATGCTTAATATATTTTTCGAATATGTTCCACTAGTACTACCATCTAATTCTAAGAGTTTCTATATATCTTTGTAAGATACCATACGATGAAAATGATAGAAAGCTTAATAGTTTATACTAACATATAATGATTAACTAAAACAATATTAAGCAAAAAAAATAGAAAGACATAATTATATATAATATAATTTTTAAGCAGAGTAAACTAAAATAAAAAATTTTAAGTATATAATTGGGTAAACGAGTATAGTTAACCAGGTAATCGGGTCAGGTAAATAGGTATACAATGTAATCCCATACCCGTGAGAAAAATAAAAATTAATCCCATACCCAATCTCATACCCATTTACCCGATTCAATACTAGTCCCAGATATCTCGGGTATCAGGTGTTTCCATCATGTTCGGCTTTGATTGTTATCCCTACTTAATAGGTCCCAACTTTTTAAAACTTATAATTTCAGTCCACTCCTATTAACAAAGTTAATCTGGGTGTTCAGTTAAATTTAAGTTAAGGGTAAGAATGTATTTATACATAGTTTTAATATAATCACAATTAATCATTTTATCTTTATAAACCCTAGAACATAAGAAGCAACTATGCCTAGACTAACACTCTCGTAACTTGTGTTCTCCCACCGTAGATCTTGAAGGCTTGGTTTGTTCATGTGGATCGACACCCAACATTCGCACCTCATGGACTCCCATAAACCCTGGTCGTCATTTTATTGTTGTGTTAGACGGCTAAGATTAGTTCCCATCTTTGCTTGATTTTCGAGGGGGGTTTTTACCTGAATTTATAAATTTGATATAGTAAGTACCGGCTAAAAATACATCAGGAATTAGGTGTGGATTTGTTGGTTGGGGTGACCCTCCAGTGTGTTAAAGATCGGTTCAAATCATACCGACTTTCAAATTTAATTAATAGACATGAAGAAATTTGAAGAACAATCACAAGAGAGAACAAGCGATTGACAGTAGCTGTAGGGTTTAGTTGGTTTTTGTTCATTATATATTATCTTTGTAGTTGAGCAAATTTAGATGGATCGATTGTAATATGTTGTTGTTGAATTTGAGAAAATTTGTATAGCTTATGTATCCATTTTTGTTCCTCACACTTGAAAATATTGATTTTTTTGGTCATTTAGTATACTTGCTTATGTTGTTCATTCAATTGAAACATTTTTCAACATATGACATTAAAAAGGTTAATGCAGAGAAGATGTAAGTAAATGCAATTGTGTAGGTTGTGTGAAATGGTTTTGTGCAAATCACATGCTTTTATGATATGAAAAATTACATGTCCACTATAACTCGTCATTGATGAAAAAGGCAAAACATATTTAGGAGATCACATGGTTTTGTATAACCAAAAAATGGCTTTACCACATTTAGAATATGGCAGACCACACGCTTTAAGTTAAGGTGGTAGCATCATGAAAGCCATGGCGCAGTGATGATTTTTTTTCTATAACAATTTCACGCAAGAATAATTGTCAATTGAAATTTATGAACAAATACTAGATGACCTCAAAAGTCAACTACATTTATGATCTGATATTAACGTCTATTTTATTACATATTCACCGTGAAATGCAGTTTATGAACAAGAAATAGGTTTAAATACAAAATATATTTTTGTTACAAAGTATAAGAAGACACAAGGAGTAAAAAAATCAAAAAAAAAAATTGTATCTCACAATCTAAATCGAATTTCAAAAAAGTAATTCCGAACTTTTGTTCCCCTAACCGTCCTCACTAAGAAAAAAAATAAACGAAAAATAAAAAAAATAAAAAAATTAATGTTTTTTTATTGTGTCATTTATAAAAGACACAAAGACACAATGACGTTATTGTGTCATTATGAAAGACACAATGACGTCACTATGTCATTATAAAAGACACAATGACGTCATCGTGTTATAAAAGACACAATGAATTTTTTATTATTTATTTTTTATATTTTATTTTTTTCTGAAAGAGGATGACTAGAGGAACAGAGACTCCGAAGTACCTTTTTGAAATTCAATTTATATTGTGAGATATAATTTTTTTGTGATTTTTTTAGACTCATTATGTTTTCTTACACTTTGTAGCAAAAATACACTTTGTAAAATAATCTTACCTGTAAACAAATACAAGCTAACCTCAAAACTCGATTGCAGTTAATGAACTTCAATCACTAGTACATAAACACTTTTTTGATGCGTTGTACTTTTTTATTCTTGGTATGGTTTCTAATGAAAACTATATTTAAGTCTTACAATTTCAAGATTAGCATGGAAACAAGTTCAAAATATTAACTTTTTGACGTGTTTTCTTAAAAACCCCGTCATTATGAAAGACACAATGACGTCATCGTGTTTTAAAAGACACAATGAAATTTTTTTTATTTATTTTTTATATTTTATTTTTTTCTGAAAGAGGACGACGAGATGAACAGAGACTCCGAGGCATTTTTTTGAAATTCGATTTATATTGTGTGATATAATTTTTTTTGTGACTTTTTTAGACTCATTGTGTCTTATTACACTTTATAGCAAAAATACACTTTGTAAAATAATCTTACCTATAAACAAATACAAGCTAACATCAAAACTCGATTGCAGTTAATGAACTTCAATCACTAGTACATAAACACTTTTTTGATGCGTTATACTTTTTTATTCTTGGTATGGTTTCTAATGAAAACTATATTTAAGTCTTACAATTTCAAGATTAGCATGGAAACAAGTTCAAAATATTAACTTTTTGACGTGTTTTCTTAAAAACCCCGTTAAAAACTTAGTTTTTTATTAGCTTTTGATGCGTTTTTCAAAAATACCCTAAAAGTAAGTTTTTTATGCTTATTTTTGAATAAATTAATTTTTTGATGCTAAACACCTCTACTTTTTGTGCTATTTCTTTTTAAATACACACCCACCAAATAGATTGTTATAAATTAGTGCCGTAAACGAGCCGAGCCGAGCCGAGTCGAGCCAGGATGGGTTTGAGCTCGAGCTCGAGCTCGAAGCTTATTGAGCCGGCTCGGCTCGGTTTAACAAGCTGAAAACACCGGCTCGAGTGCAGCTCGTGAAAAGCTCGAGCCAGCTCGTGGCTCGTTCGAGCCAGCTCGTGGCTCGTTCGAGCCAGCTCGATTTAAAAAAAACTTTATTTTTTCACATTTTAATATATATGAAAACATAAAAAACTTATTGGGGCCTTTGTCTTTTGTGGGTACTCTTTATTTGGGAGAACAAATATCATTGTTTTGAATATAAACAATTTACTATTAAGTTATATATTGTTTAAACAAAATACTTAATGTTTTTAAAAAGAATTCGTTTTTATTTTAAAAGAACCTTTTTAAAATTCTAATAGAATAATAATAACAATAATAATAATAATAATAATAATAATATTAATAATTATTATAATTATTATTATAATAATTATTAATATTATTATTATTATTATTATTATTATTATTATTATTACTATTATTATTACTATTATTATTACTATTATTATTATTATTATTATTATTATTATTATTATTATTATTATTATTATTATAAATAAAATTAAACCAACAAATTAAAAAACATTCTTTAAATGAGAAGAAACAATTAGGTGAATTCTTTTGTCAATTTGGTATAGAAAAAGCCTCAAGTAATACTAAAAAAATTAAGAAATCAAATCCCTACCAACATCAAAAAAGAAAACGGAAAAGGAAAGATAGAAAAAATTAAAGAATTCAGAAATATGAAGAATATAAACCTTCATACAAGACATATAAGTCAAATTAATTTGTAAAAAATACGGGAAAATAGCCCACAAAGCAAAAACTCGCTGGGTTAGGAAAAAACTTAATAAGCTAGAAGATGAAGATTTAAGAAATCAAATATCAAAAATACTTTTAGAATCAGATTCTGAATTTGATCAATCGTCTAATGAAGATTTAAATATTTTAGAAAATGAAAGTGTATACTCTTCCTCTGAAGAAGAAAACTGTTGTAAAAACAATTGCTGTAATAGTACTTCAGAAGAAGAAGAAAATATTTATCGAATTATTTCACAATTTTAAAATATGAAATTAAATTTCTTAACAAGTGAAATAATAGAATTATTAAAAGTGGTAGATGATCCACAAATTAAAGAGAAAATAACTTCTTCATATATGGAAAAACAAGAAGAAGGTTCTTGTTCAAATTATAAAGATTCAAAACTATTTTCTTTAGCTGAATTAAAAAATTAATTAAACCAAAGAAGTAGAGATAAAAAACCCGTTGATATACAACGATTAAAAAAAGAAATTGATAATTTAAAATCAGAAGTAAAGCTTTTACAACAAAATAATAAAGACTAGACCATAGAATAATATGTCTAGAAAAAGATAAATTAAACGTACAACAAATAGAAGAATCAGAATTATATCTAAAAAATATAAGAGAAATTATTACTTCTAAAAAATGACATGGAAAAATCAGATTATTAATAGGAAATATTTTCTTTATAAAAGTAATCGCACTTTTTGATAGTGGTGCAGATTTAAATTGCATACAAAAATGATTAATTCCTACAAAATATTACTATAAGACTACTCATAGTGTTAGTCATGCTGAAAAAGGAAAATTAGAAGTGAATTATAAAAATTTTCAAGCTTTTATTTGTCAAGATAATATCTGCATTAGTAGAAGTTTTATACTAGTAAAAAATCTTGTAAACCAAGTTATACTTGAAAGCCCTTTCTTTGATAAAATTTTTCCTTTAAAAAACGTAGATTGCACTGGAATAACTGGTACGTATGAAGGAAAAGAAATTGTTTTTAAGTTTATTTCTAATCTAATAACAAGAACATTAAATAATTTAAAAGATGAATTGCTAAGAGCAAAAATAAATCAAATTAATTTTTTGCAAAAGGAAATATTTTCTTTAAACGTTCAAGAAAAATTAAATAATCCAAAATTACAAGAAAAATATTAAATTAATAGAACATCAATTTAGTTTATAAAAATGCAATGATTATCCCAATGTTTTTTGGGACAGAAAGAAACATATTGTTTCACTCCCATATAAAGACATCTTTAATGAAAGTCAAATTCCGACCAAGGCGCGTCCTTACCAAATGAGTTCTGAATATATGGAACTATGTAAACAAGAGATAAAATCCCTTTTAAATAAGAATTTAATAAAAAATTCAAAATCTCCATGGTCATGTACAACATTTTATGTTAATAAACATTCTGAACAAGAAAGAGGTGTACCAAGGTTAGTTATTAATTATAAACCACTAAATAAAGTTCTAATATAGATTAGGTATCCTATACCTAATAAGAAAGATTTATTAGATAAATTATACGAATCAAATATATTTTCTAAATTTGATTTAAAATCAGGATATTGGCAAATCCAGATTGAAGAAAAAGATAGGTACAAAACTGCCTTTACAGTACCTATTGGGCATTACGAATGGAATGTTATGCCATTTGGTTTAAAAAATGCCCATCAGAATTTCAAAATATTATGAATGACATATTCATTCCCTACAGTGAATTTATTATTGTTTATATAGATAATATTCTCGTATTTTCAAAGGATACTGAAACTCATTTTAAACATTTAGAAATATTTAAAAATATAATTTTGAAAAATGATTTAGTTATATCTATACCAAAAATGTTACTTTTTCAAACTAAAGTTAGATTTTTAGGTCATAATATTAATCAAGGAAATATAATTCCAATCAATAGAAGTATTGAATTTGCATCCAAATTTCCTGATGATATTTTAGAAAAAATTCAATTGCAAAGATTTCTTGGAAGCTTAAATTACATTCTTTCTTATTATAAAAATTTAGCAGAAGATACATTTTTGCTATATGATAGACTAAAGAAAAAACCAAAGCCATGGTCTATTAATCATACTAAAACAGTTCAAAAAATTAAGTAAAAGGTTCAAAACCTTCCCTGTTTAATGATTGCAAACCCAGAATGGGATAAAATTGTTGAAACTGATGCTTCAGACATAAGATATGGAGGTATATTAAAACAAATATATCCAAACTACCTGTAAAATGCTCTATAATATTAACAATCAAAGTATAGACTGAGTTGTTATCAACAACGCCATTATCCTCTTTTGTACTATTGAGGATTTCTTTTTTGTCTGATTCTGACAAAATAATTATCCCACCAACCTTTAAGTTGGCCTGTAAAACCGGATATAATCATATGAGCTATTGTCTTAGTCCTATTCTTATTATTTTGGCAAATAGTACTATACATAAGCATCCTATGGACAGTATTATAAATCTGACCTTCTGTTTGACTATCGATATTCCATTTATAAATCATTTTTCCACTATATGAATTATTCACTATGTATTCCTGTGGAGTAGGCCTAGGTTAATAATACATCCTTTGAGTTGGCTTATTAGCAAACTTAGATAATTTCATAATCTTATGTGCAAATTGCATTTAAGCCTTTAACTTTAGAAGGCTTACCAGAATATCTTGACAAATAAAAGCTTGTGGAATTTTATAATTTACTTCCAATTTTCATTTTCCAGCATGACTAAGACTATGAGTAGTCTTATAGTAATATTTTGTAGGAATTAATCCTTCTTGTATGCAATTTAAATCTGCACCACTATCAAAAAGTGCGATTACTTCTATAAAAAAATCATTTTCTATTAATAATCTGATTTTCCAATGCTATTTTTGAGAAGTAATAATAATTTCTCTTATATTTTTTAGATATAATTCTAATTCTTCTATTTGTTGTACGTTTAATTTATCTTTTTCTAGACATATTATTCTATGGTCTAGTTCTTTATTATTTTGTTGTAAAAGCTTTACTTCTGATTTTAAATTATCAAATTCTTTTTTTAATTGTTGTATATCAACAGGTTTTTTATCTTTACTTCTTTGGTTTAATTGATTTTTTAATTCAGCTAAAGAAAATAGTTTTGAATCTTTATAATTTGAACAAGAACCTTCTTCTTGTTTTTCCATATATGAAAAAATTATTTTTTCTTTAATTTGTGGATCATCTACCACTTTTAATAATTCTATTATTTCACTTGTTAAGACATTTATTTTCATAATTTGAAATTGTGAAATTATTCGATAAATATTTTCTTCTTCTTCTGAAGTACTATTACAGCAATTGTTTTTACAACAGTTTTCTTCTTCAGAGAAAGAGTATACACTTCCTTTTTCTAAAATATTTAAACCTTCATTAGACGATTGATCAAATTCAGAATCTAATTCTAAAAGTATTTTTGATATTTGATTTCTTAAATCTTCATCTTCTAGCTTATTAAGCTTTTTCCTAACCCAGCAAGTTTTTGCTTTATGGCCTATTTTTCCATATTTTTTACAAATTAATTTTGACTTATATGTCTTATATGAAGGTTTATGTTCTTCATATTTCTGAATTCTTTTATTTTTTCTATCTTTTCTTTTACTTTTTCTTTTCTGATGTTGGTAGGGATTTGATTTCTTAATTTTTTTAGTATTACAAAATAATAATGAACTAGACCATAAAATAATATGTCTAGAAAAAGATAAATTAAACGTGCAACAAATAAAAGAATCAGAATTATATCTAAAAAATATAAGAAAAATTATTACTTCTCAAAAATTACATGGAAAAATCAGATTATTAATTAGAAATGATTTCTTTATAGAAGTAATCGCACTTTTTGATAGTGGTGCAGATTTAAATTGTATACAAGAAGGATTAATTCCTACAAAATATTACTATAAGACTACTCATAGTGTTAGTCATGCTGAAAAAGGAAAATTGGAAGTAAATTATAAAATTTTTCAAGCTTTTATTTGTCAAGATAATATCTGTATTAGTACAAGTTTTATACTAGTAAAAAATCTTGTAAACCAAGTTATACTTAAAAGCCCTTTCTTTGATAAAATTTTTCCTTTAAAAAACGTAGATTGTACTGGAATAACTGGTACGTATGAAGGAAAAGAAATTGTTTTTAAATTTATTTCTAATCTAATAACAAGAATATTAAATAATTTAAAAGATGAATTGCTAAGAGCAAAAATAAATCAAATTAATTTTTTGCAAAAGGAAATATTTTCTTTAAACGTTCAAGAAAAATTAAATAATCCAAAATTACAAGAAAAGATTAAATTAATAGAACATCAATTTAGTTTATAAAAATGCAATGATTATCCCAATGCTTTTTGGGATAGAAAGAAACATATTGTTTTACTCCCATATAAAGACAGCTTTAATGAAAGTCAAATTCCGACCAAGGCGCGTCCTTACCAAATGAATTCTGAATATATGGAATTATGTAAACAAGAGATAAAATCCCTTTTAAATAAGAATTTAATAAGAAATTCAAAATCTCCATGGTCATATACAGCCTTTTATGTTAATAAACATTCTGAACAAGAAAGAGGTGTACCAAGGTTAGTTATTAATTATAAACTACTAAATAAAGTTCTAAAATGGATTAGGTATCCTATACCTAATAAGAAAGATTTATTAGATAAATTATACGAGTCAAATATATTTTCTAAATTTGATTTAAAATCAGAATATTGGCAAATCTAGATTGAAGAAAAAGATAGATACAAAACTACCTTTACAGTACCTATTGGGCATTACGAATAGAATGTTATGCCATTTGGTTTAAATAATGCCCTATCAGAATTTCAAAATATTATGAATGACATATTCATTCCCTATAGTGAATTTATTATTGTTTATATAGATGATATCCTCGTATTTTCAAAGGATATTGAAACTCATTTTAAACATTTAGAAATATTCAAAAATATAATTTTGAAAAATGGTTTAGTTATATCTAGACCAAAAATGTTACTTTTTCAAACTAAAGTTAGATTTTTAGGTCATAATATTAATCAAAGAAATATAATTCCAATTAATAGAAGCATTGAATTTGCATCTAAATTTCCTGATGAAATTTTGAAAAAAACTCAATTGCAAAGATTTTTTGAAAGCTTAAATTACATTCTTCCTTATTATAAAAATTTCGCAGAAGATACATTTTTGCTATATGATAGACTAAAAAAAATCCAAAGCCATGGTCTATTAATCATACTAAAGCAGTTCAAAAAATTAAGCAAAAGGTTCAAAACCTTCACTGCTTAATGATTGCAAACCCAAAATGAGATAAAATTGTTGAAACTGATGCTTCAGACATAGAATATGGAGGTATATTAAAACAAATATATCCGATAAACAAGAATATCTTGTTAGATTTCATTTTGGAAAATAGAATGAAAGGCAAAAGAATTATGCAACCATTACAAAAGAAATTTTGGCAATAGTTAAATGTGTTTAAAAATTTCAGGAAGATTTATTTAATAAAAAATTTATAATTAAAACTGACTGTAATGCAGCCAAGTATATGTTTAAAAAAGATTTTAAACATGATGTTTACAAACAGATGTTTGCCAGATGGCAATCTCATCTTGCACCATTTGATTTCGAAATAATTTACAAAAAGGGAACTGATAACAGTTTGCCTGATTTTCTTACTCGAGAATATTTAAATTAAAATGGCACATTCTAAAGGTCCAATAAAAAATTGCATTGTTAAACATAGCCGAAGAAAAGGCACAAACTATTTTTAAAATAAGAACAATCCATAAAAGAATGGATGAGATCATAGATTCAAATTATGAATCTGTGAATAATCATAATATAAATATTATTAAACTGAGATTAAAAGGTTTAAGAAGAAAATATAAGGATCTTATTAAAAAAGAAATAATATGTTCTTATATTTAATGTTTCATCTCTTATGTTTAAATCCTCAGGAATGATCCTCTGGGAAAGAGGAAGAGGTCGTGGAAGATCTTCCTCTTATAGAGGAAGATGAGCAGGCAGAGTTATCCATCAAATGGGTAACAAAAATCTTATAGCTTTGAACAATACATCAATGAATGCATCAACTTCATCAAATATACTTGATGAAGATACATTAAAAGAATTTTTAGCCTTTAAAGCTTCTTAGGGATATAAACCAGAAGAAGTAGCATCATATGCTAAAACCCTCATAAATGAATGTGAGGATGAAGGATGGGTTCATACACCCAACAAAGAAGTCATACTTCTTTTGGATCATAAAGATCAAAAATGGAAAGATCAACCTTGGCTCATAGTCAAGAGATATCTTGATCAGGGATACTATCCCAACAAGACATATAAGTCTCAAATATATTATGAAGAAATACTAAAAGCAGAATCCTGTAAAATTACCCATTATACTAGGAATAACAAAGCTTATAGCGTTAGTAAAATTATTATTAAACAGATTATATATGTAGAAACTTGGGGGACATCACCCCTAAAAGACAGGGAAATTTTTCACCCTGAAACAAAAACTCCCATTAGATATAATTATTGGGATTATGTTAAAGCTTTTCAGAGGGTATTCTTATATGAAAATCCCAATTATAAACATTCATGGTTCATAAAAATTTATCATACAAATTATGAGTCAGAAATTCCAGTATGGTTTTATCAATGGTGGTAGTCATACGGTCTATCTATTGATATTTTTACTAATGAGTCCAAAAAATTTAAAAATTTATATACCCAATGGGTAGAGCTATCTCCAGCCTTAATAGAGGCACAACATGATAATACTTTCATAGAGGGAATGGCCTCTCTACATTATTTTGTCCAATTCAGTATCCCTTGGATATGGAAATGGATTCCAGAAACTAGTTAAACCAGTGAAAACATTTTCTGCTTAAAAAGAGCTTATATGACTAAGTTCTGGCAGAAAATGATGGAAAAAGATGAAGATGGAAAAATCAAATGCCAGGACACTCTGGATCAAATCCAGAAAACAATTGATCTATACAAGAAACAGTAGCAGATAAAGCAGCAGAGAGAATCTCCAAGCCCATTCCAACATATTGTCAGGAAAATTAAAATGATTAAAGGCACGGATGATATAAGTGACCAAGAAATTATAAAGCATTATCTAGAAGAAATCAAAAAGGATATAGCCAAGAACTTCAAAAGAAAGGATGAATCATCATCAAGAAGGACAGAATCAAGCTCCTCCCAAATGGAACAAGAAGAAGACTCCCAGTTATACCAGGACAGTCAAGATGAGAATGAGCCTATGGATAATGAGACTTATGCCAAAATGATGGTAGAATTAGATGAACAATTTGGTCCGGTTAATACACCAGAAAAGACAAAAGACAAAAGGACACAATAGACCCCACAAGAAAAAAAAGAATGGTCAATAATTCAATTCATTAGTTGGCCGACAATAATTTTTGTCCACATATTACATTATTGTAACTTTACTATTTGCTTTTTGACTTGTTATACAAAAACGCGTAAAACGCAATTATGAGCGAATATTCGCTGTAATATTCGGTGCCAAAGCCTCTATATAAAGGGGATTTAGTGTTTAGCAGAGGGCACCAGGTTTTCCAACCATCTCACTCTCTCTTGTAAAAATATCTCTGTAATAATATTTAAAGTTTGAAGTTTCAAGAATCAATCTCTGGTAATTCCTTTCTTTCTTTAACTATTTATTTTATGATAGCCTCATTTAGGGGCTAAAACCCTAAGTGTTGATACATCACCATGCTTAACAAATTATCATAATAAAAAGAGATCTAAAACCTTGACAAGGGTAGAAAGTTTAAGAGAATTGTTTGGGATAGAGTTACAACCCATCTAAGATGTTAATGTGGTGGTCGAACTCTGGGGACCTGTTTATGCCATATAGCCAAGAAGGCGTGGGGCGTGTTGGGTCTGACCTTCACTGATCACATATTAGCATCCTGGACAATGGTTGTGTAAAATCACCAAAGTTCCAGCATCTCTCTTAATCTTTTATCATTGTTTAAGTTTTATGGTTTTTTTCTCTTCTCCCATATAAGGTCCTGTCCTATATGGTATCAGAGCCATGGTAATTCTGTTGATGTATGTGTGAATGTTTCAACACTTACTCTGATATTCAAATATGAATATTTTAAAATCTGAAGATACTATTAAAAATAGTATGGAGGAAGAATATGATATTCCTCATAATTTAGATTTATTAAATAAATGGACTATTCCAAAGATTGATTATAAACTAATATATAAGTTAGAAACTTTTGAAAAATTGGGATTAAAACAAGTTGTTAAAACAACCGAGGAAACATTTTCTTTAAACAAAGATGAAATGATAATAAAATTATTATCAAAATAGGATTTACAAAAATATAAAAAAGAATATAAATTTATTCATATAGGTCTTGTGCAAATTGCATTTAAGCCTTTAACTTTAGAAGGCTTACCAGAAAGTTTTGTAGCAACTCTAAAAGATGCTAGAAACTTAAATTGGAAACAATCCTTTATGGGAATTGTTCAATCTAGTCTGGCTCATGGCCCAGTTTATTTTAATGTTTATCCTAATTTACAATTATCATTGTCTGATGTTAATAGTTTAGATGCTTTAACTTTAAATATGAAAACGCATGGCTACAATTATGTACCAGGATCAGAGGTAATATGTATCTGATATAGAATTTATTATAAGCCTTTGTTTACGCTTAATCCGCATTGTAAGATGGTAGATAAACCTTTGAATGAAACTATTCTAATAGAAACTAATTTTAATAAAGCTAATATTACTACTAGAAGAAGAAGTAAATGGGAAGAAATCAATTTTCCAAAAAATTGGGTATTAGATAAAGTAAACCCATCTCAACAATATGTGGATAATAATCCAATAAATATTTCACAAACAAATGAAGGGTCGGTACAAATACAATTTGAAAATAATAAAGTAAAATATGAACCCTCTTTATCAAAATTAGTGTCATCACATTATTATATTTCTCTCGTAGATTATACTGTTAGAAGTCCTTCTAGGGCATCAACATCTAGAATTAGGGAACAATTTCCTGAAAGAAAAATAGATGAATTAAGAATAAACTCGGATAATATAGTTCGAGGAGTTAGACAAATAGATCCGGAATTAACCGAATTAGAAATAAATTTTGTGTAAATTATGAATCTTAATGAAAAATTAGATTTTACTCCGGGGTCACCGGTAAGAGAAAAAATCTCTAATGAGTTTCTTCAACCCAAATGGGAACTTTTTAGAACATGGTTTTTTAAAATTTTTAACAAAACAGACAAAAATTTTTTTAGAGAAGAATATTATAAAAAATTAACTGAAAAGAAAGGAATCATACCTTTTGTTTCATGGTTTATTGAAAAATATACTATAGTATTATCTCGGTTATAGAAAGAAGTTTTAATATTAATGGAAACATAGTTTCTAATATTTTCCCTCCTACACATGGGTTTAAAATAGAAAAACAAGGAGAAGAAAGATATTATCAAGCTTTTTAAAAATTATTGGAAGGTGAAACCTTACAAATAATAATTTCTCATATAAATGGGTTAATAAAACAACGAAATTATTCGAATCTCTATTTAATAATAATTGGAGAACAACTCCAAGTTATTTCAAAAAAGATGGATAAAATATTATACCATCTCAAAGAAAAACAAAATATCATAATAAATGACCATTTAAAAGAAAAAAAATCTATTGCTACTCCTAGCATTCAATTACCTCCTAAGGTAACAGATTTTAAAACAAAATCTGAAGAAAATTTAATGCAAACATTAAATGATTCAATTAATATTTTAAAAAATCTAAAAATTAATACGTTAACAGATTTTGAAGATAGTTTAAAAGAAGAAGATTATAAATAAAAAATTAATAATGAGATTATGAAATTATCTAAGTTTGCTAATAAGCCAACTCAAAGGATGCATTATTACCCTAGGCCTACTCCACAGGATGTTCTAATAGAAGAACAGGAATACATAGTAAATAATTCGTATAGTGGAAAAATGATTTATGAATGGAATATAGATGGTCAAACAGAAGGTCAGATTTATAATACTGTCCATAGGATGCTTATGTATAGCACTATTTGCCAAAATAATAAGAATACGACTAAGACAATAGCTTATATGATTATATCAGCTTTTACAGGCCAACTAAAAGGTTGGTAGGATAATTATTTGTCAGATTCAGATAGAGAAGAAATCCTTAATAGAACAAAAGAGGATAATGGCGTTGTTGAAAACAACTCAGTTTATACTTTAATTATCAATATTATAGAACATTTCACAGGTAGATTGTTTGATAATTTGGAGAATATTAGGACTCTTCTATAAAATCTTAAGTGTAGAACCCTAACATCTTTTAGGTGGTATAAGGATACTTTTCTAAGCAGAGTAATGGAACTCCCAGAGTCTAATAGCTCACATTGGAAGTCAAAATTCGTAGATGGCCTCCCTTATTTATTTGCGGAAAGAGTTAAGAATAATCTCAGAAAAGGGGGAATTAGTATAAATTATGATGACTATACTTATGGCAAGTTAATAGGAACTTGTATCCAAGAAGGTTTAAGTTTATGTACTGAAATAAAATTAAACCAACAAATTAAAAAACATTCTTTAAATGAGAAGAAACAATTGGGTGAATTCTGTAGTCAATTTGGTATAGAAAAAGCCTCAAGTAATACTAAAAAAATTAAGAAATCAAATCCCTACCAACATCAAAAACGAAAAAGGAAAAGGGAAGATCGAAAAAATAAAAGAATTCAGAAATATGAAGAATATAAACCTTCATACAAGACATATAAGTCAAAATTAATTTGTAAAAAATGCGGGAAAATAGGCCACAAAGCAAAAACTTGTTGGGTTAGGAAAAAGCTTAGTAAGCTAGAAGATGAAGAGTTAAGAAATCAATTATCAAAAATACTATTAGAATTAGATTCCAAATTCGATCGGTCTTCTAATGAAGATTTAAATATTTTAAAAAATGAAAGTTTATACTCTTTCTCTGAAAAAGAAATCTGTTACAAAAACAATTGCTGTAATAGTACTTCAGAAGAAGAGGAAAATATTTATCAAATAATTTCACAATTTCAAAATATGGAAATAAATGTTTTAACAAGTGAAATAGTGGAATTATTAAAAGTGATAGATGATCCAAAGATTAAAGAGAAAATAATCTCTTCATATATGGAAAAACAAGAAGAAGGTCCTTCTTGTTCAAATTATAAAGATTCAAAACCATTTTCTTTAGCTGAATTAAAAAATCAATTAAACCAAAGAAGTAGAGATAAAAAAAACCCGTTGATATACAACAATTAAAAAAAAATTGATAATTTAAAATCAGAATTAAAGCTTTTACAAATTAATTTGACTTATATGTCTTGTATGAAGGTTTATATTCTTCATATTTCTGAATTTTTTTATTTTTTCTATCTTCCCTTTTCTTTTTTCTTTTTTGATGTTGGTAGGGATTTGATTTCTTAAATTTTTTGGTATTACTTGAGGCTTTTTCTATACCAAATTGACTATAGAATTCACCTAATTGTTTCTTCTCATTTAAAGAATGTTTTTTAATTTGTTAGTTTAATTTTATTTCATTACATAAACTTAAACTTTCTTGGATATAAGTTCCTGTTAACTTGCCATAAGTATAGTCATCATAATTTATACTAATTCCCCCTTTTTTGAGATTAATCTTAACTCTTTCCGCAAATAAATAAGAGAGGTCATTTACGAATTTTGACTTCTAATGTGAGCTATTAGACTCTTGGAGTTCCATTACTCTGCTTAGGAAAGTATCCTTATACCACTTAAAATATGTTAGGGTTCTACACTTAAGATTTTGTAGAAGAGTCCTAATATTCTCTGAATAATCAGACCATCTACCTGTGAAATGTTTTATAATATTGATAATTAAAGTATAATCTTTGTTGTTTTCAACAACGCCATTATCCTCTTTTGTACTATTGAGAATTTCTTCTCTATCTGAATCTGACAAATAATTATCCCACCAACCTTTAAGTTGGCCTGTATTATTATTATTATTAGTATTATTATTATTATTATTATTATTATTATTATTATTATTATTATTATTATTAGTATTATTAGTATTATTATTATCATTATTAGTATTATTATTATTATTATCATTATGATCACCACCACCACCACCACCATCACTTATTATTGTTATTATTATTGTTATTCTTATGTTATTGTTATTGTTTTTGTTACTGTTATTGTTATTTATATTGTTATTGTTATTGTTCTTATTATTGTCGTCATTATTGTTGTCATTGTTGTCGTCATTGTTGTGGTGATTATTGTTGTTATTGTTGTTGTTATTGTTATTATTATTATTATATTATTTTAATTATTATTATTATTATTATTATATATATATATATATATATATATATATATATATATATATATATATATATATATATATATATATATATATATGCACTGAGTCACGAGCCGAGCTCGAACCGGGCTAACCCTGGCTCGAGTTCGGCTCGTTCTAAATTTGAGCTGAGCCGAGCCGGCTCTCTTAGATACGAGCTTTTCTCGAGCCGAGCTTTTCTCGAGTTTTTCTCGAGCGAACTTCAAGCCGAGAACTTTTTGTACAGGCCTTATTATAAGTATACTATTATACCTTATAGATCTTTGCTCTGCCCTGATCAACTTTATTAACTCCCACTCCTACCCTTGATCTTCGTAGATTTTATTTCTCTTACTTCCATTGTTCTTCAATATATATCAAACTAAAGATATCAAAATTAAATTGTTAATGATATATTTTTATTTAACATTGTTATATATTAATTGAGTGTATGTTATTATTTGTAGCTAAAAGTTGAATCTTAACTTCTTAAATTCATACATAGATTGGCACTTAAAGGTATGATTTTTTTTTCTATTTATTGTTAATATATTATGTTACTATTTGATTTTTTTATGTGGTAGAGTATATATACATTTATAAGCATTTTTGTAGTCATATTCATTTAGAAACCTTTTAGAATATACACATTCAAAATTTATCTGATAGAGATAAACTTCAGATTGTTCATGTTTTGGGATTGTTTTTGAAGATTATATCTTATTTAGGATATGTATACATTTTTACGGAGTCACATTTAATAAAAAAAATGATAGCTAACTATTTCTCCTGCTCCTTCATGTTTGCGCTTTTTACGCACACTTGGGGAGTTAAAGGGAAATGCTGTCGATTTTAGTTTAAATAGTCAAATTGTAAAAATGTATACATTAGAGATATGATATTTAAAAAGTGGATTAGGATCCACCACCATAGAACACTAGTTTATATCATAAACATACATTTATAAACTTTTTTTTATATTTTAACTTCCAAATGGATTTTGCTGATACAAAATTAAGCATGTTGGCTTAATATATACAAAGTGTGTTCAATATTTTCTTAAGACCGCTGAAGCCAATCACATGAATACAATCACTCAGCCGATTGTAAAAATTTCAAAGATTTGTCAATATCCAAGATATAGAGTTTTATTTGTTGAAAATATAGATTTATACCTAGATACACTTGTTGGTAAAAACATGAGGAATCACTTATTAACCGTGGCACTTCGTCAATTATGTTACACAATGTTGATAATGACAAATATAATGACGATACTGATAGTTTATATGATATCATGCTAACTATTTTTAATGTTTGAGTCGTGAACTAGCCTATGTTTAACTTCTTTTGATTTCATTATGATGCCGATGTGGAATTATGACGTGAATTTTAGATACTTTTTTATTTTTTAAATATAATTAACATGTTTTTTATTATTTTAATATAATTTCATATATTGAAAATTTCGACCCCCAGCTCTTCTCCTTCATTAATTTTTTGACATAAGAAAATTAAATGATGACTCATTTTATGGTTTAGTGGTCCAATTTAGGTTAGGAAAAATAAGCATGAGTGACCAAATAGAATAATTTTAAAACTTGATTACTATTTTGTGATATTTTCTCATGATATTTCTGATTATACCAAGACTAAAACCGTTATTTTCAAATAAGGAAGAAGCAAATTTATTACATCGGCATTCAGATGAGCATATAAATGATTGAAAACTAAAACATGTGGCAGATTCTACTCAGTAGAGAAATATTGATAACACGTATCCAAAATTTGGTATCGAAATTAGAAATATACGGTTTGGAATTAGTTCACATAGAATCTATCCTTTTGGAAACATGGTTAGTAGTCATAATACGTGTCTGGTTCTTTTATGCTTTTACAATCTTCCATCTTGATTATGTATCAAACAAAAATATATAATGAGGTGTCGTTGATATTGGGTCTAAAACAACCTGGTAATGTCATTAATTGTATATAATATATTTATTTGTCTCCTTTGATTGATAACTTACCAACTCTATGGAGTCCTGGTATAGACGCGTATGATGCTTATAAAAGATAACATTTTAGATTGCGGGCCATAATTTTTTTTTATAATTAGTGATTTTCCAGCATACGGTAATTTGCCCAGATATAGTATGAAAGGTAAACATGTTTGTCCTGTTTGTGAAGATGAGACAAGTTCAATATGGTTGAACTATTGGAAAAGAACTTTTTACATGGGACATCAAAGATTCCTCCTAACAAGTTATAGTTATCTGAATAAAAAGGAGTTTTGACAGAATTACTAAGAATGTAAGAGTAAAGAAACAATTTGATGTATTTTTCAAAGTTAAAATCTAAGTATTGTGTAAGAAAAAATATCTCACATTGAGAAAGGGACCATTTAAAAAAAAAGTCAATCTTCTTAGATTTACCTTACTTGAAGCATTTAAAAGTTAGGGATTTGCTAAATGTTATGTATATCGAGAAAAATGTATGTGATAGTTTGTTGGGTGATGTGTCAATGTTTAGTGTGTTAAATGTTTAATTATGTGTTTTTACATGTTTATTAATGTAGAATACCATTACTTTGAGAATAAATGGAATTTCAGGTTTGCGGAGCTAAACATACACAATTCGGGTGGTTTTCGGGAGTTAAAATGGAAGCTAGAAGCTCACGAAGGATGCAAGACTTGAAAAATAGAATAAGTGAAGAAAAAGTGATGGGGGACGTAAATTACGTCCTATGCCAAGATCACGCAAACTCGGACGTAAAACTGGAAGCAATTGTGTTGTTTCAGAGGGTAGTAAATTACGTCCTTGAGGCCATAATTTATGTCCATGTGCTAACAACTATGAATTTTTAGGTTTTTGTTACATAATTAAAGGGTAAAAAAGGGGGCTACAGATTCATTCTTCACTAAGTCACTTTTGGCCATACAAGGAATAATTATGAGAGCAAAGAACACCTACGAATCCATCCCCTTATGCAATCGATTCCTACAACAACCGAATTTGATTCTATGAAGACCATGTGATGTAGGCCATAATAAGATAAGTAACTGAATCTGTTGATTCACAAAGAATGCCAAGAACAATTCTTCTAATTATCGTTGATTCACAAGGAATACTGATAATCACAAAATTCACACACTAACACACACTTATGATAGGGAGGAAAATAATTTTCATAAACTTTTGGCTCCTTGATCCAATGGTCGTTTTGGCTGGTTATACGCTCAAAACGGAGGCTTCTGGCTCAAGTTATATCCATTTTAGTGAAGCCTCCTTGGATAATTGATCCTGGGCTTCCAAATACAAAATTGTTTGCTCCTCACTGGACCCGCACCACCATGAGCGGCTAAATCAATCGTGATCTTCTTCGATGTAGATTTGTGTCTATGACATTCATTTAACATTAGTTGTTCTTAGATTGGGTTGAAATTTTGATTGACATGTTAAGCCATATGATTTCATTTATTGGTTGATTTCTTTAAATGGTTTTTATTTTTTTCAATCTTAATCTATCCTTATTAGTTTTTGGTTTCTTTAAATCATGAATATTATGAGTGTTAGGTTTTGGTTAGCTAATTAAAATTGGTGGTTTTTTAATAGATCCCTTTACAACTTGTTCTATCTCTATCACTAAAATTAATCAAACTATGGCTGGTCTGATGCTAGTTTTGATGCTTTGTTGGGCTTCTCAAAAGATATCTAACCATTAAACAATACAATCCTTAGGTCGATATATGAGGTTAAGAAGTTGCTAAAAGAAGTAGGCCTACAATATGAAAAGATTAATGCATGTGAAAACGATTGGGTTTTATTTTGGAATGAACATAAGGATGCTTCTTAGCATCGTACTTATGGCAAATCACACTTAAAGAAGAGTACCATGAACGTCCCTTCAAAAATTCTTTGGCATTTTCCTCCCATTCCTAGATTTTGAAGAATGTTTTCATCAACAAAATTAGAACATGACTTAACTTGGCATGCACAAGGTCAAGTCAATAATGGTAAGCTAACTCATCCTCGTGATTTCCCCTCGTGGAAACTTGTTGATAGCACATGGAAAGAATTCAAAAAACAAAATCAAAATCTCAGATTAGCCTTCTCCGTTGATGGTATCTATCCTCAGAAGTGATTAAGTTCCAATCAATATTATTGGTCAGTTATCCAGATAAAATATAATCTACCCTCTTATTTGTACATGTCATGAAAAATTAATGATGTTGACTTTCTTGATATCAGGGCCAAACCAACTTGGCAACAATATTAATGTTTACTTGGCAACATTGATAGTAGATCTAATGCTCTTGTGGGAAACTGGTGTTAAGACATATGATGCTTATAAGAAAGAATTCTTCAATCTTAGAGCAGTTTTACTTTAGACTATAAATGACATCCATACGTCTGGTAATCTTTCAGGGTGTGTACCTAAGGTTATTATGCTTGCCATGTGTATTTAGAGAATACTTGTTCACAATGGTTACTAAAGTCCAAGATAGTATGCTTCCTTAGGCATAAAAGATTCCTTCCAATTTAATATCATTTTTATAAAAGAAAAATACATTTCAACAATCAACAAGAGAAGAAATTTACAACTATCTGGCGGGGTCTCATAACACACGGGCTATGAAGATAAAGTCAAAAAAGGAAAAGTCAAATGGGGTCTAACAAGCGGGTTAAACTCAACTAGGTTAATGTTAGCGTGATGATTTAATTTTTTACTGAAATAACAACCTTAACTTCATTATCTAGATCAAATTTACAATGATCATTTGTTATACAACTGTGTAGTGTCCATGTCAGTCGGGAAATACTGAATGTGGGTACTATATGTTGAGTTTCATGAAAGATATAATTGATAAAGAAGTTAAAGTACCACTCAATGACAATGTAAGTATAGCATCAATTTTGAGATTTCTTTTATGAAAATTTAGATTCTGTAGCGTTTTTAATTTGATCATTTTGTTGGTTCACAAAATAGGTATTCTTAAAACTACTAGGGTGAATGAATAATGATGGTAATTTTGACCACGGTGTGTAAGTTTAGGTTGGTTTGGGCATTAAATATGAACTAACAAGTTGATTTGGGTTAGGCTATATTCGTAAGGGTAAGAATGGCCAAACGGGTCAGGTTGGGTCGACCCTTTTGAAACAACTCTTGCAGTTTTGATTAGAGTACAAACCAATCGAAAAAACGGGCTATTTTGGTCTTATACTTAAACATTAGTTCTTGATTGCAAGAATGTTATCTTTATGCATATTTGAATCTTAATTTGTTTTGATTTCAATTTGATGGATATTTTTTATGACATTTAAATCTCCAATTTTATATGATTCTATTTTTTGTTTCTAATTTTCAGGTTAGAGAAGAAAAATTGATTACACTGATGTTGATAATGATGAAATCTATGAAGAATGGTCATCTTATGTTGCAAACTTTATTTTTAGTTGACATTTTGTATCAAACATAGAATTAAATGTTTTAAACTTTGAAATGTTACTTATGTATTATAAATTATTGTATAAATCAATATTGTCTTTCAATATCTGTAGTTTATTTTGTATTATGTTATAAAACAGCTTTGACATGCACTCAAGTAGGTAATTGTAATTTTAAAATTGTCACATGTGAAAATTTTAAAAAAATGACATGCATTTACGACACACAAATGCGTGTCATTTTTATCTATGACAGAAAATCCTTGACACGCATTGCGTGTCATAAACATGTGTTAAACCCTTTTATGATATGCATTGCATGTCATTAAAGGTATATTTTCTAGTAGTGGTGATTTCTACAAAAGTGTGCCTTAATTATGCTTTTAGTTTTTGTGTTTTTTGTTTTGTTTTATAGTTTAATCACCAGATGCAAAGACACAAGTACGGGGAAACACATAGAATTTCAGGAGTATATTTGGGTTGTGTATGGGCAGGTTTACCCACAGCCCCTATATGATAATGGTGAATCACTTTAAGATAATCTATGATCAGCTCCATATGCACTTGCTTTGACTTTATTTTCTATTGTTTAATTTTATATGTACCTGGGGTGTGAAACAATTATGTGATCGGGTTGGTGTGATTTTTAGGTATAGGTTTATGTTAGTACGGCTATTTGTGTTATGTTATGTGATTGGGGCTAATGGTTAAAGTGAAATGGAAATTGGGAATGTTAAATACAACAATTCATACATTGGGGATAATGTATCCCTAGTGTGGGGATGGGAACCTTGTGGAATAATTAATATTTGGGGAAATAGAAATTTGGATAAATCTGAAAATCTTTGAATTTTTTTTCTCTTTTTCAAATACTAACCGATTGGTGTAGATCTTTGGTCATGGTCATATTCTTGTAGGTTAAAGCTTTTCTAGCAAGTAGTTTTAAAAAATGTGAAGAATTGCCTAACTAGAGTTGACAAGCTTTAGATAGAATAAATACATATGCATATCAACAACCCTATTTCCTACTTGCTGAGATTTTGAGCCTATAAAACACAATTATATGAATTCATTTGTTTGAGAATAGGCCATATTTACTTCTGTTGTAGAACTTGATGCACATCGAGACCATGGTCTAAATATTTGCACATAGAGGAGGAAGGCAATTTAGGATCCCTTTTATTTGTTATCTTTGATTATCATTACACATGTAGCCCTTTAGTAGCCATGTTGAGCCTTAATTATTATTATTATTTTTATTAAACTCGATGTAGAAAACCAAAGTTATCAATTGTTTACAGATCATATAAATATTCAAAGGATAAAAGTGTATAAAGTTTATCAAATAAAAATCACTTAAAAGGGGAAAAAATATGGAAAATGAAAAAAATATGTGGAAGTAGTTCAATAATGGATCAAAAGTTATCCAAATTGGTTAGCTATATGTAATAAAGATTGGTTAACGGTCTAATATCCATGTTTTCATAGTAGCCACTTTAAAAAGACAAAATTCCTTACCTTTATCTAAGCCCAAAACCCTTAAGTTCTTCTAATGTATGCAATGTCTATGTAAGTTGATCGAGGTATGATTGTTATACAATATAACACCCCGAAAACTAACTCGGTTTAGTTTAAAATATAAGAAAGAGTTCCGGTCTCACTTCAGATAAGTATATAGGCTAAAGTTGGGCACTTGGAAACCCACCTTTCATACCCTTATAAAAAGTTATATGACCGTGCCGTGCAAGGATATTTCTGCGAAGGAAGAGAGCTATTAGAGAGAGAAAGCTGCATTCTAGAAAGAGAAAGTTCAAGAATGCTCATCAAGGTATCAACTTTCTCGTAAAGAATCATAGATCTAGGCTAGATCTATGTTGTGCTTGTGTTTTAGCATAATTTTATGGTTAAAGTTAACACCTTTGCGTGTGCATGAATGTAGATCTCGAGTTTAAGCTTCTTGGTTCTAGGGTTTGCTCTTCAGCTCGAAGGTGAGTTCTGGATCCCCACCCTTTTAAGCTTTCTACTATTTTGGGGCTGATATGCATGAATAAATGTGTTTTATGGTGAGAGTTAATGTTACTAAATGTAAAGTTACTACCTTTAGACCTAGGGTTCAAGTTTTACTAACTTAATGATGTATTATTTATATATATGTAAGAACCCTAGACTTTATGCTAAAATTATAACTATTTTTAAAGAAAGAGAGGTAGAATATGGTTTGAATTTGAATCCTACCAAGAATACATAATCCACAGTTCCCATGATAACCTGCTCACCCACAATGATCCAAGTATAAACCAATGCAGATGAGTAAAAGCCTTAACCAAATTTGTTTATGAGGATGAGTGGACTGTGACCCACACTTGTTGTCCTTAGTCGCATTAGTTTCTTAGTTTTTCTAAGGGTAACTAATGCGGATGGGACATTGTTACCCATATTATTTTTCCTCAATTGCATTGGTTTTCTTATTCTGTCTAAGTGTAAACCAATAAGGATGGGTAACGGTTGCCCGCATTTGTTTTTGTAGAAAGGGTACCTGTTACCCGCATTTATTCACTCAACCACATAAAGCCTTGTCTACATTTGCCTACCCATCCGCATATACTGTTACCGCATCTGTCTCACACTTGCCCAAATTCAAAGGATCACTCTCAATAGTTTTTATATCCGCATTTGTCCAGAACGCCCGCATTAACTCCATACTTAGCTAAGATTATTGTGATCCGCATTAACCTTTAAAACACCTATACTAAATCACTGTTACCCATAACATTTTCCCATACCCTCCCTTAAGGATTGTAACACCCAAATTTTTATAAAGGCCAAAGTTGAAGGGTGAAAAGTGTAAAATAGTACAAAATTCAAAAGTGGGTGTATAAAGAGCATGGTCGCCCATGCTCTTTTTGCTGCTGCTTTTCGAAGAAGAAAAGAAAGAAAGAAAGCTGGGTTTTGTGTTTTCTCTCGGTCGAATTGTGAAGAAGAAGAAGAATCCTCAATGTTAGTAGGTTTTTGTGATTAATTGGTTCGGTTTCTGTGAGGTTTCAACCTTAGAAACTGATTTCTATGTGTTCTTGGTGTTTGGTGTTTGTTTTGGCTTGTTCTAGGTGTTTGAACTCTTGTGCACGCAAGTTGGGAGGAGATTCACTTGTTTGCTGCAATAGGTGAGTTCTAGGACCCCGATTCTCTGTTTTTAAACTTCTTTGGGGCTAAAAATGCATTTAAAATGTTTTACAACCGTCGTGTATGTTGACTGCTTATGTATGTGTATGAATTTCTATGTTTTATGAGGTTGTAAGCCTGCTCTAAGAGTTTAGCATGATAGATCGATGTTAAGAATGTATGAAAATAAGGTTTTAGAACTGGTTATAGCATAAGTCTCATTTACAGGTCTGATGGTTCATCCGCATTTACACCGTGATAATTGCCTAAGTGTTTTGTTCACCCGCATTCATTTTTGTTCAACCGCATTTGCCTAAATTCAGCCTAAGTGTTCATCAGCATTTCTTTTATACATGCGCATTTGCTACAGTGTCCAGCATTTCTTTTACGACAATAATTACCAAGTGTTCATCCGCATTAGTTTTTGTTCATCCGCATTTGCAAGTTGTTCATCCGCATTATGCAAGTGTTCATCCGTATTAGTTTTTGTTCATCCGCATTTGCAAGGTGTTCATCCGCATTTTGCAAGTGTTCATCCGCATTAGTTTTATTCACCCGCATTGGTTCTGTTCATCCACATTTCTTTAGGACTTAATAAATTTTCTGGAATTTTGGAAGATCAGAAATTAGGATTTGACCAAGGTTGACTTGATGCTTTTATTTGGTTATCTTATGCATGATGTGGGCTGCCCTTATGTGCCTATTATGATACTCTTATGTGACTTTATGTGGATTGCCTATGATCATAAAGTATTATTAATCAAGTGAATGATTAATATTAACAAAAAGTGGAACTTAAAGAATGAAAGACTTGCAAGTAAAAACTTACAAGAGGTGCACGACCATGTTGTCGTTAGCTCAACTGTGTACGGTTTAGCTAACCCAAAGGATGTACACAGGGTTAATCTTTAAGATTGAGGGGACCACTGTTGCTGCCCCGGTACTAGTGCCAGCATATGTGCACCATGGATGGAGTCTATTTATAGACTTCAAGGCCCAGTACCAGGTTTATGTGCATTATATAGGGGGTATAGCACTTTGATCCATATCGACAGTGAAAGATAATAATAAATAAGCAAGAAAGAGAATGGTGATGATGAAATGGATATGATTTGTATGTATGATGTGTGATCACATCCGAAAGAAAGATAAGATTTTTTTTCTAAGAAGTATTTTGTATACAAATCTATCAAGATATTTTTATGATTTTAAAACTAGAACTCACTCAGCAAAGCTGACTTTTATGCGTTTTCAGTTGGCAGGTAATATTGCTGAGGATGGCACTCGGGGAGGCTACTCGTCGGGACAAGGCTGGCATCCATTCATGAATATAACATTGTTGTTTTGTAATGCAAACTAATGATCTTTTGTAACTGTACCAAACATGTATTACTTAGCAACAGCATTTACAAATTAATGAATGGCTTTTAAATGTTTAAATTCCGCTGCATCGTGATAATGAATTATGAAATGTTTTATGAATAGTGCCGTGAATGTCCAACTGTGAGGTCTTCGGGAACAGGGCCTTACAAGTTGGTATCAGAGCCAAAGTTTAAGAGAAATGGGTAAATATTTTCAAAAACCTAAACTTAAACTGAAAATGGGACCGAATGGAGGGATGCCAGCCCGAGTAGCTACGTGCCATCAGGTATTTCTTTTTATTATGATAACCGGTATTATGTGTGCATGCTATTTGATTTATGTGCTTTAGTAGATTTGAATACTGATGTAGTTAGGATAGGATATGCTCGGGGAACAAAGAGTAAAGTAAGTGGCTAATCACAACTGGCCACTGTAATTAGGGACTTACTATACTTAACATTAACTGAGCTATTACCTTGAATGACCGTGTGAGTGTTTGAATCTTATAGTGTTAGAGGGTGGCTGGAGGTAGATCATCTAAGGCTTTTAGAGGTGGCGTACGGGGTGGTCGTGCTGGCAGACCCCGGGCCGCAAAGAACAAGGCAAGAACTACAGAGACGGCTCCTGCTGAGCCTGAGCTTCACCACCCGGAGGGAGTGGATGAGAATGCCAATTTGAGGGCCTCAGTGAAAGAGGCAGTGGTGGAGGAGGTTCACTAAGTGATGCAGATGATCCTACCGTCTGTCGTGACTGAGGTGATGCGGGACGTAAGGAAGGATGAGAGGAAAGAAAAGGAGGAAGAGAGAAGGGCTGCTACTGGGAGAAGAGAGAATGAGGGAAATCATGATGTTGAGGAGGAGATAAATGTCGAAAGGGGAGCCTCCAGTGATGAAGAAGATGTAGAGGTGCGGGAAACCGCGAGGGGATGCAGCTACGGGGCATTCCAAACGTGTAAACCCCCTACTTTTGACGGCAACGGTAACGCTGCTACTGCCCACAGCTGAGTTAGTGAGATGGAGGCAGTGTTGGATATTAGTGAGTGCAGGGAGGATCAGAAGGTGAAATTTGCCACTCACTCATTTGTCGACTCGGCTCTGTGTTGGTGGGACAATCTTGTCCAAGCCGAGGGCAACAGGGCTATCGGGTGGATGAGATTGAGTGAACTGAAAAAGTTAGTGATTGAGGAATTCTGTCCTTATCGAGAACTCAACAAGATAGAGAGAGAGTTCCTACAGCTTGAGGCGGGAACCATGACCCACCAGCAATATACCACCAAGTTTAATGAAATCGCGAGGCTGGTGCCCGATCAAGTTACACCGGCTTCAAGGAAGATCAAGCGGTATATTCAGGGGTTGCCTGCTGACATCCGTAGGCACTTGATCGCTGCCCGACCGAGCACTTTTAGGTTGGCGGTAGATTTAGCTGGGAGACTATATGATGAAAGAGAAGTGGAGGTGGTGGAGGTGAAGAAGACGGGTGGTAATAACAGGAGTTGGAACGGGAAGAGATTCGGGCGTGGTGGTTTCACCCCGAACAGTAAGAGGCCGAGGGTGGATGATCGCCGAGTGGTTACTGCAAGCTCGGGGTTGAGGAGGTGTGATAAGTGTGGGAAGGAACATAGCGGGGAATGCCTCTTGGGAATGAATGTCTGCTACAAATGTTGCAAGCCCAGTCACATTTCAAAGATGTATGGAGCCCTATGGTGCTTTAACTATGGTGAAGTCAACCATATGAACAAGGATTGCAAGAAGCCAAGGGCTGAAAGTTCTGGGTTGAAGAAGAGGCTGGAAGAAGGAGGGCAGAGGGCAAGTGCAAGAGCCTTCACGATGACCCGAGAGGAAGCCCGGGTAGACCCCGACGTCGTGTCAGGTGTGTTCCTAGTAAACCAAACTTATGCCTCTGTATTATTTGATTCTGGTGCTAGTAGGAGTTTTATATCTGCTACTTTCTGTGCTAAGCTGCCTGTTAGTAGTAGAAGAATTGATGAGTCATTTGATGTAGAAACTGCTATTGGTAAGTCTACCAGAATCTCTGATATGATTGAGGATTGTGGCATAGAGTTAGAAGGCCATAGGTTCTCTGCTAAACTATTTATGATGCCCCTAGGCGGATTTGATGTAGTTCTGGGGATGGATTGGTTAGCAGCCTATGAGGCAAACATCGTGTGTCGGAAGAAGATGATTCGGTTAGTTGCACCCAATGGGAGTTCAGTGATAGTTTATGGTGATCGCGTCACTACGGTTCCGAAAGTGATTTCGATGGCAGTGGCAGAGAAGTGTATGAGGCGCGGATGTTGTGCCTACTTGGCATACGAAAAGGATGTGGACGCATCGATACCATAATTAGTAGAAGTGCCAGTGGTACGTGATTTCCCAGATGTGTTTCCCGAAGATCTACCAGGTGTGCCACCGGACCGTGAGATAGAATTTCAGATCGACCTGATGCTCGGTGCGCAACCCGTTGCCAAGGCACCGTATCGGTTAGCTCCGACCAAGATGAAAGAACTGATGGATCAGCTACAAGAACTGATGGATAAGGGGTTTATTAGACCGAGTATCTCTCCTTGGGGTGCTCTGGTATTATTCGTAAAGAAGAAAGACGGTAGTATGAGAATGTGTATAGACTACCGAGAGTTGAACAAATTGACAGTGAAGAACAGATAACCCCTACTAAGGATTGATGACCTGTTTGACCAGCTTCAAGGTGCCAGTTGGTTTTCCCGAATAGATCTTCGATCTGGCTACCATCATCTGAAGGTAAAGGAACAAGATATCCTGAAGACAGCATTCTGCACGCGTTATGGACATTACGAGTTTCTCGTTATGTCATTCGGTTTAACTAACGCGCCAGCTGCCTTTATGGATCTGATGAACCGAGTGTGTCGGCCGATGTTAGATAAATCAGTGATTGTGTTTATTGACGATATTCTGATTTATTCAAAGAGCAAAGAAGAACATGCCGGCCACCTACGTGAAGTGTTAGAGACACTTAGAAAGGAGAAGTTGTATGCTAAATTCTCTAAGTGTGCTTTTTGGTTGCGCGAAGTTCAATTTCTGGGTCATGTGGTGAATACCGAAGGAATTATGGTGGACCCGGCAAAGGTTGAGGCGGTAATGCAATGGAAGTCTCTAAAGACGCCATCCGAGACTCGCAGTTTCTTGGGTTTGGCGGGTTACTACCGAAGGTTTATCCAAGACTTTTCCAAGATAGCCTCACCTTTGACTAAGTTAACACGCAAGGATGTGAAGTTTGTGTGGGGACGAGAACAGGAGGATACTTTTGAGGAGTTAAAAGCAAGATTAACTCAAGCTCCTGTCTTGACATTGCCCGAAGGAAGTGATGACTTAGTGGTGTATTTAGATGCATCTTATTCGGGACTGGGTTGCGTGCTAATGCAACGTGGACGAGTGATAGCTTACGCATCCCGACAGTTAAAGACCCACGAAGTTAATTACCCCACTCATGATTTAGAATTGGCTGCGGTGGTCTTTGCATTGAAAATCTGGAGGCACTATTTATACGGGACCAAGTGCACAATCTTCACGGATCACAAGAGCTTGAAATATTTTTTCGAGCAGAAAGATCTCAACATGAGGCAGAGGAGGTGGTTAGAGCTTATTAAGGATTATGATTGTGAGATCCATTACCACCCGAGTAGGGCCAACTTAGTGGCCGATGCCCTTAGCCGGAAGGAGAGACCCGAACAGATTCTGGTAAAGGCATATCAGTTGGTGATGACCTCAGATGTGATGACGCAAGTTAAAGAGTTTCAAAGTGAGGCGTTAAAAGAAGATCGCCTCAACTCTGAACGAATGAAAGGTCTAGTTACAGAATTAGGGGAGAATACCCACGGTGTTAAAACCCACTTTGGGCGAATGTGGATTCCTCGATATGGGAATCTATGTGGGCGAATTATGGATGAAGCTCATAAGACTCGATACTCCATTCATCCTGGTGCTACCAAGATGTATCAAGACATGAAGAAAGACTACTGGTGGCTGGGTATGAAACGTGACGTGGCAGAGTATGTGAGTAAGTGCCTTACTTGCTTACAAGTGAAGGCAGATCATCAAAAGCCATACGGGAAGATTCAACCGTTGGATATACCCGAGTGGAAGTGGAAGCACATCACCATGGATTTCATCATGAAGCTACCCCGTACGGCGAGGGGGTATGATACCATATGGGTGATAGTTGATCGTCTAACAAAGAGTGCTCACTTCCTACCGATCCGCGAGACGTATTCCTCTGAGAGACTGGCGGAGCTGTTCATCAAAGAGATTGTAGCTCGCCATGGTGTGCCGGTGTCTATTGTGTCAGATCGTGACACCCGGTTCACATTGAAGTTTTGGAAGAGATTCCATGATGCCATGGGGATGAGAATACATATTAGCACGGCTTACCATCCTCAGACAGATGGTCAGTCTGAGCGGACGATTCAGACGCTCTAGGATATGCTTCGGGCATGTGTGATCGACTTTGGAGGGAGTTGGGATGATCACCTACCGTTGGCGGAGTTCTCGTACAACAACAGTTATCATGCCAGCATTGGTATGCCACCATACGAGATACTGTACGGTAGGAGGTGTAGAACGCCCGTGTATTGGGGAGATATTGGGCATAACAAATTGGGAAGCATCGAGATGATTGAGGCTACGACTGAGAAGCTGGAAAAGATCAAAGCCTTTATGAAGGCAACGAAGGATAGACAGAAGTCGTATGCCGATAAGAGGCGTAGACCCATCAAGTTCAATATGGGTGATAAAGTTATGTTAAAGGTTTCGCCTTGGAAAGGGATCATCCGATTCCGGAAGAGGGGAAAGTTGAGTCCAAGATACATAGGGCCTTTCCGAATCGTTACATGAGTAGGAGAGGTGGCCTACCGTCTGGAATTGCCCGATAAGTTAAGTGGGATTCACCCGACGTTCCATGTATTTCATCTGAGAAAATGCTTAGCCGATGAAGATATGATTGTGCCACTGGAGGATATCGAAGTGGATGAAAGACTCAACTATGTGGAGCAACCAGTGGACATCATAGACAGGAAGGAGAAAAGATTGAGAAATAAAGTGGTTCCGCTTGTATGTGTGCAGTGGAAACACTGGAAGGGTTCTGAGTCTACGTGGGAGACTGAAGAAGAAATGAAGCAGCACTACCCTCAGTTATTTGAAGAATGACAGGTTTTGGGGACGAAACCTCTTTAAGGGGGGAGACTGAAGAAGAAATGAAGCAGCACTACCCTCACTTTTGTTCAGCCGCATTTGCCTAAATTCAGCCTAAGTGTTCATCAGCATTTCTTTTATACATGCGCATTTGCTATAGTGTCCAGCATTTCGTTTACGACAATAATTACCAAGTGTTCATCCGCATTAGTTTTTGTTCATCCGCATTTGCAAGTTGTTCATCCGCATTTGCAAGTTGTTCATCCGCATTCTACAAGTGTTCATCCGCATTAGTTTTTGTTCATCCGCATTTGCAAGTTGTTCATCCGCATTTTGCAAGTGTTCATCCGCATTAGTTTTGTTCACCCGCATTGATTCTGTTCATCCGCATTTCTTTAGGACTTAAGAAACTTTCTGGAATTTTGGAAGATCAGAAATTAGGATTTGACCACGGTTGACTTGATGCTTTTATTTGGTTATCTTATGCATGATGTAGGCTGCCCTTATGTGCCAATTATGATACTATTATGTGACTTTATGTGGATTGCCTATGATCATAAAGTATTATTAATCAAGTGAAAGATTAATATTAACGAAAAGTGGAACTTAAAGAATGAAAGACTTGCAAGTAAAAATTTACAGGAGGTGCACGACCATGTTGTCGTTAGCTCAACTGTGTACGGTTTAGCTAACCCAAAGGATGTACACAGGGTCAATCTTTAAGATTGAGGGGACCACTGTTGCTACCCCGGTACTGGTGCCAGCATATGTGCACCACGGATGGAGTCTATTTATAGACTTCAAGGCCCAGTACCATGTTTATGCGCATTATATGGGGGGTATAGCACTTTGGTCCATATCGACAGTGAAAGATAATAATAAATCAGCAAGAAAGTGAATGGTGATGATGTAATGGATATGATTTGTATGTGTGATGTGTGATCACATCCGAAAGAAAGATAAGATTTTTTTTCTAAGAGGTATTTTGTATACAAATCTATCAAGATATTTTTATGATTTTAAAACTAGAACTCACTCAGCAAAGCTGACTTTTATGCGTTTTCAGTTGGCAGGTAATATTGCTGAGGATGGCACTCGGGGAGGCTACTCGTCAGGACAAGGCTGACATCCATTCATGAATATAACATTGTTGTTTTGTAATGCAAACTAATGATCTTTTTTAACTGTACCAAACATGTATTACTTAGCAACAACGTTTACAAATTAATGAATGGCTTTTAAATGTTTAAATTCCGCTGCATCGTGATAATGAATTATGAAATATTTTATGAATAGTGCTATGAATGTCCAACTTTGAGGGTCTCCGGGAACGGGGCCTTACAAGGATTCATACCCTTTTATACTTATCTTGTAAATTATAAAACAAGTTTTAAAAGGAATATTGATATGATTGCCCCTGGCTTGCTGTGTGTTTGCATCTCACTGGTTTGCTCTATTCTAACAACATATTGGCTTGCTGTCTGCTTGCATCTCACTGGTCTGCTATGTGTGCTAATAACATATTGTCCTGCTATGTGCTTGCATCTTATTGGTCTGCTTTGTGCTAACAACATATTGGCTTGCCACATGCTTGCATCTCACTGGTCTGCTTTGTGCTAGCAACTATAGTAGCTTGCTTCGTGTTAGCAACCATAGAAACTAGCTTGGTGCTAGTAGGTTAAAGCCTTGCTTAAATGCAGGACATGATCACTGTATGTTAGCCATGTTATAATGTTATGTTATGAATGAATTATGATATCTATGTTATAAAGAAGGTTTTTCACTGTGATCATTCTTCAAAGCTTTTATAAAAATGAAACTCATGATTTTGGAATTAAGACTAGAACTCATATAACTATGCTGACTTTTATTATGTATTTCAGGTAAATCAAAGTTGAGATGAGTTGCTGATGCTTAGGCATGAAGAAGCACCCGGATATGAGACTGGCATCCTGTTAAATGTTTTATGTGAACCTGAATATTCAATGATTTTCTGTTGATCTTATGATTAACTAACTAAGACTTAGTTGAAATCAACTATTCATGTTTACTCTGCACTAAGACTATGAAATTTAAGTTTATGAATTACGGTTATGTTCTTGAAACCAACTGTGAGGTTGTCGGGAAACTGGTCCTTATATACAAGCATATGCTAACAGGATGACATACATGGCTATTGAGTTATTATACTAGTACATCATTTACTAGTCCATATATAAAACCAAGAGGAGTGAACCATTGTAATAGGTGTGTACATGAAAACAAAAAATTAGAAGCATGTTAAAGTTAGTTGGGTGATATCCTATTTTTACTTGCATATCATTTTACTTGCTAGAATGTAAATCTATTAAACGATGTAAGTCTTATGAATAAGAGTATGACCTTGGACCTGAGCTAAGAGTCAGTATAACTAAGAGAAACTATCTAATATGGGTTTCTAAATAATTACATGACAACTTTCCTTGAGACAAGCAAAACTCAAGTGTGGCATGTGATGTCTTGGTTTTATTCACTATGTTAACATGTTAATTATATGTTTTACATGTTTGTTAATCTAGAATTTCATTACTTTAAGAATAAATGGAATTTTAGGTTTGCAGAGCTAAACGAACATAATACGGATGTTTTTCGGGAGTAAAAATGGAAGCCGGAAGCTCACGAAGGAAGAAAGACTTGAGAAATTGAAGAAGTCAAGAAAAAGTGATGAGGGACGCAAATTACATCCCTATGGACGTAATTTACGTTATATGCCAAGATCAGCAAAATGGAGCATGCAAACTAGGACATAAAACATGAAGAAATTGTGCTATTTCAGGGGGTAATAAATTACGTTCTGAGGACATAATTTATGTTCCTGTGTTGACAACTATGAATTTTAAGTTTTTGTGACCTAATTAAAAGGTAAAAAGGGGGGCTACGAAACCATTTTTCACTAAGTTGTTTTTGAAAATACAAGGAGCAATTTTGAGAGTAAAGAACACCTACGGATCTATCCTTTTATGCAATCAATTTCAACAGCAACCAAATTTGATTTTATGAAGACCATGAGCAGCTAAATTATCTGTGATCTTCTTTCGGTGTAGGGTTTGTGTTTATGACTTTCTTTTAAGTTGTTCTTAGATTAGGTTGAAGTTTTGATTGGCATGTTAAGCCATATGATTCCATTTATTAGTTGATTTCTTTAAGTGGTTTTATTTGATTTGAATCTTAATCTAATCCTCATCAGTTTTTGGTTTCTTTACATCTTGAATATTGTGAGTGTTAGGTTTTGATTAGCAAATTGAAATTGGTAATTAGTGAATAGGTCCGTTTACAACGCGCTCTATCTTAATCACTAAAATCAATCAAACAAATATAATTATGTCTATTTGATTGTTTGCTAAGTATAACTAGTTTACAACTAGTGTTTTACAAACCTGAAACCTGGAGTGAATCATTCTTCTAATTATTGTGTTTACAACCAATCAAGTTTATTAATTTGCAAACTTGTTTTCTAAATCTATCGTTAATTCATTGGTATTTTCTTTATAAAATTTAGTTTATTGAACTATAACTACACTTTTCACAAATTCCTCATGAAGACAACCTCACTTACCCTAATAGTATAGGGGAGCTAAGTATTAAGTTTAATTTTTTTTAGTAGAAGATGACAATCTACATCATTAGGTTTATTATCAAATATTCCTAGAAAAAATAATGATAAGATTAATATCCATAAAGACTTGCAACAAACGGGAATACATAAAGAACCTGACCTTGTTGAGTAAGGTAAGAGTATTTATCTGCGACGCGCTTCTTATACTATATCAAAACCAGAAACAACAAGGTTTTTTAAATGTTTACGCGAAACATCAAACAATGGTGTCAATGAAAGACTCTACATTGTTTGGTTTGAAGTCTTATGATTTTCATGGTTTGATGACACATATAATTAAAATTGCAATTCAAGGATTGTTAGTAGAGAAAATCTGACATACAATCATAAAATTTTATTTGTTTTTTTTAACATTTTTTACCTGAGAATTACTAATCCGAGATGTTGTATACATGGAAAAAAGAAATTATCATCACGCTCAGTGAATTAGAGATGTATTTTTTGCCATCTTTTTTTGACATGATGGTTCACATGGTATCTCACATCTAGGAGAAATCAAAGCTTTCGGTCCTGTATTTCTACACTATATGTACCCCTTTGAAAGATATATGAGTTTCTTAAAAGCTTATGTAGAAAATTGTAATCGATCTCAGGGTAGTATTGTAATTGTTGAAGGATATGCTATCGAGGAGGTTACTGAATTTTGTACAGGTTATTTGTAAGGCCCCGTTCCCGAAAACCCCACAGTTGGTCATTCATAGCATATTTCATATTAAAACACATTTAGATTCATCAAAACAAGGAAACTTTGTAGCGGATTAATTTAATAAAAACCATAGCATTTATTAACCATTACTTTTGCCAAGAAATATATTGTTGTTGCTAGTTACCAAAAGAACATCTAGCTGCATTTCAAAACAAAAATAATTTTTCAGCGTGTCATGGATGCCAGTCTTTATTTGCCATGTAGCTTCAACCTCATGCCATTCCCAACAACACCATTACCTGCCAACTGATATGCATATGAAAAGTCAACGTTGCCGAGTGGGTTCTAGTTTAATAATATAGAAAAATATACTTTTGTAAACTTCACTTGGTGATCATTCATCATTATACATATTCAATCATTAAGAGATTCTTTATGTGACATCTGGTAATTTTCCGTTACCAAACTCCGTTAGTTCCGTTAGGTCTTGTATACACGTGTCATGAGCACACACTAGTTGTCGTTGAACGTTGGTGACTTAATAACAATTATCTATGATAAACAGATAATAACTTGATTAATAATGTGATTATTAAGTTATGCTTATGTGCCTATGTGATTTTAAATATTATTTGTGAATTTTATCTTGTAACGTGACGACGTGTTATATTTATTGCATGTGTTTTGTAGCTATTGAAAATTATGCATGATTATCATTGTTAGTTTATAATATTTGTGTTTAGTAGTTAAAACCTTTTAAAAAGTGTTAAAAGAGAAAGTTTTAATAAAATGTGATCAAGGAGGGATTAATTTGTAAAAACTATAAAACTTAAATATGGTAAAAACCCAACCCTAGCCCCCATAACCCCCATTACGGCCGAAACCTCTTCCCCTCCCATTCTTTGTGATTTTGATCAACAACAACAATCAAGCATACATTTTGATTAGTTCCAAGTGATTACAACGTGTAGCAAGCATCAATTCTTGATAATTAAGCGATTAAAGGTTAGATTTTTATTGTTTTTCATGGTTTTTGGGTGTGGGCCGAAACCCTAGTTTGAATGGGTGCTAGATGTCGAATTTTGTGATGTTTGATGATTGTATGATGTTAGTTAGATTGTATTGATGTTAGTTTACGTGGATTATACGAGAAATTCGTGGTTTTGATGCGTAGTTCATACCTTACTAATAATAGTAACTTTTATGCATGAACTTGATAAATTGATGATGGATTGATGATGTTATGATGTTGATAATGTTGTATGAACGTTGGATTATGATTATTATACAAGAAATCCATGAATTGATCATGTAGTTCATACCTTGCTATAAGTAGAAACTTTTGGATATGAGATTTGTGAATTATGATGATTTGATGATGTTGAACATGTTTAAATGATAGTTATGAGCTTGAATAGGTATTGTGTTGATGAATTCATGATTGAATTGAGCGTTAGATTGATTTTGGGATGTTACTTTCCCAAAAGGGAAACTTTAATTTTGAAGATCATTGGATATTGTTAATTGAGCATGTTCATGAAGTTAGGGTTATGCTAGAATGTTTATTGATGGTGTCTAATGTGGTGGAATGTGTTAATTGGGTTGTATGGATACTTGATTGGTCAATTGGGAAATTTGGACTTTTATGGATTATACATGATGATGGATTATGTTTGGAGATTATGGAATCATGCTTGCGATTGTAATAGATCATTGTTGGGTATGTTGTTTGGCATGAATCTTGTTGAATAGTGGAATGATGATCGTCATACACGCGTGCGAATCTGAGGCCCCTACTTAGTAGGATTGGCAGGGTTTAAGGTGTGAAGTCATGAGTGGCTTCACATGGCATGTTGTGTATGATTAGACTTTATGTATGATGTACTAGTTATGATGTAATTATAATTGTGTAGAGCATGTTGACTACTTGAGATTCATATGAGTTGTATGATAATCTAAGTTGTATGATGATCTTGGTAGAACAAGTGGTTGATGAAGTGATATACGTGAACAACTTGTATGATAACCATGTATGATGAGTTGCTATGCTTGATTAAAAGGGATTTCAATTAATATGTCACCAACGGGTCAAACGGGTCAACTGAGTCAAATGTGTCTTGTTTTTCTAAAACCTTTGGTCAATGTGTTTATTAAGCACTTAGGGTTGTTAATGATTCTGTGTACACGTACTCATGTACTTGCGTGTTCTAGGTAACCTCTGAAGGTTGTCTTTCCTCTCTCTCAAGTTAGCTTTAATATCATTCGTGTGCACACCAGGTGAGTTCATGCCCCACTTTATTTTATACTCTCTTTTAGGGGAGATAGCATACTCGTTCTGAAACGCTTTATTGATTATAAGTTGTGTATAGTGTAATGTAGTGCGACATACTATGAAAGTCCTCACACTTTCGGGTCGTTAATATTGGAACTAACGGGAAATCTTGGGTAGTACTACTAGGTTTGACAAGCCCCACCTGTGCGACTCGAGGTCTAACGGGTGCAATATTGTCCTAACACATGGTGTCATGACCTAGTAAGTCATGACGGGAGGCAATCAAACGAAACGCTGTCAGTTTCGATCACGAAATCACTATGATTATTATTTGTGAATTTAGACTAGCTATCTAATTCAATGCACTCTTATGTTTTATAACTGCTACTGTTATGTTTTACGCAAACTCTTGAACTCAGCAACCATTGTGTTGACTCTTTTAGTATGCTATTCTCAGGTCGTGACTAATGAAAAGCCTAGGAGCACTCACGGGTCAGCATTTGTGGGTCAGCATTGTTGGGAACATTTGTTGGTTCTTACTATTGGAATTATTGTGCATTTTGTTTTGAACAACGGTTGGCGCGTGTTTGCGCATTTTACATTACATTACATTACTTTGGTTTGTCTTGTTTATAGAACGCTTCCGCACTATTTTAAAGTTTTAAACTCTGATTTTGTTTGAATATTTCATATAGAGTCGTTCTGAGTAACTAATGACTGAGATCCTGGTTTGTTCACACGCCTCGCGGTAAAACCACGCACGTGGATTTTGAGGGTGTGACACTTTATCTTTCTTTCTTTCATTATCTTTCACTTTCATTGTCTAGGTTTACACAAATCAAGAGCCTATATTGTTGGTTGGCAACAAATGCCGAACTATGACATCAGGTAATTTTCCGTTTCCAAATTCCGTTAGTTCCGTTAGGTCTTGCATACACGTGTCGTGAGCACACACTAGTTGTCGTTGAACGTTGGTGACTTAATAATAATTATCTATGATGAACAGATAATAATTTAACTAAAAATTTGAATATTAGTTTGTGGTTATGAGATTTATGAATTTTAAATATTATTTGAAAATTTTACTTGATAATGTGATTACGTGTAAATATTGTTCATGTGTTTTGTTATTAGTTGAAATATATAATTATTATTGATGATTAATAATATTTGTGTTTAGTAGTTAAAACCTTTTAAAAAGTGTTAAAAAGATTAGTTTTTATAAAATATAAACAATGGGGGTTAAGTTGTAATTACCATAAAACTAAAACTTAACAAAATTAAGCCAAACCCTAGCCCCCAAACCACCCAAATCGGCCAAAGCCTCCTTCCCCTATCATCTTCACGAATTTTGATAAAAAACGCACTATTTCATTCGATTTTGCTTGGCTTTGATCATTACAACACTGTAGCAAGTTCAATTCATGGCCAATTACGCGTTTAAAGGTTAGATTTTAACAAGTTTTTCTTCTTGTACTTCATGATTTGATGATTGTATGATGTTAGTTTTATTGCTTTGATGTTAGTTTACATGGATTGTGCAAGAAAAGTCATGAAATATAGTGGTTGTTCATTCCTTGCTATAAGTAGAAACTTTTGGATATGAGGCTTGTGAATTATGATGATTTGATGACGTTGGTCGTGTCTAGATGATAGTTATGGACTTGATTAGGCATGATGTTGATGAATTCATGAATGAATTGGGTGTTGGGTTGATTTTGGGTGTTATTTTCCCGAAAGGGAAACTTTATTTATGTAGATCATTGGATATTGTTAATTGAGCATGTTTATGATGTTAGGATCATGTTAGAATGTTTGTTGATGTTGTCTATGGTGGTAGATTGTGTTATTTGGGTTGTATGAATGCTTGATGCACAACTTTAGAAATTTAGACTCTTATGGAATATACATGATAATGGATGATGTATGATGAGCTTTATAGCACATAAGGGTTTGTAATGTGGCATACTTGAATAACTTGTGTGATAACCATGTATGATGGATTGCTATACTTGATTAAACTAGAATTTAACTTGACATGTCACCAACGGGTCAAATGGGTCAACTTGGTCAAATGAGTCTTGTTTCCAAAACCTTGGGTCAATGTGCTTATTAAGCATTTAGGGTTGTTAAGTTTTCTGTGTACACGTACTTATGTACTTGTGTGTTCTAGGTAACCTTTGAAGGGTTGTCTTTCCACTCATCATTAGCTTTTACAATCATTCATTTGCGTACCAGGTGAGTTTAATGCACCACTTTTACTACTTCTCTTTTTGGGGGAGAAAGCATACTTGTTTTAAAATGCTTTACTGATATAACATGTGTTTGGTAAGACATAGTGGGTTATACCATAGAAAGTCCTCACACTTTTGGATCGTTAATTAAGGAATCTAGCAGGAAATCTTGGGTAGTACTAATGGGTCTGACAAGCCGCTCCCGGGTGACTGGAAGTCAACGGGTGCAATATTGTTCTAAACGACTAACAGCGTCACGACCTGGTATGTTGTGGCGGGAGGCAAACAAACAAACATAGTCAGCTTCGATCGCTAAATCACTATTGTTCTTTACTAATGAAATTAGACTAGCTATCTATTTCAATGCACTTGTTTGTATTTTTACTAACGCTACTGCTTATGATTGATTACAAACTCTTGAACTCACCAACCATCGTGTTGACACTTTTAGTATGCTTTTCTCTAGTCAATTCTAGCAGCTGCCCTTAGGAGCACACACGCGTCAAGCATGCTTTGTTCAAAAAATGTTTACTTTTAATTTAGCATTTACTTACGTATTTTGGTTTGGGCGCGTGTTTTGCACAGTTTACTTTTAGTACCTTGTGTTTGGGTTATTTACAAAATGCTTCTGCAAATATTTTAGAGTTTTAAACTCTAATTTGTTTAAATGTTTCATATGGAGTCGTTCTGAGTAACTAATGACTGAGATCCTGGTTTGTTCACACGCCTCGTGGTAAAACCCCGCACGTGGAATTTGAGGGTGTGACAGATTGGTATCAGAGCCATTGGTTATAGGGAACTAGTTTGCATACACACTAGACTATAACCGCACAGTTGGTTAGTTACTCGTTACTTATCCCTTACTGTATATTCATTGGCATACACGTCACGTACCTCGCAGCGTGGCATCGTCTTCACGGGCTCTGGGTAAGAGCCTACATGTTCTGAGTCACCTCCTCCTCCTCCTGTACCTGATAGAGGACCTAACTAGCCCTGACATCCTTATCCTTCTGAAGAGATAGACTGGGATCAGCCTTTTGTGCTACCCGAGCGCGGCGCTCCACGAAACTGCCACCTATGTTGATCGCATGGTCTACAGGGAGCGTGTTCAAGCTATAGCTACTACTAGCCCTAGGACTAGGTCAGCAACTGCCTTTTCGACACCTACCCTTCCTTCTCTGCGTATTCCTCTCAAGCAGGCGGTTGCAGCTTTGGTTGCTACACTGAACACTGAGTGACAACGTATCAGAGGGCTTACTGACGAGAACTCCACTTTGCGACACGAGATGCGTCAGCTACGTTTACTGGTAGAGACACTTCTGGAGTGACTTTCTATGTTTATTGGTGGACATCATAGCTTGACTGGTAACGTTTTTGCACTTACTGAGCGCATGTCCGCGCAAGAGCTTCACAGCATAGGGACAGATGATAGAGTGACTGAGCTGGAGGCATAGCTACCGGCACTTCAGATTGCGGATGCCCCTTCACCTAGGGAAGACCCTAATGAGGAAGACCCTGAAGAGGAACCTGAAGAAGAACCAGAAGAGATGGAAGAGGACAGTGATGGATCTGATGTGTTGGATTGATTTATACATTCATTTGTCTTGGACTACATAGTGTTTCTTTTCTTTTGAAACCTATGTGGGAAGGGTTGTTTCCCACCCAACTGACAAACTGAAAATTTTGATATTGATGGAATATTTTGTGACTCATTTACAATTTATTTGTCTTTGGTTATTATTTTGGTTATAAATGTTGTGGTTGTGACAAATTCATTATTTCTTACTATTTACTATACTTCAATGAGATTAATACGTTGGATGTTACTCATTATTGTATTTGTGAATGTAAAGTGAAATACGGACGGTCAAGGTAGAGGATGTGGTCGTGGCCGTGGATGTGTGCTGGTGGACGTGGTGCCGGTGCTGTAAACATGACCCCAGCTGAGTTAGCCGCCTTAATCAATCAACATGTGCAGGCAGCGCTGGGCGCTCAAGCTACCCAATTTGGAGGTAAACGATGACCCTGGTCATCACTTACGTAAATCTGCTATTAGATGGTTAATCCGTTTGGTTTGACTAAATAATCCAAAACATTGAATACAGGACCGCCAGCATGCACGTATAAGGCGTTCATGGGCTGTAAGCCCCACACATACAGTGGAGCCGAGGGAGCTGTAGGACTTGTGCGTGATTTGAGAAGACCGAGTCAGTTTTCGCCAAGTGCAACTGCCTAGTAGCAGACCAGGTGAAATACGCCACGAGGACACTTGAGGATGCAGCACGTTCGTGGTGGAATGCATAGGTGCAGATGCTTGGCCAGGCGATGGCAAATGCTTTACCATGGGATGAGTTTAAAGCAATGATGATGGAGAAATATTGTCCTTACAATGAAGTCCAGAAGTTAAAAGCTGAGTTCTGGCAATTGAAGATGGAAGGATCTGAGATCGAGGCTTACACTACGAGGTCTCACGAGTTGGCGACACTTTGCCCTGGCATGATTGACCGGCCGATCAAACGGATTGAGCTTTATCTGCGTGGATTGGTTCAAGAGATACAAAGTATGGTGACTGCTGCGAACCTCCCTACTATTCAGTAGGTTATTTGATGGGCTCACAAGCTTACTGACCAAGCGGTGGAGCAGGGAAAGCTACCCAAACGGGGCGCTATGGCAAGCGTGCCTGACAATAAACGCAAGTGGGATAACTCTGGCAACAAGGGATCTTCGTCAAACAGCCAATCTCAGCAACATCAGTAGCAATAACAGCACACTCAGCAGCATCAGCATCAACAGCAGCAAAGAAGGTTTGACAACAACCGTAGTTTCAATCAATCATCTTCTTCATCTCAAGGACAAGGTGGATACATGCGGAAGTATCCCAAATGTAATCGATGCAACTACCACCACACCGGTAGGTGTGACAATTTTCGATGCCAGCGTTGTGGTAAGGCTGGACATGCGGCAAAGGATTGCCATGGTGAATTGATGAAGGAGGCTCATCAACCCCAAGAAACACCAAAAGGTTGCTTTGAGTGTGGAAAGGAAGGACACTATAAGAGGAATTGTCCTTAATTAAAGAAGAACGGGAATGGTGCTGGAAACGGTGGAAACAACAACAACAACAATAATGGCAATGGTGACAATAACGGTGGCAACAATGATGGAGCTAAAGGGAGAGCCTTCGTCATGGGTTCAGGTGAGGCTCTAAACGAGCCTACTGCTATTACTGGTAAATTTCCTATTAATGGTCAATTTCCTACTGTATTGCTTGACACTGGAGCCGATAGAAGTTTTATCTCTACTAAGTTTAGTAGTCTCTTAAGTGATATGCCTTCTCAGTTAGAATCTAAATATATGGTAGATTTAGCTGATGGTAAGCAAATCCACGTGACACACAACCTTAAGGGTTGCGAGACAGAACTTGCTGGTCATACTTTTGACATCGACCTCATGCCTGTTACGCTTGGGAGTTTCGATGTAGTCGTGGGCATGGATTGGCTTTCCGAGAAGCAGGCGGAAGTCATTTGCCACGAGAAAGTTATCCACATTCCTCTCCTGGATGGGGAAATTCTCTTAGTTAAGGGAGAGAAAGGTGGTTTTGTGATAGGCATCATATCGTTTATGAAAGCGCAGAAGTGGCTACGTAAGGGTCGCTTAGCTATATTAGCCCTTGTAACTGACAAGCAACCGGAGGAAAAGAAGATAGAGAACATTCCGGTAGTTCGTGACTTTCCAGAGGTGTTTCCAGAGGATCTACCTGGACTACCACCTCATCGTCAAGTTGAGTTCCAGATTGATTTGACTCCCGGAGCCGCTTTGATTGCTAGAGCACCTTACCGGTTAGCCCCGAACGAACTACAGGAGCTATCTGCACAACTATAGGAGCTGTTGGATAAAGGGTTTATTCGACCGAGCTCATCACCTTGGGGAGCACCTGTTCTCTTCGTCAAGAAAAAGGATGGCACATTTCAAATGTGTATCGACTACAGAGAGCTAAACAAAGTTATAATAAAAAATCGATATCCCTTACCTCGTATAGATGATTTGTTTGATCAACTGCAAGGGTCAAGCTACAACTCTAAGATTGATTTGTGGTCTGGGTATCATCAACTGAGAGTCCGAGTGGAAGACATCTCGAAGACTGCATTCCGTACACGTTATGGTCATTATGAGTTCTTGGTCATGCAATTTGGGTTGACAAATGCACCAGCAGTATTCTTGGATCTCATGAATCGTGTGTGGAAACCCTATCTTGATCATTTTGTTATCGTTTTTATCGATGACATATTGATCTATTCGAGGACCAAGGAAGAACATGAAGAGCACCTAGGCCTAATCTTGGAATTACTTAAAAGGGAACAACTGTACGCCAAGTTTTCCAAGTGTGATTTCTGGATATGCGAAGTACAATTTCTGGGTCATATTGTTAACAAGAAAGGTATACATGTTGATCCTACAAAGATTCAAGCAATAAAGAATTGGTCGGTTCCCAAGACGCCTAGTGAGATACGGCAATTTCTTGGACTGGCAGGATATTATCGGCGATTCATTAAGGGATTCTCTAAGATTGCTCAACCTCTCACAGCCTTGACTCACAAAGGAACAATGTATAAATTGGGTGATAGTGAAGAGTCTGCTTTTCAGTTGTTGAAACAGAAACTGTGTAGCTCACCGATATTGGCAATACATGAGGGAAGTGATGATTTTGTGGTTTATTGTTATGTTTCTATCCAGGGACTTGGTTGTGTCTTGATGCAACATGATAAGGTGATAGCCTACGCCTTGAGACAACTAAAAGTACACTAGAAGAACTATACCACTCATGACTTGGAACTGGGTGTGGTTGTTTTTGCCTTAAAGATTTGGAGACATTACTTGTGTGGTACCAAGTGCACTATCTACACCGTGTAACACCCGAAAAATTTTAAAAGAGGAGAAAGAAAGTATAAACGTGTAGACAAAGGAAGAAACACAATTTAACCCAAGTTGAGGGGCTAAATGTGTCAAAAAGGACAAAAAGAATAAAAGTGGGTGTAAAAAGGTGATGGCCGCCCACACCTTTCTGCATATCTTCTTTTCACCCGGATTGTAGTGAGAGAAAGCAGAGAAGAGCTTCGATTTTAGAGAGAAGGAAGAATAGGAATCCGAATTCAAGGTGTTTGAACTCATTGCATTCGGGTTTGAAGGAAGTCATACTCGAGGATTTGCATAAGGTGAGATTCTAGATCCCCGTTTTCTATGTTTTAAACCTGTTTTGGGGCTGGAAATACATGTAACTAACTTTTTATTATGTCCAGTATGTTGTACCGTATGTTTGGCCCTGTTCTTTTATTGTGTGTGTTAGGGTCTGCATGTTTTGCTCGGTTTATATGGTTGTATGCTTGTTCTAAGAGATTAGCATGTTAGATCGGTGCGATGAATGTATAAGAATGAGGATTGGGAACTGATTATAGTGTAAGACGCGGTTTCCAGTTAGTTGATCATCCGCATTAAGATTGAATATTTGCATAAGTGTTGTTCATCCGCATTAGTTAAGTCTTCATCCGCATTTGATGAACACATCGACTATTTTGTTCACCTGCATTTGCTAAGTGTTCATCTGCATCTGTTGTATGCTTATCCGTATTTGTTTTGTCCACGCGCATTTGCTTCAGTCATCCGCATTTGGTTCATGCGCATTACTTTGGGACACTTGGAATATTTTATGAGGTGTTCATCCGCATTTGTTTATTTATCCGCATTTGCTTATTTATCCGCATTTGTTTGCTCATCCGCATTTCTTTAAGGACAAAATTTTCTGAGATTTTGGGATGTAGAGGTTAATTGTAGGCTTTGACTTGGGATGTTTCCGGGGGTAATGTATGTTGACCTTATGATGTCTTATGTGATGATGCTATGCATGGTTTGGTTATGTTTATGTTATGTTCCTTATTATGTATGTTTATTTTCCGTGGCTTTACATGGTATGATTATGAAAAGTAGATGGAAAGTATTATGTAATGTAAAGTGGAAGATAATGAAAAGGGAACGTAAGGATTGAGAGAATGCATGCATTAGCGATGTAATGAATGAATGGAAAAGTCTTGCAAGCAAAGGTTGAGGTGAGTGACCGTGATGTCACAACAGACTTGTATGCCAAAGGTTGAGGTGAGTGACCGTGATGTCACAACAGACTTGTATGCCAAAGGTTGAGGTGAGTGACCGTGATGTCATAACAGACTTGTATGCCAAAGGTTGAGGTGAGTGACTGTGCTGTCACAAAAGACTTGTATGCCAAAATTGAGGTGAGTGACCGAGTTGTCACAAAAGACTCGTAAGGGATTTAATCCATGAGATTGACACGGATCTTTGTCGCTTACCCCGGTGCTGGTGCCAGGCTTTGTGCACAATGAATGGAAGTATGATAAACTTCGGCCCTGTACCCGTTTTGTGCCCACGTTTGGGGTATAGCCGATGATCTTGATCCGGAAGGAATGAACGAAGGACGATGTAATGAATGAAATGTACGAATGAAAGATAATAATAAATTATTATCTATGTGTACGTATGATGTATGATCGCTTACGAAAGTATAGTACGGTTTTAAATGAAAGAAAAGTATTTTAATTATAAAACTAGAACTTACTCAGGAACGCTGACTTTTATGTGTTTCCAGTTGGCAGGTAATGTTGCTGAGGATGGCACGGGGCAGCTACTTGGCGTTTTTGGGATGGCATCTATTGCTTAAATTATGACGTTTTTGCATTGTAATGCGAACAAACAAGATTTTGTAACGATTATGAATGTTGTATTATTTTGCAAAAGCAATGAATGAATTGATTTTAAATTATTCCGCTACGTTGCTTTAGTACACCTAAATATATGTTTTATGTGCAATGATTGGCCAGCTGTAAGCGTCCCGGGAACGGGGCCTTACAAGTTGGTATCAGAGCCAAAGTTTAAGTGAAACGGGTAAATATTTTCAAAAGAAACCTAAACTTAAACTGAAAATGGGACAAAGGGAAGGGATGCCAGTCCGAGTAGCTGCGTGCCATCAGGTATTTTCTTAATGTTAACCGGTATTCTGTGCGCATGTTATGTGATTTATGTGCTTCTTAGTAGATTTAGATACTGATGAAGTCAGGATAGGAAATGCTTAGGGTATGAAGAGTAAAGTAAGTGGCTAATCACAACTGGCCACTGTAATTAGGGACTTACTATACTTGACATAAACTGAGTTGTTACCTTGAATGACCGTGTTGGTGTTTGAATCTTATAGCGTGTTCAAGGATGGCCGGTGGTAGATCTTCAAAGGCTTCTCGAGGTGGAGGTCGTGGTGGACGTGGTGCTGGACCACGGGTCACAATAGGAAGGCCTAGAGCTAAAGAGGTGGCTCATGAGGAGCCCGAGACCCCTTATCCGGAGGGTGGTGATGAGAGTGCTAACTTGAGGGCCTCAGTGAAGGAGGCGGTGGTGGAAGAGGTTCACCAGGTCATGCAGACAATCTTACCGTCTGTAGTGACCGAAGTAATAAAGGCTGTAAGAGAAGGGGAAAGGAACCGGTCCTCGGGAGTAAAGGAGCAACCGGATACTGAGGCGGTTGTCTCAGCTGATGAGGAAGAAGAAGAAGAGCCTGTGTCGGAGGCAGCACGAGGCTGTAACTATGGGGCATTTCAAAGATGCAAGCCCCCGACTTTTGACGGGAATGGCACTGCTGCTGCTGCTCACCGGTGGGTGAGAGAGATGGAAGCTGTTCTAGATATCAGCGAGTGCCGGGAAGATCAGAAGGTGAAGTTTGCCACCCACTCATTTGTGGACTCGGCCCTATGTTGGTGGGACAATATTGTCCGGGCCGAGGGTAGTAGAGCGATTGGCAAGATGAGGTGGGATGAGTTGAAGAAACTGGTGATCGAGGAGTTTTCTCCTCACCAAGAGCTCGACAAGGTTGAGAGGGAGTTCCTACAGCTGGAGGCGGGAACCATGACACATCAGCAATATACCACCAAATTCAATGAGATGGCACGGCTGGTGCCGGATCAGGTGACACCCTTGTCACGAAAGATTAAGAGATACATTCAGGGCTTGCTGACGGACATCCGCAGGCACATGATCACCGCCCGACCGAGCACATTTAGGTAAGTGGTTGATCTGGCAGGGAGGTTGTATGATGAACGGGAAGTGGTGGTGGCTGAGGTGAGTAAGAAAGGTGGTGGTGGCTGGAACTGGAATGGGAAGAGGTTTGGACGTGGCAAAGCCGCTCCAAACAACAAAGTTGCGAGGATGGATGACCGACGCGTGGTCGCACCCGGTGCGGGGTCGAAGAGGTGTGGCAAATGTGGGAAAGAGCACACCGGAGAGTGTAGGTTGAGATCCGATGTCTGTTTCCGGTGTGGGAGGACAGGACATGTGGCGAAGGACTGCAGGGTAAGGAGGTGTTATAACTATGGCGAGGAGGGCCACATGATCAGGGAATGCAAGAAGCCAAGGGTTGAGAGTTCCGGGGCGAAGAAGACGACCGGAACCGAAGGGCAGAAAGCAAGCGCCAGAGCATTCACGATGACTCAGGAGGAGGCTAGGACGGACCCTGATGTTGTGTCAGGTACGTTCCTAGTAAACCAAACTCTTGCCTCCGTATTATTTGATTCCGGTGCTAGTAAGAGCTTCATTTCTACTGCCTTTTGTGCTAATTTTCCTTTAAGGAGTAGGAGTATTGAGGAGCCCTTCGATGTAGAAACTACCATAGGTAAGTCTACCAGGATTTCTGAGATGATGGAAGGTTGTGTCATAGAAGTAGAAGGTTTTAAGTTTCATGTTAGACCGTTCGTGATGACCTTAGGCGGTTTTGATGTAGTCTTGGGAATGGACTGGTTAGCGGCCTACGAGGCGAATATCGTATGTCGCAAGAAGATGATTGGACTGACAGCGTCTGACGGGAGTTCGGTGACGATTTACGGTGATCGAGTTACTTCGATTCCGAAGGTGATTTCGATGGCGGTGGCGGGAAAATGCATGAGGCGTGGATGTAGTGCCTACTTGGCCTACATGAAGGATGTAGATACGCCAACACCACAACTGTCAGATGTACCGGTTGTGTGTGAGTTCCCAGATATGTTTCCCGAAGACTTACCAGGTGTGCCACCGGACCACGAGATCGAGTTCCAGATTGACTTGATACCCGGTGCTCAACCTGTAGCTAAAGCACCGTATCGGTTGGCTCCGACCGAGATGAAGGAATTAATGGAGCAACTGCAGGAGTTGCTTGATAAGGGGTTCATTAGACCGAGTATCTCTCCATGGGGTGCCCCGGTTTTGTTTGTAAAGAAGAAGGACGGTAGTATGAGGATGTGTATTGACTACCGCGAGCTGAACAAGTTGACGGTGAAGAATCGGTATCCATTGCCGAGGATTGATGACCTGTTTGATCAGGTCCAAGGTGCTAGTTGGTTTTCGAGAATAGATCTCCGATCTGGTTACCATCAGTTGAAGGTGAAGGAGCAGGATATTCCTAAAATAGCTTTTCGTACGCGTTATGGACACTACGAGTTTCTCGTTATGTCTTTCGGTTTAACCAACGCGCCAGCTGCTTTTATGGATCTGATGAATCGAGTGTGTCGGCCAATGTTGGAAAAATCAGTGATTGTGTTCATCGATGATATCTTGATCTATTCGAAGAGCGAGGTGGAACATGCCGGTCACATTCGAGAGGTATTAGAGACGTTGAGAAGGGAGAAGTTGTATGCTAAGTTCTCGAAGTGCGCGTTCTGGTTACGCGAGGTTCAGTTACGTGGCGAATCCCGAGGGGATTATGGTGGACCCGGCAAAAGTGGAAGCTGTGATGCAATGGAAGTCTCCAAAGACGCCATCCAAGATTCGTAGTTTCTTGGGGTTGGCGGGATATTATAGGAGATTCATTCAAGACTTCTCTAAGATAGCTTCTCCGTTGACTAAGTTGACCCGTAAGGATGTGAAGTTTGTATGGGGTCAAGCTCAAGAGAGTGCTTTTGAGGAGTTAAAGGTAAGGTTGACTCAAGCTCCTGTCTTATCTTTACCGGAAGGGAGCGAGGATCTGGTGGTTTATTCAGATGCTTCTTACTCGGGTTTGGGTTGCGTACTGTTGCAGCGAGGAAAGGTTATAGCTTACGCATCCTGACAATTGAAGGTTCATGAGGTTAATTACCCTACTCATGATTTAGAGCTAGCAGCTGTGGTCTTTGCATTAAAAATTTGGAGGCACTACCTGTACGGGACGAGGTGCACCATCTTCACGGACCACAAGAGCTTGAAGTACTTCTTCGAGCAGAAGGACTTGAACATGAGGCAAAGGAGATTGTTGGAACTGATAAAGGATTATGATTGTGAAATCCATTACCATCCGGGCAAAGCCAACGTAGTGGCGGATGCCCTCAGCCGAAAAGAGAGACCCGAGCCGATTCGGGTGAAGGCTTATCAATTGATTTTGACCTCCGATGTGATGAAGAAGGTCAAGGAGTTTCAAGATGAGGCATTGAAGGAAGATCATCTTAACTCTGAAAGGATGAGAGGTCTAGTCGCGGAATTGGGTGAAAACACTCTCGGTGTTAGAACCCGATTCGGACGGATGTGGATCCCTCGTTACGGGGATTTACGTGGGAGGATTATGGATGAAGCTCATAAGACTCGATACTCCATTCATCCCGGTGCTACAAAGATGTATCAAGACATGAAGAAAGATTTTTGGTGGCCGGGTATGAAGCGCGATGTAGCGGAGTATGTGAGTAAGTGTCTTACTTGCTTGCAAGTGAAGGCCGAGCATCAGAAGCCGTACGAAAAGATCCAACCTTTGGATATACCCGAGTAGAAGTGGGAGCATATCACCATGGACTTTATCACAAAGCTACCGCGTACCGTGAAGGGGTACGATGCCATATGGGTGCTAGTCCACCATCTTACGAAGTGTGCTCACTTCCTACCGATCTGAGAGACGTATTCATCTGAAAAGTTAGCGGATCTATTCATCAGGGAGATTGTAACTCGTCACGGTGTGCCGGTGTCTATTGTTTCTGATCGTGACACTCGGTTTACATCTAAGTTCTAGAAGAGATTTCATGATGCAATGGGGACGAGGTTACACATCAGCACGGCTTATCATCCACAGACGGATGGTCAGTCGGAGAGGACCATTCAGACACTTGAGGATATGCTTCGGGCATGTGTCATTGATTTTGGAGGTAGTTGGGATGACCACTTACCGTTAGCAGAGTTCTCATACAATAACAGTTATCATGCCAGCATTGGTATGCCCCCTTATGAGATGCTATACGGTAGGAGATGTAGAACACCCGCTTATTGGGGTGATATTGGTCAGAGAGAGTTAGGAAGTATTGAGGTGATTGAGGCTACGACTGAGAAGCTTGAAAGGATCAAAGCCTTTATGAAGGCAGCCAAGGATAGACAGAAGTCGTATGCTGATAAGAGACGAGACCGATTGAGCTCCAGGTGGGCGATAGAGTTATGTTGAAAGTATCACCTTGGAAGGGGATCATTCGGTTTAGGAAGCGGGGCAAGTTGAGCCCGAGATACATAGGGCCTTTCCAAATCATTACTCGAGTAGGAGAGGTGGCCTACAGGTTGGAGTTACCTGATGAGTTAAGTGGAATTCACCTTACATTCCATGTATCTCATCTGCGAAAATGTTTAGCTGACGAAGATATGGTTGTACCACTGGAAGACATTGAAGTTGATGAAAGGCTCAATTATGTGGAGCAACGAGTGGAAATCATTGATCGCAAGGAGAAGAGGTTAAGGAATATAGCGGTTCCCCTGGTGCGTGTACAGTGGAAGCACAGGAAGGGATCCGAGTCTACGTGGGAGACTGAAGAAGAGATGAGGCAGTATTACCCACATCTGTTTGAGGAATAACAGGTTTCGGGGACGAAACCTATATAAGGGGGGTGGACTTGTAACACCCGGAAAAGTTTAAAAGATGAGAAAGAAAGTATAAACATGCAGACAAAGGAAGAAACACAATTTAACCCAAGTTGAGGGGCTAAATGTGTCAAAAAGGACAAAAAGAATAAAAGTGGGTGTAAAAAGATGATGGCCGCCCACACCTTTCTGCATATCTTCTTTTCACCCGGATTGTAGAGAGAGAAAGCAGAGAAGAGCTTCGGTTTTAGAGAGAAGGAAGAAGAGGAATTCGAATTCAAGGTGTTTGAACTCATTGCATTTGGGTTTGAAGGAAGTCATACTCGAGGATTTGCATAAGGTGAGTTTCTAGATCCCCGTTTTCTATGTTTTAAACCTGTTTTGGGGCTGGAAATACATGTAACTAACTTTTTATTATGTCCAGTATGTTGTACCGTATGTTTGGCCCTATTCTTTTATTGGGTGTGTTAGGGTCTGCATGTTTTGCTCGGTTTATGTGGTTGTATGCTTGTTCTGAGAGATTAGCATGTTAGATCGGTGCGATGAATGTATAAGAATGAGGATTGGGAACTAATTATAGTGTAAGACGCGGTTTCCAGTTAGTTGATCATCCACATTAAGTTTGAATATTTGCATAAGTGTTGTTCATCCGCATTACTTAAGTCTTCATCCGCATTTGAGGAACACATCGACTATTTTGTTCACCCGCATTTGCTAAGTGTTCATCCGCATTTGTTGTATGCTTATCCGCATTTGTTTTGTCCATGCGCATTTGCTTCAGTCATCCGTATTTGGTTCATGCGCATTTCTTTGGGACACTTGGAATATTTTATGAGGTGTTCATCCGCATTTGTTTATTCATCCGCATTTGCTTATTCATCCGCATTTGTTTGCTCATCTGCATTTCTTTAAGGACAGAATTTTCTGAGATTTTGGGATGTAGAGGTTAAGTGTAGGCTTTGACTTGGGATGTTTCCGGGGGTAATGTATGTTGACCTTATGATGTCTTATGTGATGATGCTATGCATGGTTTGGTTATGTTTATGTTATGTTCCTTATTATGTATGTTTATTTTCCGTGGCTTTACGTGGTATGATTATGAAAAGTAAATGGAAAGTATTATGTAATGTAAAGCGGAAGATAATGAAAAGGGAACGTAAGGATTGAGACAATGCATGTATTAGCGATGTAATGAATGAATGGAAAAGTCTTGCAAGCAAAGGTTGAGGTGAGTGACGGTGATGTCACAACAGACTTGTATGCCAAAGGTTGTGGTGAGTGACCGTGATGTCACAACAGACTTGTATGCCAAAGGTTGAGGTGAGTGACCGTGATGTCACAACAGACTTGTATGCCAAAGGTTGAGGTGAGTGACTGTGCTGTCACAAAAGACTTGTATGCCAAAATTGAGGTGAGTGACCGAGTTATCACAAAAGGCTCGTAAGGGATTCAATCCATGAGATTGACACGGATCTTTGTCGCTTACCCCGGTGCTGGTGCCAGGCTTTGTGCACAATGAATGGAAGTATGATAAACTTCGGCCCAGTACCCGTTTTGTGTCCACGTTTGGGGTATAGCCGATGACCTTGATCCGGAAGGAATGAACGAAGGATGATGTAATGAATGAAATGTACGGAATGAAAGATAATAATAAATTATTATCTATGTGTACGTATGATGTATGATCGCTTACGAAAGTAAAGTACGGTTTTAAACGAAAGAAAAGTATTTTAATTATAAAACTAGAACTTACTCAGCAACGCTGACTTTTATGTGTTTCCAGTTGGCAGGTAATGTTGCTGAGGATGGCACGGGGCAGCTACTTGGCGTTTTTGGGATGGCATCTATTGCTTAAATTATGACGTTTTTGCATTGTAATGCGAACAAACCAAATTTTGTAACTATTATGAATGTTGTATTATTTTGCAAAAGCAATGAATGAAATGATTTTAAATTATTCCGCTGCGTTGCTTTAGTACACCTAAATATATGTTTTATGTGCAATGATTGACCAGCTGTAAGCGTCCGGGGAACGGGGCCTTACACAACGATCACAAGAGTCTTCAACATATCTTTAAACAGATAGAGTTGAACATGAGGCAGCGACGCTGGGTGGAATTGTTGAATGATTAGGATTGCGCTATCAAATATCACCCAGGAAAGGCAAATGTAGTCGCTGATGCGTTGAGTAGAAAGGAAACTGCTAAGCCCCGATGAGTGCGAGCTTTGCAGCTTACGATTAGCACTCACTTGCCTGAACAAATCAGAGAAGCTCAGACAGAAGCCTTGAAAATGGAAAACATTGGGTCTGAATCTTTACGGGGAATGGACAAATAGTTTGAAGTGAAAGCGGATGGAATTCGTTACTTCATGGACAGACACTGGTGCCTTTGTATGGAAACCTAAGAGACTTGGTTATGAGTGAGGCTCACAAGTCTAAGTACTCTATACATCCTGGTTCAGACAAGATGTATCATGACTTGAAGGCGCACTATTGGTGGCCTAATATGAAGGCAGACGTAGCTACGTATGTGAGCAAGTGCCTAATCTGTTCAAAGGTTAAAGTTGAATACCAAAAGCCATCTGGATTACTACAACAACCTGAGATTCCTATGTCAAAGTGGGAATAGATCTCTATGGATTTCATTACCAAATTACACTGGACTCCTACTGGTTGTGCACGATATGGGTTATTGTAGATTGGTTAACTAAGTCTGCTTATTTCTTGGCAATCAAGGAAATGGATAAAATGGACAAGTTAACTTGAATTTATCTAAAGGAGATAGTTTCGAGACATGGTGTACCGATCTCAATTATTTCGGACTGTGATGCTCGTTTCACATCACATTTCTGGTAGTCATTACAAAAATATTTGGGTACGCGTCTGGACATGAGCACCGCCTATCATCCGCAGAGCGTACTATTCATACCTTGGAGGACATGTTGCGTGATTGTGTGATTGATTTTGGGAATAATTGGGAAGTTCATCTACAGTTGGTAGAGTTTTCGTACAATAATAGTTATCACACTAGCATCAAGGCAGCACCATTTGAGGCGTTGTATGGGCGAAAGTGTAGATCACCAGTTTGTTGGGCGGAAGTTGGTGATAGTCAGCTAACAGGCCCGAGTTGGTGCACGAGACTACTGAGAAGATCATACAGATAAGGAACCATATGGCTGCAGCACGTGACCGACAGAAAAGCTATGCAGACAAGCGACAGAAACCTTTGGAGTTTCAGGTCGGGGAAAAAGTTTTACTGAAAGTCTCACCGTGGAAAGTAGTGATTCGATTCGATAAAAGAGTCAAGCTTAACCCGAGATACATTGGACCATTTGAAATTCTAGAAAGAATAGGTCCAGTGGCGTATCGAATAGACCTACCTGATTCGTTGAGTGGAATTCACAATGTATTTCATGTCTCAAACTTGAAAAAAAGTGTTTATTGGATGAGACGATGGTTTTACCACTGGAGGAAGTGCAAGTAGATGAACAACTACGGTTAATTGAGGAACCAGTTGAGGTGATGGACCGTGAGGTCAAAACTCTTAAGCAAAGAAAGATACCCATAGTCAAAGTTTGTTGGAACTCGAAACGTGGACCGGAATTCACGTGGGAACGTGAGGATCAGATGAAGCTTAAGTATCCTCATCTGTTCGAAACGACGATGTCAACCGGCGGAGGTAATGGTTAAATTTCAGGACGAAATTTCTTTCAACATGGGGATAATGTGACAACCCACCCGAAACTCACCCGATTTCTTTCTGCCAATGCAGTAGACCAGTGATGTAACACAACCATGTAATGCAATTTTCAGGACGAAAATTCTTTCAACATGGGGATAATGTGACATCCAGTAATTTTCCGTTACCAAACTCCTTTAGTTCCGTTAGGTCTTGCATACACGTGTCATGAGCACACACTAGTTGTCATTAAACGTTGGTGACTTAATAACAATTATCTATGATGAACAGATAATAATTTAACTAATAATGTTGATTATTAGTTTGTGGTTATATGATTTATGAATTTTAAATATTATTTGTAAATTTTACTTGATAATGTGATTACGTGTAAATATTGTTCATGTGTTTTGTTATTAGTTGAAATATATAACTATTATTGATGATTAATAATATTTGTGTTTAATAGTTAAAACCTTTTAAAAAGTGTTAAAAAGATTAGTTTTTATAAAATATAAACAATGGGGGTTAAGTTGTAATTACCATAAAACTAAAACTTAACAAAATTAAGCCAAACCTTAGCCCCTAAACCACCCAAATCGTCTGAAGCCTCCCTCCCCTCTCATCTTCACGAATTTTGATAAAAAACACACTATTTAATTTGATTTTGCTTGGCTTTGATCATTACAACATTGTAGCAAGTTCAATTCTTGGCCAATTACTCGTTTAAAGGTTAGATTTTAACAAGTTTTTCATGCTTTTTGATGTTGATGAACCCTAGTTCGAAAATAGTGAATGAAAGTTGAAATTGATGATTGTTTGATGATGATATGTTGTTGGTTATGTTGTATGAATGTTGGATTATGATAATTATGCACAAATCCATGAATTCATCATGTAGTTCATATATTGCCTAAAGTAGAAACTTTTTCTTCTTGGAATTCATGATTTGAGGATTGTATGATGTTAGTTGTATTGCTTTGATGTTAGTTTACATGGATTGTGCAAGAAAAATCATGAAATCTAGTGGTTGTTCATACCTTGCTATAAGTTTAAACTTTTGCATATGAGGCTTGTGAATTATGATGATTTAATGATGTTGGTCATGTCTAGATGGTAGTTATGGACTTGATTAGGCATGATGTTGATGAATTCATGAATGAATTGGGTGTTGGATTGATTTTAGGTGTTAGTTTCCCGAAAGGGAAACTTTATTTATGTAGATCATTGGATATTGTTAATTGAGCATGTTTATGATGTTAGGATCATGTTAGAATATTTGTTGATGATGTCTATGGTGGTAGATTGTGTTATTTGGGTTGTATGAATGCTTGATGCACAACTTTAGAAATTTAGACTCTTATGGAATATACATGATAATGGATGACGTATGATGAGCTTTATAGCACTTAAGGGTTTGTAATGTGGCATACATGAATAACTTGTGTGATAACCATGTATGATGGATTGCTATACTTGATTAAACAAGAATTTAACTTGACATGTCTCCAACGGGTCAAACGGGTCATCTTGGTCAAATGAGTCTTGTTTTCCAAAACCTTGGGTCAATGTGGTTATTGAACACTTAGGGTTGTTAAGTTTTCTGTGTACACGTACTTATGTACTTGTGTGTTCTTGGCAACCTTTGAAGGGTTGTCTTTCCACTCATCATTAGCTTTTACAATCATTCATTTGCGCACCAGGTGAGTTCAATGCCCCACTTTTACAACTTCTCTTTTTGGGGGAGAAAGCATACTTGTTTTAAAATGCTTTACTGATATAACAAGTGTTTGGTAAGACATAGTGGGTTATACCATAGAAAGTCCTCACACTTTCGGATCATTATTAACGAATCTAGCGGGAAATATTGGGAAGTACTACTGGGTCTGACAAGCCCTACCCGGGTGACCGGAAGTCAACGGGTGCAATATTGTCCTAAACGACTAACAGCGTCATGACCTGGTATGTCGTGGCGGGAGGCAAACAGACAAACATAGTCAGCTTCGATCGCGAAATCACTATTGTTCTTTACTAATGAAATTAGACAAGATATCTATTTCAATGCACTTGTTTATACTTTTTACTAACGCTACTGCTTATGATTGATTACAAACTCTTGAACTCACCAACCATCGTCTTGACACTTTTAGTATGCTTTTCTCAGGTCATTTCTAGCAGCTACCCTTAGGAGCACGCACGTGTCAAGCATGCTTTGTTCAAACATTGTTTACTTTTAATTTAGCATTTACTTACGTATTTTGGTTTGGGCGCGTGTTTTGCGTGGTTTACTTTTAGTACCTTGTGTTTGGGTTATTTACAAAATGTTTCCGCAAATATTCTAAAGTTTTAAACTCTGTTTTGTTTAAATGTTACATATAGAGTCGTTCTGAGTAACTAATGACTGAGATCCTGGTTTGTTCACACGCCTCGCGTAAAACCCCACACGTGGAATTTGAGGGTGTGGCATGAACCCCTATCGGCAAACGATTTGTTGGTAGCTAACCCATTCGACAGTTGACCCACACTGCTAGGCACGAAGCCTGCTCATGAATACGGGTCCTATTGATTTAGTCAATCCCCAGGATTAGACCCAAGATGTGCATCCTGAATCAGTTACACATCAGTTGAGCTAATGACAATAAGGTCGTGCACCTCATTCCATTATGCTTGCAAGGCTTTCCATTGTTTATAAGGGCCCGGGGGTAACATTCATTAAGTTCCACTGTCTTCTTTTATTTCTTTGTGTCCACTTGGTTAGGAATAAAACCTTTAAAATATTCATCGCCTTATAATCATATAACAAGATACATGATAAATATTATCCATAACAGCAGGCCATAAGAAAAGAATCAAACATTAGAAACATTAAACAAGCATAATCTTTCCTTATACAAAAGTACTTAACACTTAAATTCTATTCCCAAAATTTTAGAATAATTCTAAGTCCCCAAAGAAATACGGATGAAAAATACTAAATGCGGATGAACAAATGCGGATGAAAGTCTTAATAAAATATTTTAAGTGTATAAAAGTATGCGGGTGAACCAAATGCGGATGAACAAGTTCAATGCGGATGAACAAGTCCAATGCGGATGAACAAAATACTTGATTTATGGAACATAAAACTAATGCGATTGAATGCTCAGCAAATGCGGATGAAGACCAGCAAATGCGGGTGAACACTTAACAAATGCGGATGAACACTTAACAAATGCGGATGGACACTTAAGAAATGCGGATGAACACTTAACAAATGTGGATGAACACTTAACAAATACAAATGAACAAATGCCCACAACGGACAGTCAAAGTCCACAGCGGATGACCAAGTCCACAACTGACAGTCTAAATGCCTAAGTGTCCACAGTGAACATGCAAAGTCCACAGCGGACATGCAAGTCCACAGCGGACAGTCTAATACCTAAGTGTCCACAGAAGGACGGCTAGTGTCCACAGCGGACGGTTAGTGTCCACAATGGACGGCTAGTGTCCACAGCGGACGGCTAGTATCCACAGCGGACACCAAGTCTATCACCTACAATTCAACTTACTCAATTTCCGGTCTCCATACATCATTTTAAGCATATTCTTAGCTTAGATCTATCGGTCTAACACTTAGAACATCTTAAACATTTATACAATCATCATGAAAATCATAAAACATAACTATATCATCATAAACAACCGTACCATACATGGAAAATCATAATTTGCTTCAAAAACATCAGTTAAATATGCATACTAGCCCCATATAAGTAGAGAACATTTAAAAGAGGGGATCTAGAACTCACCTCTAACTGCTTTCGAGTAAAACTCCTCCAAACCCGAGAGCAACCTGGAGTTCTAGCACCTAAACACACGAAAACACACAACCAAACACATAGAAACACTTAAGGATCGGTCCAGAAGCTGAAAACTCAACTGAAACCGAGAAGAACACCATAGAATCTTACCTTTTGAAGACTTTCTCTCTCTAAAACCGGGCGAAACTTCTTCTACTTTCTTCAGCCAAGATTTCTTGCATGAGTGAGAGAAGTATGGGCGGCCTTAACACTTTTTTGAACCCATTATGGCAAGTTTGGCCCTTGCCCGCTTTTAACCCCTTGTTTTACAATAATTCTCTTTTTCTCCCTTGCTTTCACAGTACCAGCTTTTTAGCATGACGTGCGGGTATGGCATATGACAGGATCCATATAAGAAAGTGAAACGATGTTAATAAATGGAAGAACGAATGATGATGAATGATAATATATGAATATTATCTAAATGTACGTATGATGTGTGACGACGGATGAAAGTAAATGATATTTTTATATAAACGAAGTATTTTATTTATAAAACTAGAACTCACTCAGCAACGCTGACTTTTTATGTGCATTTTCAATTAGCAGGTAATGATGTTGCTGAGGATGGTACGGGGGTGAAGCTACTTGGCAAGCAAAGACTGGCATCCATCTCATGCAGATATAATTTTGTTGTTTTGTAATGCAACTAAATATTCTTTTGTAACTTTAATTAACGATGTATTACTTGGCAAAAGTAATTATTAATGCATGAAATGGTTTTTGATAATTCTTTCGCTACAATATTTTCTTATATTAATATATTGTAAAATGAGATTTTATAATGAATGTTGCTATTAATGACCAACTGTGGGGTTTTTGAATTCGGGGCCTTACACATTAGGAGTGATCTGTGGAGACTTTGTCATAGTACCAGTTTTCATATCAGCTTTAGCAAGAGCTGCCATTTGAGTTGTTAAGTGTTCTGTGAAACTGAAGTGATCAAAGATGGTCAGATCTTACAATCAAGAGCCTGAAATGCTCTGATACCAATTACAGGACCGGTGAAGGGTGGTCAATGCAATAGTTTCACAAGGTGGAGAGATATGAAACACTTAGCAGATCAAATAGGAAACCGGTTAGATGATGCAATGAACACAAGTAAAAGAACAAGAACACTCAAATATAATTTTCAAAAATGATGTATATTGCTCTCAAGTTTTTACAAGTGTTACAAAGCATACATGAAAGATACAAGTATTTGAGACACTTTATACTATATCCTGTAGCCAACCATACTTTGAAGGCCAGCTGGATACACTAATTTAGATAACAAGATCAATGTAGAGTCAGAAGGCAGATTGCCTTTTGACTAGTGACTATGACATGCCATAGCTTACATTCTAATCTATTACAAAAAGGATAAAAGGTACAAAAGTAGAAAGTTACAGACCAACGACAATAATCTACAGTTGACAAAAGCATGGACCTTTTTACCAACTCATATAAGTTGGTGAGTCTTTAGAGTGGCAGCGGAAAGTTGTTCAGTTTTTGTCAAAAGGTGGTTAGAGAAAGCCTGTCTTCTCTGTCTTTGGAAGAAATCAGCCTTTGGCTTCGGATGACTTTGTCTCTGAAGCTTTGGGTGGCTTCGGAAGATTTTGTCATTTGGCTTCGAAAGATTTTATACTTAGCTTATTTCCTTTGAGTGGTGTAAGACTTCCGGAGTTACTTTACTCTATACTTCATGCATGTATGCTGAGAGCTCTTTGGATGCTTTGGTTACATCACCCTTTAAGTATAAACCTTACAAAAGGAGAGGAAGGAAAATGAGGATGTAGAATTGCTTCTCAAGATCAAAGTAGAAAAAAAGAGAAAAAGACTTTACAAAGCTCCTTCCCTCTCCCCAGTCTAGGAAAGTTCTGAGACAGAGACTGTGGTTACTAAACAACAAACTCAGGAAGGTAGGGAACAAGATAGACAAAAGATGATCACCTATTCTTTTCTTCATGCTGAAATTTTCTGGGTGTTACATTATTTGGAAGGGGTTGTCCTTAATTTCGTAACACGGATAAACTTTCAGTGGTGTTGGTATGAAATTAATCATCCCAGGTCATGAAAGTTTACAACTTGCACATTTTTTTGTCCTAAAATACATGACTTGCCTTGATCCCAATGTTGAAGAACACATGAACGTATTACGGTCGGCACATCTGGGTAAGAAAGAAAATTGGCTTGAAGAGAAACATAATGAAGAGTTTGCTAGATGGATGAAAACTAAGGTAACGACAACTAATGACAAATTTAATGTTGATGAGACTGTGGAAAGATTGAGACATGGTCTCGATTTTAGAGTAAAATCTTACCAAGGGTATAACATTATCGGTTATATATTTTACCTAAAAGATCAAGATAAAAAAAAAATACAATACAAAATAGTAGAGTTATAGTAATAACATCAACGAATCATGATATAAGGTTAAGAATTGCAAAAAAATCTTATTACGATGTCATCAAATAAATTTGGGAATTAAATTATACATCTTTCACCATACCTGCTTTCAAATGAAGTGGGTAAATAACGTTACATATGTTCAAGTTGACACATATAGTTGTACACTTGTCGAGCTTACAGCAAATAGCTACGTATCAGAACCATTCATTCTCGCAAACCAACACACATAAGTGTTCACCCCGAGCAACTCACGATATCACATTGTATTGCATGGTAAGCAACGTATCCTTGGTGTTGATGATATCGTCGATGAGGAAGAATATGACTAGTTTGATGACTTACCGCCATGTTCAATCGATATTAAGCTGGTAAATGATGGCATTGATGGTACATCCTACTTAAGATCTGATCATAACGGAGGAATATATGTTGATAAACCAAGTTAAACTAAATGATCAAGGTTTGCCTCATGTTTGTGTGTGTATATATACATTATCTATTCTTAAAATTATAGTCAATTTTTAAGTTTAGTTTTAGTTTATGCAAGATTGGCAATAATGAAGATAAAATATTGGGAAGGCTGATGTCAAACTATATGATTAATGTTTGCCGATTGACATAATGAAGATAAAATATCTGGGAGGCTAACGTCAAAATAAATTATCAAGGTTTGCGGATTGACGATAATGTAGATAAAATATTGGAAATACGTATTAGATTAATTGTTTTATTTCTTAGGTAATTTTGTTAGAAAATTTCTTATTATGTAGAGAACCAACATACTGGTTCGTGATTCCTAGAAGTCCGAATTAAATAGTTTTTTAAGTTTTAAAAAGCATGCCTTCCTATATTAAAAGTTATGTTACACATGTTTTAGTTAATTAGGTTACTAATTTTTATTTGCAAATCTCTTGGAACATTAAGTCCTTAGGTCCTAGCACACAAAAAAGGCACATGAGCTCCCAAAGGTCTTAACACAGAATATAATCAACTCAGATTCTAATCACCGATAAAAGGATTGAAGTTCTTGAATAATCACTTTTTCTAAATTAATGTGTCAAACAGTTGAATATGAATTGCATTTCAAAAGTTGGAGACATGAATTAAACAAGGGGGCTACATCTGTTTTACCTGTTTGGTCCATTTTTTCCTTTAGTTCCTAGGTAATGTTACTTCATTCTTCAGATTTATATGTTTGAGATAATTATTTGAAGCAATTTACGAATGTTATATTATGTGGACCTATATATCTTGTTTTTATATGAATGCTAATGTGGTCCTAGTTTTGATTAATTTACTAATTTTTTGTTGGATTGTGGACCTATATGTTGGTTTCATTGTAATTTATTGCTGGCATGTTTTTGTTGATTAGTTTACTAAATTGGTTTTTTTTTAAATAGTAAATTAGAGCTATGTCTAAAAAGTCTAAAAGGGGAAACAGTGGTGTTACATCTTGTTCAAATAAATCAAAGGTGAGTGATTTTGTCATTGAATTTGATGAGAATATGCCTAGGTTTAAAAGTAAGAAGAGATTTTTGGTATCATATTGATAGGAAAAATTTTGAAAAGAAAAAATGAGAAGAATTATGGCTAGAAGTTAAGGTAATTATTTATTTTTTTATCATATTAAAGCTATACAATATTTGTTAATTATTGTGTTTACATTATGCTTTGTAAATAATTAGAAAGCATGGAGTATTAGAAAAGACAAACCAAAATCTGTCGTGCTTAAATAAATAAAATAAATTTTAGCAATCGGTGAAGTTATCTTGTTTCGCTCTTTTTTAGAGTTGGCAAAACCCCTTTTGCGGACTACAAATATCTTTGATAACGAGAATTCGAATGATTTTGTTTCGGGCAAAGACTAGCAATACATTTTTGATAGACTTTAATTATTTTTATTGTTATTGTTATTGTTATTGTTGTAAGGGTTGTGTAAGGCCCCGACCCCAGATACCTTACAGTTAGGCAATCATAGTATAATTAAAATAAACATTTCATAATCCATTTAAACAATGCAGCGGAATTAAACATCATAAGTCATTCATTAGTTTATAAGCATTGTTGCCAAGCAATACAGGTTTGTTAACAGTTACAAAATATCATTAGTTTGCATTACAAAACAACAATCTTATAGATCATGAATGGATGTCAGCCTAGCCCCGACGAGTAGCCACCCCGAGTGCCATCCTCAGCAATATTACCTGCCAACTGAAAATGCATAAAAGTTAGCTTTGCTAAGTGAGCCCTAGTTTTAAATCATAAAAATACCTCGGAAGAGTTGTATACGAAAATACTCTTTTAGAATACCATACTTTCTTTCGAATGTGGTCATACATCATACATACATCGAGGTTAAAACATTATTATCTTTCATCATTACTCATAATCGTTCATTTCGTACTTTCATTATTATCTTTCACTGTAATCTAGATCCTGTCATATGCTATGCCCCATCGTTGTGCATAAAGCAACTTCAGTCTTGGGGTCAAGCGACAAGGATCCCATTTTATACATATTAGTCAATCACAAAGATTGACTCCTACGTGCATCCTTATGGGTTAGCTAAACCGCACACAGTTGAGCTAACAACCCCTGGCTGTGAACCTCCTTTTCATATGCTTGCAAGACTTTTTATTCGTTCATTATATTCCACTTTTCATTAACATTAATCTTTCCCCTTTATTAATGATAATACTTAAGATAGGAAGCAATCCACATAAAGTCACATACTATGGTAATAGGGAACATAAGAACAAACATAAAACATGAATAGAATAGTCAAATAATAATCACAGGTCAACCTTAGGTTAAATCCTAAGGTTCAGCTTTCTCCAAAATTTTCAGAAAATATTCTAAGTGTCCTAGGCGCATGAGGACTATGCAGGCGCATTAGCACTGCATGGGCGCACTAATATTGTTTGGGCGCATGATCTCTTCACTTAGGCATTTCAGCACTAATTTTGGGCTCATGAGCCTTCCAGGCGCATGGGCAATCAGGCTCCTGAGGAAGGTCTTGGGCGCATGACATTGTTCAGGCGCATGAACCTACACTTGCATAGGCAAAACTTTTGGGCGCATGGGCACTATTGGGGAGCATGAGCCCTTACTTAAAATTTTCTAAGGAAATTTCTAGGCGCATGGGCCCCGTATGGGCGCATGGCCTGCAGTTAAGCATTTCTACTTTGCAGAATCATTCCAAACCTGTTCTAGCACCTGTTCAAAGCCTAAACATGCATTTCTAAGCATACCCAAAAGCGTCAAGACAGGAGGCATCAGAATAGACCACTAAATCCTCACTCCCTTCGGGCAGTGTCAAGACAGGAGCCTGAGTTAATCTTCCCTTCAACTCCTCAAAAGCATCCTCCTGCTCACGTCCCCACACATACTTTACATCCTTGCGAGTCAACTTGGTCAAAGGCGAGGCTATCTTGGAAAAGTCTTGAATAAACCTTCGGTAGTATCCCACCAAACCCAAGAAACTGTGAATCTCGGATGGCATCTTTGGTGACTTCCACTGCATTACTGCCTCAACCTTCACCGGGTCCACCATAATTTTCTCGGTGTTCACCACGTGACCCAGAAATTGAACTTCACGTAACCAGAAGGCACACTTAGAGAATTTGGCATATAACTTTTCCCTCCTAAGTGTTTCCAATACCTCTCGTATATGGCCGGCATGTTCGTCTTCGTTCTTTGAGTAAATCAGGATATCATCAATAAACACAATCATTGATTTATCTAACATTGGCCGACACACTCGGTTCATCAAGTTTATAAAGGCAGCTGGCGCGTTAGTTAAACCGAACGACATAACGAGGAACTCGTAATGTCCATAGCGCGTATGGAACGCTGTCTTAGGGATATCTTGCTCTTTCTCCTTCAGCTGGTGGTAGCCAGATCGAAGATCTATCCTTGAGAACCAACTGGCACCTTGGAGCTGGTCAAACAAGTCATCAACTCTTGGTAGGGGGTATCGGTTCTTTACCGTCAACTTGTTCAACTCACGGTAGTCTATACACATCCTCATACTACCGTCTTTCTTCTTAACAAACAAGACCGGAGCACCCCAGGGAGAGATGCTTGGTCGGATGAATCCCTTGTCCATCAACTCCTGTAGTTGAACCATAAGTTCCTTCATCTCTGTTGGAGCTAATCGACACGGTGCTTTGGCAACGGGTTGAGCACCGGGTATCAGGTCAATCTGAAACTCGATGTCACGATCAGGTGGCACTCCTGGGAGATCTTCGGGAAACATATCCGGGAACTCACACACCACTGGCACTTCAGACAATTGTGGTATCGATGCGTCCATATCCTTTACGTAGGCCAAGTAGGCACTACATCCGCGTCTCATGCACTTCTCTGCCACCGCCATCGAGATCACCTTCGGGACAGTCGTGACGCGATCACCATAAACCGTCACCTAACTTCCATCGGGCGCAATCAATCGAATCGTTTTCTTGCAACACACGTTGTTTGCCTTGTAGGTTGCTAGCCAATCCATCCCTAGTACTACATCGAATCCTCCTAGGGGCATCACATACAGCTTAGCAGCAAACCTACGGCCTTCTAATTCTATACCACAATCTTCAATCATACAAGAAATTCTGGTCGACTTACCAATAGTAGTTTCTATGTCAAAAGGCTCATCAATACATCTACTACTAACAGGCAACTTAGCGTAGAAAGCAGCAGATATGAAACTCCTACTAGCACCAGAATCAAATATTACAGAGGCACAAGTTTGATGTACTAGAAACATACCTGACACGACGTCGGGGTCTTCCCGGGCTTTCTCTCGCGTCATAGTGAAGGCTCTAGCACTCGCCCTCTGTCCTCCTTCTTCGGCTCTCTTCTTCGCCCCGGAGCTCTCTGCCCTTGGCTTCTTGCAGTCTCTGCTCATGTGGCCGTCCTCGCCACAGTTGAAGCACCGTGGGATCCCACACACCTTTGCCATATGGCCGGGCTTCCCACACTTGAAGCAAATATTCGACCCCAAGAGGCATTCCCCACTGTGCTCCTTTCAACACTTATCACACTTCCTTGACCCCAAGCCTGCAGTAACAACTCAGCGGTCATCTACCCTTCGCCTCTTGTTATTAGGGGTAAAACCACCATGCCTGAATCTCTTTCCACTCCAGTTATTACCACCACCATCAGTCTTCTTCACCTCAACCACTGCCACTTCCCTTTCGTCATACAACATTCCTGCCAAATGCACTACCGACCTAAAAGTGCTTGGTCGGGCAGCGATTAAGTGTCTGCGGATGTCAGCTGGCAACCCCTGGATATACCGCTTGATCTTCCTTGATGCCGGCGTAACCTGATCGGGCACCAGTCTCGCCATCTCATTAAATTTGGCGGTATATTGCTGGTGGGTCATAGTACCCGCCTCCAGCTGTAGGAACTCTCTCTCGGTCTTGTCGAGTTACCAATGAGGACAGAACTCTTCGACCACCAGCTTCTTCAACTCTTCCCACCTCATTCTTCCGATGGCCCGGTTGCCTTCGACTTGGACAAGATTGTCCCACCAACACAGCACAGTGTCAACGAAGGAGTGAGTGGCGAACTTCACCTTTTGATCCTCCCGACACTCGCTGATCTCTAGCACCGCCTCCATCTCTCGTATCCAGCGGTGAGCAGCTGCGGCATTGCCATTGCCGTCGAAGGTAGGGGTTTATACCTTTGGAATGCCCCGTAGCTGCATCCCCTTGCGGTTTCCCGCACTTTCACATCCTCGTCATCACTAGAGGCTCCCCTTCTTTCATTCAACTCCTCCTCCGTAGTGTGATCTCTCACGTCACCCCTCTTACCAGCAGTTGTTCTCCTCTCCTCTTCCTTCTCCTTTCGTTCATCCTCCCTCATAGCTCGAATCACTTCAGTCACAACATACGGTAGGATCGTCTGCATAACTTGGTGAACCTCCTCCACCACTGCCTCCTTCACCGAGGCTCTTAAGTTGGCACTCTCATCACCGCCCTCCGGGTGATGAAGATCGGGCTCAGCATGAGCCACCTCTGCAGTCTTGGTCTTGTTCCTTGTACTACGTGATCTACCACGAACACCCCACGTTCCACCACGAGAAGCTTTTGAAGATCTTCCTCCCGCCATCCTCTAAAACACTATAAGATTCAAACACCAACACGGTCATTTAAGGTAATAGCTCAGTTAATGTTAAGTATAGTAAGTCCCTAATTACAGTGGCCAGTTGTGGTTAGCCACTTACTTTACTCTTCATCCCCCGAGCATTTCCTATCCTGACTACATCAGTATTCAAATCTACTAAAGCACATAAATCAAATAGCATGCGCACATAATACCGGTTAACATTATAAAAAGACATACCTGATGGTACGTAGTTACTCGGGCTGGCATCCCTCCATTTGGTCCTATTTTCAGTTTAAATTTAGGTTTTGTTTGAAAATATTTACCCATTTCTCTTAAACTTTGGCTCTGATACCAACTTGTAAGGCCCCGACCCCGGAGACCTCACAGTTGGGCAATCATAGTATAATTAAAATAAACATTTCATAATCTATTAAAACAATGCAACGGAATTAAACATCATAAGCCATTCATTAGTTTATAAGCACTGTTGCCAAGCAATACAAGTTTGTTAACAGTTACAAAATATCATTAGTTTGCATTACAAAACAACAATGTTATAGATCATGAATGGATGTCAGCCTAGCCCCGACGAGTAGCCTCCCCGAGTGCCATCCTCAGCAATATTACCTGCCAACTGAAAATGCATAAAAGTCAGCTTTGCTGAGTGAGTCCTATTTTTAAATCATAAAAATACCTCGAAAGAGTTGTATACAAAAATACTCTTTTAGAATACCATACTTTCTTTCGAATGTGGTCATACATCATACATACATCAAGGTTAAATCACTATTATCTTTCATCATTACTCATAATCGTTCATTTCGTACTTTCATTATTATCTTTCACTGTAATCTAGATCCTGTCATATGCTATGCCCCATCGTTGTGCATAAAGCAACTTCAGTCTTGGGGTCAAGCGACAAGGATCCCATTTCGTACATATTAGTCAATCTCAAAGATTGACTCCTGTGTGCATCCTCATGGGTTAGCTAAACCACACACAGTTGAGTTAACAACCCCTGGATGTGAACCTCCTTTTCATATGCTTGCAAGACTTTTCATTCGTTCATTATGTTCCATTTTTCATTAACATTAATCTTTCCCTTTTATTAATGATAATACTTAAGATAGGAAGCAATCCACATAAAGTCACATACTATGGTAATAGGGAACATAAGAACAAACATAAAACATGAATAGAATAGTCAAATAATAATCACAGGTCAACCCTAGGTCAAACCCTAAGGTTCAGCTTTCTCCAAAATTTTCAGAAAATATTCTAAGTGTCCTAGGCGCATGAGGACTATGCAGGCGCATTATGGGCGCACTAACACTATTTGGGCGCATGATCTCTTCACTTAGACATTTCAACACTAATTCTGGGCGCATGAGCCTTCCAGGCGCATGGGTAATCAGGCTCCTGAGGAAGGTCTTGGGCGCATGACACTATTCAGGCGCATGAACCTACACTTGCATAGGCAAAACTTTTGGGTGCATGGGTACTATTGGGGCGCATGAGCCCCTACTTAAAATTTTCTAAGGAAATTTTTAGGCGCATGGGCCCTGTATGGGCGCATGGCCTGCAGTTAAGCATTTCTACTTTGCAGAATCATTCCAAACCTATTCTAGCACCTGTTCAAAGCCTAAACATGCATTTCTAAGCATACCCAACATGACAACAAGCATCAAACCTGAACATATACACATATACACATACGGGTAAAGTAAATAGTTTATAAAAACTATTTTATATGCATTTCCAGCCCCAAAATCAGTTTAAAATATAAATAAACAGGGTCTAGAACTCACCTAGTGCAGAAGACAAGTAAAAATCCATCAAACTTGCTTTTACACACGAGTCCAAACACCTAACAAGCAAACCAACCAGCCAAAACACAATTAACACTTAGAAATCAGTTTCTAAGGGGTGAAACCACCATGAAACCGAACCACATAGCATCAAAACACACTAACCTTCAAGTTTCAGCCCTTCTTCTTCAAAGAACCGAGAGAAACTCAAGAGCAGCCTCTTTTCCTTCTTCTTTTCTTCTCGGCAGTAGCATTCAGAAAGAGCATGGTCGACCATGCTCTTTTATATCCACCTTTTTGACTTTTTGTGTATATTTACACAATACACCCCTCAACTTCCGCCCTTCTTTTATTTCTTTTTGATGTTTTCTTGTCTATTTATTTGACCAAGTTTTCGGGTGTTACAGGTTGAATCTAGAGGCTCAGGAAATCAAATCAAGATGATGAAGATCATGACAAGCGACAAGTCCAAGTTGCCGCGTGATAACTTGCTTCTCGCGCGAAAATATCACGTTGCGCTAGAACAAGTTATTCGCTCGAGAACTTCTAGATTAGTATATATAGAAGTTTTGTAATGTAATTAGTAAGCTTTTGTCATTTCCCGATTTTCAATCTTATTGTAATCATTTAAAAATCAGAGAGCAATACAATTGGAAGTTATTTACATTTGTTTCATTTTCAATCTTTTAATTCCACAATGATAATATTCCGCTTTATTGTTGTGAGATCGATCTTATAATTGTTGATCCTTACAATTGTTATTGTTATAATTATTATTATTGTTGTTGTTATATTTTTGCAATTGTTTATAATAATTGTTGACTAGCAAACAAAAATTATTCCCACTTAGGTTGCGGGTTTGATGTCTAATTGTGATGCTAGATGGTCACAACTTTTGACGAGTTACGTATTTCTTGAAACTATACAATGTGAGCGTTCGAGTTGCGTACATAATCATGGGTAAAACAATAAAAATCCTACACACCAACTTGTATGATATTAAAGAAGTTGGTTTGAATGTTTACATAATTTAGTAAGTAAATATGTATATATAAATACAAATTAGTATTATTTTAATATTTATATTTTTTTATATAGATTCAGTCGGAAAAATAAATGATTGAAGATGGTAGTTTTAATAATGGGCGAGAGGATCCAATAACTAGATTATTCGGACCTGAGCATGGTGGGCGTTCACGGACTATTTATTGGTATTGACCTTGATATAGTTTATAATATTGTATATGTGTGTATAAGATTTTGATGTAATTGGATATATTGTTTTTATGTTTAACTTATGTTCATGGAGGATTGTTCAGAGGTGGTAGGAAGCGAAATCAAAATAATGTGCCTACTAGTCAAGGACAATGTGGTGCGGTCTTGGATGCGATTCCAAGCTTTCGTGGTTCTAGCTATGCGTCTGATGCACCGTACACCTACTATCTGGATATAAAGCTAATATTTATATTTATAGGTTGTCAAATATAGGTAAATGTTATATATATATATATATATATATATATATATATATATATATATATATATATATATATATATATATATATATATATATATTCACATACACACATATGTATATTTATATACATATGTATATGTAGACATGTTTAATAAAGGACACTACATGGGTGTCTAATAAAGGAAGGTTATATGAAATTTTAAGTGGATACCACCGAAGTTGGTCACCAGAAGTTAATTTTATGTTGATATGCACCAATGAATTTTTTTTTATCTTAGCAATACTTGTAGTAAGTTTATCTGGTGGCCAATGAATGCAATAAAGGTATTTGTTTGATATGTAAATTATTTATAACTCGGTCTTTACTTTTATTATTATAATTTACTTTAATATTTTTTGTTTAATTGTAGCTTGTGGACACGAAGGCAACTCCCAAATAAACGAGTTCCTTGAGAAATACTCAGAATCATAGCTAACCGAGGCAGTTGCACAACTCACCACAAATTGCCACTGAGTCATTTTAATCTTCATTGGAAGTAATTTATATTAATTTAGTTTGATTGGTTTTAGTATCAAAATTTGTATTATTATTTTAGATGAACGAAGCAGATCAACATAAACAATACCAAATTCAAGATGAACAAGACATTGAAACTTATCATCAGCTGTATATGAAATAATAATAAATATGGTAATCAACAACCTAATACATACATACATACATACACACACACACACACACATACATACATACATACATACATACATACATACATACATACATACATACATACATACATACATACATACATACACATGTACATACACACGTACATACATACATACATACATACATATACATACATACATACATACATACATACATACATACGTACATACATACGTACATACACATATGAACATACGTACGTATGTACGTACGTACACACACAACCACCTTGACAAGTAGACACATACACACGTACACATGTACCCACGTACACACATACACACGTAGACACGTTGATGTGCTCCAAATTATACATATAAACCACATCAATTGATGATCAATTATTCCTGAAATTCTTACTAAAATGATGAATTGATTCTTAAATCGTTTAAATTGTGTTTAAAAAAAAGAGCTTAAACAAAGAGAAAGTTGAAGAAAACAAGCTCCGGAATTCAAGCATGGGGACATGCATCATTAAGCACGCCCCTATGACCAGCCTAAAACATGCCCCTGTGCTTAAATTAGCACACCCCCGTAATTGGAAATCTGACCGGACAAAAAGTACCATCCCCCAAAAGTAGTCACGGGGCCATGCCCCATGAGTCACGGGGGTGTGACCACCCTAATCACAGGGCCGTGATTCATAAGGAACAAGGCCGTGCCCTGACAACTTCTGAGCGTACGAGCCGACCAACTTGCATAAGCATTGTACTAGCACGGGGTCATGCCTTTTAGGCATGGGGCCATGTTTAAATACTCTAGAGAGTCTATAATAGCAGTTCATTTGCAACTTTGAGAGTAGCTTTTGGGAGGTGAGGTGTTGGTGTTCCCTTTTGGGAGCCTAGTCTTTGGGGCTCCTTAGAAGGCTTTGGAGGTCCATTTGACACTTAGAAGAAGCTCGGGATCGTTTAAGATCATCCATAGTGGATCAGCGCTTTGATTGTTCTAATTTACCGATGATTTCATTACTATCTTATATCTTTGTTGTTATGTTAAAGATCATTATGAGCTAAACTTCATTTATTATCCCAATTTAGTGAAACTTTATTTAACTTGTAATGAATTAATCATGTGGTTTTTATTCTGTTAATGTTATGGTAATCTTGGGTAAACTATTGATAGGTAGCATCTACATTTGAACTGAAAGTTATAAACTTATGACTTGTAATTGTGAATGTCATACAAGGTTGAAAACGTATGAACTAACTTTTATTCATGAAACCGGTCTTCATATTAAATCCATGGCTAATAAACTAGATATGGTTATTAGAAATCTTATAACTTTAGCTTTCTGATCATTTGCGGGTACCTTTTTATAAGTTTGAGAAATCTTCAGTAATTGTTATGGTTTTCTAAAATTAATGGTATGTTAGGAAGGAACTAGATCAGCTCTCTTTTTAACATTAAGTTATGTTCTTAGAAATCGTATATTGAAAGGTTAAGTGAGATCTAACTACATTACTAATGGCATGGATTGATCAACATTGTAAGTTACTTGATGTTGGTGTCCTTGTCACTACGGAACTGGTAGACGAGAAATTCACGTTGGCTCATGTTTATAAACATTAACATAATTACATTAATCAATATCTTTAACCACACCACCAATTCATCACAGTTACATAAGTGTAATCAAAATTAGGTTATTAGCCTTACTTCACTTAAAGAATCACCAAAATTCTCAATCTATCTTTATCTATTTTTATTTATCGTTATTTTGTTTAACTTATCATTTCTTAAATCAAAATTGATAGTCAATTACAAGGGTTATTGAGTAGACTTAGTGTGTCGATGGATTGTTACTCGGCTCTTACCAACACTAAATTACCTCACGATAGGTACACTTACCTTTTGTGCATGTAATTTGGTATTAGTAATAACCATTTAAAATTGATTCTATGCAAAAGCCTTTATCAAAATATATGTACTTTCTACACAAACCACACATACACATGTACACATGTACACACAGTACACACAATACACACGTACACACGTACACACAATACACACGTACACACGTACACACATACACATGGAGACACTTACACATGGACACACTCCACACACAGATACCTACACGCATATATACCTACACACATACATACACAAACTTATATACATACACACATACACACACATACATACATACATGCATACATACATACATGCATACATACATACATACATACGTACGTACATACATACGTACATATATACATACACACATACACATACATATAGACACATATACACAGACATACATACACACATACATACATACCTACACATATACATAGACACACATACATACACACACATATATACATACACACATACATACACATACACATACACACATATATACACACACATACATACACACATACATACATACATACACCCACATACATACACACATACATACACACATATATATACATATGCATACATACACACACGCACGTACATACACACACATACATACACCCACATATACACACAAATACATACATACAAACATACACACATAAACATACACAAACACACACATACACACATACACATACACATATACATACACATATATACACACATACATACATACGTACATACATACATACATGCATGTATGCATGCATACATACATTCATACATACATATGTACATACATGCATACATACATACATACATACATACATACATACATACATACACACATACACATACATACATAAATACCAAGTATCTAGGACCAAAACACCCAAGTATGCAAACTACTTATTACATAGCAAATGGTGACTTGTTAGTTGTGCGCCAACTTGTATTCCAGGTCTTGCACCTTGCAAGTTCTCTTCTTATGTCCTTTTTTCTTAAACTTGTTACAAGTAACCGAGTAACCCTACTGTTGCATATTTCAACCCTTAAGAATTGACTGCCTTAACTAAATTACCTCTAGAGCAGATTTTATCCATGTTATGGTTAGTCTTCTAACTTGTATATGATGCTTTAGTGTAGCTAATGTAGTTAGGCATTAAGATTTTCCATAATTTCTTGCCCTTGATTCGGTCGACATAATTTTGCAAAAACTATTTTCCAAGTCTCTAATCAATAAGCCTGATCTACCCACTTCTTAGGTATACCATTACCAATTCCATACATTACCATGTTGCAAATACATGTCACTGCATGATTGCAACATATCCCGATCAACTCTCATTTTATATATGAGGAGTGTGGAACTACGCGTCAGGGTATGGGGTCAAACACCCTATTGAACTTTGAACCAGTAGTCAACCGTATAATACCAAAAATTCAAGTGAACCTATAGTTTTTAGAAATTAACCGATTAGTATTATTAATTCTAATCTCTAGACAAGAAAAGTGCTTGGTTAACTGGTTTTCTCTCCTTGCACGCAGGTGTAAACTTCTTCCATATCGCTAGTTCAAATCCTAAAGTGGTTAACTTTTGAACTTTTATTTTTCTCCAAGTAGCGAGTTGGAACCCATTAGTATTATTGATTCTAAACCATACACAAGAAAAAGCTTGGTTCATTGGTTTCCTCTTCTTAGGCACGTGCATAACTTGCTCTAGGTTGCAAGTTCAAATCTTAAAGTGGGTATTTGTTTCACATTTTTTTTACTTTACCCTTAATTCCTTTTAACCCTAACCCTTGCATAATCGCTGATGTATATTCTAATCAATCGTTTTGGTTGGCTACTGAATGGAGATAAATCAAAAAATCTTTTGCTTGATGACTTCTATATCAATTTAGGAAGGAGAATCTCTACTTCTTTCTTGATTTAAGGGTAGGTCACGACAGATTTGAGTTGTTCCTTGATTTCTATAGCGACAGGGACGGTCACATTATACTTAATTTTCCTTATAAGTTTATATCTCGATTTTATGATATATGATTTGAACGTCTCAGTTTAAAGGTCATGTTTCATCAATTCTAATGTCACGATTCGTTGGTTTGAAGTTCTTGATTTAATTAGATTGTTTTCATTCAGAGGATGACTTTCTGGTTCTAATAATCTTCATCTAAGAGGCTTTCAATTTAGTGAGTAAGTTTTAGTTTAGTTAAAGATTCCTAGTTTAGGGGATGATTTTCAATTTAAAAGAAATAAAAATTCTTTTACAAGGTTTGTTTGTTTTCATTTTTTTGATCTACAAGTTTTTTATATTTGGGTTTGGAATGGATGTTAGCTTTAAAGATTTTGTGAACCAAACATGTGTTTAGTGAATTTAGTTGTTGATTGGAACTTTTGTGTAAAAAACTTGGGACGACCTGAAAATTGTAACATTGTGTTGATAGAAATCCTAGCACCAAAAAATGTGACCCCGGTAGAAAAAGTTTTTACTCTTCCACTGAAACCACTAACCTGATACTTGGACACCCGATTCTAACTAATAGCGTAATGTGTGGCATTAGCTTTGATTTTTTAATATTTCTTGGTAATAATAGGTGTAAAAAGTCCTAGATTCTTTGCAATCATCTTGTGTACCACCATAATTCTTTTCATTAGGTACTCCTTATATTTAAAATAGAAGCAAGAGTAAGTATAGCATACATGAATATGTAAATACTTACCAAATGCATACCTTTTGTCTGCCACTGATAAATGTAAAAATGAAGTTTGATGAGAGGTCCAGATCATCTCATAAACACTCTAAAAATCAAGTCCAGGAACTTGCACTTTCAAATTCAACTATTGAATAAACAACATGATAAATCCCATTGTTTGCATCCACTCCAACTACAATTAAAATCTGACCTAGATATGGACCTTTTATGAAACACCCATCTAGTCCGAGTAGCTCTCTCCAACACATCTTAAAACTAGCCTTTAAACCACCTAAACATATGTAAATCCTCTTTAACTGTCTTGTTTGGCTACTTGGGTTATATTCTATTTCAACATCAATCTTCATAGTTGTGCCTAAATAAAAATGTAAATTAGATTTACCAATACAATAATAAATTAAACAAAAGCTAATCTACATAGTTGGAATAGATGTATTATTACATAGATTAAATCTAATAGGCTCTTTACAGTAGTCCTTAAGGATTTCATATTAAGCCTTATAATCTTCTTGAACCATATTTATTGCAAACATCTTAGCCCTAAAACTCTTTTGAGATGTCACTTGAAACTAAGATATCTCTTGCAACAACTCTTGTAGAGCTTGCAGTGGTTTGTTAGAGTTCACTCTTATGGTTGGTTCAATCTCCTTGGCCAACCAACTTATGGTGCATTACTTAACAACTCCTGATTGTAGAAGTCCTAACAACCTAAGACCCTTCTTATTTTGCTTTGTTTTGTGCATTCTCCAAAAGCAAGTGGGTTTAGGGAAATGTTTTTAGATTTGGACTTTATAGATTAGAAGTACCCACTTTCGAGTATCTCTGTTTTGTCCCTTCCATATTATTTTCCCATCTACCTAGATTTAGATTTATTCCCAAACACACCAAATGAAATTTGACTCTTTCATTCTTTATGATATAAAATTGTCTTCATAATCTATTGCATGCTTTTTGACCATGGCCTCTATATCATCTCTATTACCAAAAGCTTGACCAATATAGAAGGGACAATCTTCTTCCTCCTCCTCTTCTTCTTCTTCTTTTTCCTAACGCTACTCAATGCTGCTTCCAATAGATGTTGATTATCATAATAACTTAGATTGTCAAAGTCATTGGGTCAAGCTCTTCATCACTAACAAGATCTTCACCCTTATAGTCAATAACAGCTCTAAATTTCTCCATATCTACATGAACATCTTCAACCATGTGATCTTTATCTACTATCAAGTCAGAATCTTCATCATCATCATCTCCAACATGCTCAACATACACCTTAATAACTTTACGTTTCTTACATATTTGATCAACTAATATCATTCGTATTGCTAGCTACTGGTCTTAAACTAAAATCCAATTCCTCTTCTTGAATTCTAATATGTTGTCTCTTAATATCTTATTTGCATAACCATGTTTCTCTAACATATCATGAATGATATAAATAGAGAAACGATGACATTCAATATTGTTAATAAAATTAATATTACTATTGTGATATATTGTGTCAGGAGATTCTCTAAATACATACCAAACACCACAGCTGTATCATAATTTTCACCACTACTTTGTAAATACCACGTCCTATTATCTTGATAATCCATTGATACGGGATAATATCTCTGGAGGAACCCTTGCTGGTGGATATTGCATAGCCTGTTGAATGTTAATTAATTATGAAAGATGCATATATATGTTGATCGATTTGAAATGAAACAATGGAATCAAACTTTTTGGTCAAACAATCGGAGGATGACTTTGAAAGTTGCATGTGTTTCTAGGTTATAATTTTTACATGTATAATGTAATAGGGTAATATTATCCCACATATGGGTTGCATGTGATGATCAAATGGAGATGTTGTTTTAGTGCTACAATCTTTAGACATTGATTAGAGCCCTCAAACATATCTTGTAGAACACATCGCTCAAACCTACGTTCTTCACTTAGGTTAGTCATTTTTAGTATATGATTTTTATATTTGTTTAGTGTTGTATACAATTTTGATAAAATCTTATATTTGAATTTTCTTTTAAAATTTAATTTGAAAAAAATAAAGAGAAACCATTTCCTAGTTTTAAGAAAATGAGGGAAATTTTGGGGGAATCTACATGACTCATGTGGCTTTGGGGGCTTTTAAGGGTTGGAGAAACCATTCACTCCACCCTAAGTGAACATATTAACAAACATGTTGTTATTGGCTGGAAAAATACATTTTCTTCGATAGTTAATACAGTTAATTATGTATACACCGTTATATCAATTTAAAAAGAATTGCAATCATAGCGTTGTTGTGAGGAATTAAAATGAATGACAAAATAAAGAACAGGTCTAGAATTAATGTAATTAATCTAAGATGGAATACCCTTGAACAATCGAGTTATCAGTTCACAATTTAGAAAAATATCCATGTTTGTATGTGCGTAAATAGGTATAAATTTCTATATGTATTGGTATGTAAGCACATGTGCATGTGTGCATTCTTGCATGCATGCCAGTAGGTACGCAGGGGGCCACATACAATTAATAAACCGCCATTGTGAAAAATTAAAAATCTATGAAAGAAGGTTGGAATTTTCTTTCTTACTTTTATTGAGATTAATGTAAAAGTAGGTTGTAGGATGGCACATCCTAGCATCATTAGCGTATTAGGCGTAGGTGATGTAATTACAACTTAATTATTAATACAACAGTTACCATATAGAAAAATGTAGGTATATAGATACACTCGTATGTGTGTGTGTACTTTTATGTGAATAGATACGTATGCACATGTGTATGTGTAATTATGCATGTAGCCTTAATGGTAGAGGCCAAAGCCTCTTCGAGGGGAGATCACAGCTTCCATCTCGCGTAAAAGATGTAGGATGTTGTTTTAGGCTAGGAGATTTCTAGGTGTTTTCATGTTTATACAGAAAGGTGTTGTTTTCCAAAACAACATGATGCAAGGCCCCGATCCCGGGAAACCCATAGTTGGTCATTTATAGCACAATATGTTGGGTTTAAAAATTGATAAACTGAATCTTTCCAAACCACAATCAAAGCCAACTGAAGATATCATTATACAAGTTCAGAGACCAAGTTGATAAACAGAATAAAACAAACACAAGACAAAGTCAACATCAAGACCACAAGAATAGTCAAAATTAGGTCATGATGTAATAACATTATAAATAGAACAACTAGTGCCATTTGTAATGTGTGGTTTTCGCAAAGTGTGTGAGTGGCTTGAAGTTTTTAAGTGTGTGTTTTTTCATGGTGTAAATCACCACCCAAGAAGAATTTCTCTCCTTTGGGTGGGTTTGATGTTCATCCATCTTTGTATATGTTTCTTCATTGTAATTTGTTATTCGATATCAATGAAATCATAACATTATACATTACACACACATCCTTGTTCTTCGATTCACACACTTCCACCCATCTTTAATTTTGAATTTTCGGATCTGAAACTGATGAATCCTAAGATACAAGCTCAACGAATCTGAAATATTGATTCAGCACAATACATATTAAAATACATTACAGTAAGAAAACATTACAGCGGAATAATTTTTAACAACCCATTTTCATGCATTAATAATAATTTTTGCCAAAAAATAAATCATTGTTATTAGGTTCAAAAATTAACATTTTGTTATATTACAAGACAAAAACATTGTTCTGTATAAACATAGATGCAGTCTTTATTTGCCAAGTAGTTCCATCCTCGGGCCATCCCCAGCAACTTCATTACCTATCAACTGATATGCATATAAAATTAGCGTTGCTGATTGAGTTCTAGTTTTATTAATATATAGAAAATATATATTTGAAAACTTCCTTTAATGATCATCCATCCATTATACATGACAATCAAAATGACTGATAACATTCTTTAAAACATTCTTTAACTTTTTTTTATTATCTTTCTCTTTCATTAACTAGGATTGCACAAAGTAAGACCCTACATCATATGGTTGGCAACAAATGCCGAACCCCTGCCAGTACACATTTGTAAGTGGTAGCTAACCCCTGACAGTTGACCCACACTGCTAGGAATAAAGCCAGCTCATGAATAAACATTCCATTCATTCATTGGTCAATCACAAGGATTAGACCCCAGTTGTGCATCCTCATAGGCTAAAATAACCACACATCAATTGAGCTAACGACAACATGGTCGTCACCTCCATTCATTTTACTTGCAAGGCTTTTCATTCATCATAAGGGCCCAGGGGGTAACATTCATTAAGTTCCACTGTCTTTCTTTTATTCCTTTATGTCCACTTGATTATGAATAATACTTATAGGATACCCATTGTCTTTATAAAATCACATAACATAAAATGTGTATTATTATTATTCATAACAGTAGCCCATGAAAAGAGGTATGAAATTAAAACATTAAACAAACATATCATCCACTAAAACTTAAGTACCAATCACTTTAAACTCTATCTCCAAAATTTCAGAACAAACCTAAGTGTTTACAGCGTATGAATAAAATACACAGCGGATGACCTAAACACTAAGTGTCGACAGCGGACAACCAAAGTGTAAGGCCCCGTTCCCGGAGACCTCACAGTTGGACAATCATAGCATTATTATATAAAACAATAAACATTTCATAAAACATCGCAGCGGATCAATTAAGAAAAACCATTCATGCATATAATTAATGTTGCAAAATAATACATCATTGTAAGTTACGGTTACAAAATAATCTATTGTTTCTTAAGTTACAAAAGGCCTTTTAATTGCATTACAAAACAACAATATCATTAAGCATGAACGGATGCCAGTCTAGCCCTGACGAGTAGCTTCCCTTGCGTGCCATCCTCAGCAACATTTACCTGCCAACTGACAATGCATAAAAGTCAGCGTTGCTGAGTGAGTTCTAGTTTTAAAACGTTTAAAATACCTTGTAAGATGTATATATGAAAATATCCTTTTCAATAAAATATTTCCTTTACTTTCGCGCGTGAACATTCATCATACATACATCAAGGTATAATCCTGATTATCTTTCATTATCTCAGGCATTCGTTCGTTTCGTTCGTTTTGTACTTTTTCATTATCATTGACTATTTCCAGGTCCTGTCATAACTTTACCCCCGTCGTTGGGCACACAGCCACCTCATTCTCGAGGTTAAGTGACAAGGAACCCGTTTCGTACGTATGGATCAATCACTAAGACTGATCCCCCTGTGTGTGAGGGTTAGCCAAGATCGCATGCTATATTACACACAATTGAGCTAGTAACTCTCAATGAGTTGTGAACCTTCTTTATCATTTGCTTACAAGACTTTTCATTCATTTATTATATTCCACTGTACATTAGTCATTAATCTTTCATTTTCTTTAAGGATAATACTTTGTGTATACGAATACAATCACACCACGTATAGTCACATGATAGATACATAATAGGGAACATAAGAACAGCCCAAAAACATGCAAAGCATAAACAATTACAACTATCAAGTCAAACCAGGGTCAAACCCTAAAATTCTGGTTTTCCAAAATTCCAGAAATTTTTCTAAGTCTTTAGGCGCATGAGTACTATGTAGGCGCATGAGTACTGCTTGGGCGCATGAACACTATGCAGGCGCATGAACCAACACTTAGGCGCCTGGGGAAAACTTCTGGGAGCATGACTACTATATGGGCGCATGTACTTACACTTAGTCATTGGGCAGTGGGCGCATGAGGAAATTAGGTGCATGGGTACTATTGGGTCGCATGACCTAACAGTTAGTCTATTTTGATAAAATTTTTTGGCGCATGAGGTACTGTTCAGGTGCATTAGCCCTATTTGGGCGCATGAACCACTCATGTTTTTCTAAGTCAATTTTTTCAGGCGCATGTGCCCTATTTGGGCGCATGACCGGCAGTTGTGCATATTTCAGACTTATTTCCAAACCCAATCTGCATTCTAACCTATTCTAAGCTTGTATCCATCATTCAAAGCATCAAGAACGCATATACAGCCATAAATACAAACATAAACACACATATACATACAGGTACATATCTAACAGTTGTAAAACATTTTAATCATGCATTTTCGGCCCCAAAGAGATAAAAAAAACACATAAAACCGGGGTCTAGAACTCACCTATTGCAACCAACAAGTAAAACTCCTCCAAACTTGTGTGCACAAGAGTTCAAACACCTAAAACAAGCCAAAACAAACAACCGAACACATAGAACACTAAAAAATCGGTTTCAAGGTTAAAGTCCAACAAAACTGAACAAATAATCACATAAAACACTCACCAATTGCGAATTCAGCCCTTTCTTTTGAAATACCGAGAGAATTCTGTTTTCTTCTTCTTTCTTCTTTTCCAGTCGAATAGTAGGGAGAGAGAGTAAATGTACTGGGCGGCCATACTTAAAGAATTGTTAAAATATTAAGTTTTGTACTTCTTACACTTAGCCCCTCCACCTTTGCTCCTTTTTCCCTTTTGCAAGATACTTTTCTTTTCTTTTTTTTTTTGACAAGAATTTTGGGTGTTACACAAAGTCTACAGCGCATGACCAAAGTCAACAGCGGACGACTAAAGTCCACAACTGATGAGCAAAGTCCACATCTGATGAACAAAGTACACTAAGGCATGTAGTGTATGACTAAGGCATACTAATGCATGTGACAGATGACTAAGGTTCACAGCATATGACTTCTTAACTACTTAAGAGTCCACAGCGAACAGCCTTAAACACTCAAGTGTCCACAGCGGACAGACAATATCCATAATGGACAACACTAAAACATTCTAAGTGTCCACAACGGACAACCAATGTCCACAGCTGACACCTTTTTGAATACTTATGTCCTGCTTATGTGAATTCTAGTTTCGTACAACATCTTAAATCAAACACTTAGCTTAGATCTACTAGATTAACACTTAGAACATAATAAACATCATATATCATCAAAGAATTCAGTGAAAACATATATATCTTTCGTAAAAGCCATCTTTAACCATAGGAAAACATAATTTTGTCAGTAAACATAGTTTTAATACACAAATTGGCCCTAAACAAGTAGAAAACATGTAAAAGAAGGGATCTAGAACTCACCTTAAACCAGCTTCGAGCAAAACACTACAAACCCGAGAGCAACCTCGAGTTCTAACACCTAAACATAGGTAAACATTCAAACTTAACACAAAGAAATTAGTTCTAAAAGCTTAAACCCGACTAAATCTGAGAAGAAATCACCTTAAAGTCTTACCTTTTTAAGAGTTCTTCTACTTTCTCACTTTAGTACCGGTGGGAGCTCTTTCCCTCCCTCTAGCCGAAAGTTTGAGTGCATGAGAGAGAGAGTATGGGCGGCCATCTCTCTTTTAAATCCTATTATGGGCCGGTTTGGCCCTTTTACACTTTTACCCCCTTGCTTTTAAATAATAACCCATTTGCTCCTTTATTTTTATTTTTGGAAATTTTCGAGTGTTACTAGTCCATCCCCCTTATTTAGGTTTTGTCCTCGAAACCCGTCACTCCTTAAATAGTTGCGGATAATGTTGCCTTATATCCTTCTCAGTATCCCATGTAGACTCTGACCCCTTCCTGTTTTTCCACTATACTCATACCAATGGAACCATTTTATTTCTTAGACGCTTCTTTTTCTATTGAGGATGCCCACCGGCTGTTCCACATAATTCAGTCGTTCATCCACCTTGATATCATCAAGTGGCATGATCACCTCATCATATGCCAAACACATTCTTAGATGAGACACATGGAATGTCGGATGAATTCTACTTAGTTCATCAGGTAGCTCTAACTTATAAGCCACCTCACCAACTCTGGCAATGATTTTGAATTGCCCAATATACCTTGGGGTCAACTTCCCTTGCTTTCAAAACATGATAATCCCTTTCCAAGGAGACACCTTCAACATCACCTTATCTCCTACTTGGAACTCAACTTTCCTTCTTCTTTTATCAGCGTAGGACTTCTATCGATCCTTTGCTGCTTTGATAAAGGCCTTGATTTTTTCCAACTTCTCCGTCGTGGCCTCGTTGATCTCGATACTTCCCAACTCCTTCTGCCCGTTATCACCCCAAGACACCGGGATTCTACACCGTCTCCCATACAACATTTCAAATAGTGGCATGCCTATACTTGCATGAAAACTATTGTTGTGTGAGAACTATGCCAACAATAGGTGCTCATCCCAACTTCTACCAAAATCAATAATGCATGCCCGAAGGTGGTAAGCTGTGCTAATGTGTAACCTCGTTCCCTTCACATCGTGGAATTTCTTTAAGAACTTTGATGTTGATTGGATGTTTGTATTTGAAACAATGGACACCGGCATACCATAACAAGTTGCAATCTCCTTGTTGAACAGATCTGCCAATCTTTCCAACGAATAAGTCTCCCGGATTGGCAAAAAGTGGGCACTTTTCGTCAACCTATCTAAGATCACCCAAATGGTGTCACATTCTCTCGCCGTGAGGGGAAACTTCATGATGAAGTCCATGGTGATGTGTTCCCACTTCCATTCGGGTATATCCAAGGGTTGGATCTTTCCGTATGGTTTCTGATGTCTGCTGATGTGTTGAAAACACATCTGATTTCCCTTTGTATTTGATTGTAGTTTTTAGCTAATTCTCGTATTCTTTTTGTAGATTTTAGTTACTTTGTGTTAATTCTTATTGTGCAGGTCTTGGAGAGCTTACGGGAGGAAACCGAGCGATTTACGGGTGATTTGGAGCTAAAACAAAGGAATTCCAAATAATTGGAGCTCGTAAGCTACTCGATTATAATGGATTGTAATGGTTTTGATGAGATGCTTGAAACTGAGTCATAGATGGATCTTTGACATTTGGATTGCTATTTTTGCATAAAATGCTGATGCTTCAGCTCCCATTGTGTTGATGTAATTAGTAGCTCTCTGCTTGTCATCCATTTCATATGACTTGATGGTTGAAATGAGATCGCTTCGGGATAAGGTGAACAGATCTTTGGTTCTCTTGATGGTAGTGCAGTTATTGTTTCAACTGTATGGTAAAGAGTTCAATGGCTTTTTGTTTACAGAAATATTCTCCAAGGTAATTCCAGCACTCTTCATCTTTGTTATCAGCTTAATGAACCTAGACATTTATGCCTCCAAGGTTTCACCAAGTACGTGGTTAAACAAATTAAACTCTTGGTTCAACATGTCCTTTCGGCTTTCCCTCATATCTTTATTTCCAATTATTTGTTCCTCTATCACATCCCACAAATCTTTAGCTTTTTTGTAATCCTTGAACTTTTGAGCAATCTCAGTAGTAAGTGCCATAGTGATGGCAGCATACACTTTGTTATCAAGCTCAAGCTTCTTCATGTCTTCCTCATCCCAGAGGTGTTTTGGTTTAGGCACTAACTCTCCCTTCTTATTGTTATACATAGCAGTATATGGGCCTTGTTTGATTGACCGCATCATCGGGGTTCGGTGTAAATAACATGATTCTCGAAGCGATAAACCCAGTTGGGGTAATCTTCTTCGCTGAGAAGTCTAGGGGGTTTTATGCTTATGCCAATCTTATTGTCGAGGTTGAGGGTAGCAGTGATGTGCTTTAGGTTAGCCATCTTGAAAATCAGGAATCAAACTTTTCAAAAACTCTCAAACTTGAAGTTTTCGCGTGAAAATCAGAGTTCTCGCGCGAACAAACACCAACTTTTCATGCGGTTAGTTTTCTAACTGAATTATGCGAAAAGTAAACTTCTCGCGTGAAATGAATCTTTCGTAACAAACTCTTTAAGAAACTTTTATGAATCAAAAACTTCTCACACGAATAGTAACTTTTCACATGTGATTAGCAAGTTTTCACCTGATCTATTTTCATTCTAATTTCTATGATTCCAACTTTAATATTTCACCAATTTGTTCATAATTGATTAATTAAGCTTTGAATTAGTGATTTAGGTTTAAATTTTGATCTTAAGTGTCTCTAATTGATTCAATTTAGGTCATTTAGTCACATGAGCATCATCAAATCTTCAATGAACCATACAATAGCATTCATCATCTTAAAAAAATGATCAAAAGCAACAAAAATCAAGTAGATCTTCAAAGATTAACAATTCAAAGCTTAAGAACACTTCACAAACACTCTTCAATCTTCAAATCAATCGATCTAGAGCATACCAAGCCCTGATACCAAATGTAAGGTTCAACACTTTATAAATAAGATCGATCTCGTGATAAGAATGTGGAATGTAATCATCACAGTAACAAGATTGAATAAGCAAAAGACGAATACAAGTGTTGTTAGACCCTGAAAGGATCATACTTGCTAACTTAAGAGGTGGTGGGAGGTTGTTCTGGTTGGATAACATCATTAACAGAAGATTATAGAAGACATTATTTATAGAAGACCAAGAAGACATAAAAAGACTAAGTATAGACTACCCATATTTGTTAATGCGGATAACTTGTGAACAAATACTGACAAGTGTTTGTTCACCCTTATTAACAAATACGGATGAAGACAAGAAATGTTGAACAAGAAGTGTTCACCCGCATTTGTCCATGCGGATGAACTGAAGAAATGCTGACAAGAAGTGTTCACCCGCATTAGTTTATGCGGATGAACAAAAGGAAATGTGGCCAAGAATTGTTCATCCACATAAACTAATGCGGGTGAGCAAACGCACACTGATCAAAAGCTGCTGACAAGACTTGTTCACCCGCATAAACTAATGCGGATGAACTAAGTTAATGCTGATCACAAGACAACTAATGCTGATGAAGACTTGTTCATCCGCATGAACTAATGCAGATGAACAACTTATAATGTTTTTACTTATTTTGTACTTAGACTAGATTCTCTTGTATAGATCAGGGTTAGTTTAGTCTTTTGTACAGATTATGTGTATGCCTATAAATAAGGCTGCATACCCTAACTTTGTATGTTTTTGGTCTTTAACAGTTATAACATCAATATTATACATCTGTGACTTCTGTGTTCATGTACTGCATTTACTCAAACATTTATTTCAGGTTCATCTGTTCTGTAATATAATGATTCCGCAACTATATTACTAACTCAGTCTGCATATTCGATCCTAGGTTGAGTCACATCAACCGAGAATATCATTCTCAAACCCAGTCAAGTGTAAATAAACTTTAATTTCTATTGCTCTCTGATTTGAAAGATACAAAGTACATACGAAGTCATGAAATGACAAAAGCTCAGTAAATTACATCAAGAAATAGATATTTATACTAAACCTAGATGTTCTCGCATAGTTCTCGCGCGACTTCCAAGTTCTCGCGTGAGATAGAAGCTTTCTTTTGGCAACTTCAGCTTCTCGTGTGACTTGATCTTCATCATCTTGATTTGATTTTTTGAGCCTCTAAGTTCTATCGCTATAGCTAATTATGTAATTTACATAAATAAATAGAGGGACTATATTTGTAATTTACATATATTAGATACCCACCCTCCCCTTCCCCCTCTGCCTCCGCCTCCCCTTACCACCAAAGCATCAAGGCCAGAATAGCCGGAACTGATTGCAACAAGCCACTACTAGAACCAAAATTATCACCACCTACAAAATGGTAACCACACACCACCAGCACCACCACTGATCGGTCAACCCTTTCCCACCATTGGCTTCAGACCCTTCGTCTTCCCAGTCGGAGCCCTAATTAAATCCTTCATTTGAAAGCCCCAAATCACCATCAGACCACTAACCACCACCATTCAAATCGTTACCACTACCACTACACTTTTATCACTTGAAAAGAAACCCAAATTAGAGTATGCACTAAAGGGACTAGGGTTCTATGTGTCAACGAATAGGGACAGGGGAAGGTGGCTCGCCGGCATTGGTGGAAAGTGCTAGTGGTTGTCGGCTGTTGTTTGGGTGTGGGAGTGAAGGAAGTGTCCTGATGAGAAGGATCGGAGTGCTGGTGGTCACCAAAAATGGTGTGTGTTGTCGGATAGTGTCATACTAGTGGTTGTTGGATGGCACCTTAGAGAGAGAGAGAGAGAGAGAGAGAGAGAGAGAGAGGAGCGAGAGGAAGGAGACATTGGGGGTGATGGTGGTGTTGTTGGGGGCGGGTGGTGTAGTGGTGGCAGTTGTGACGGGTACCGGTGATGTCGTGGTGGATGATGGCGTTCTTGTGGTGGATGATGACTATAAAGATTGGTGATGGTGGTGTATGGATGGATGAGGAGAAAGAAATGATAATGATGATGATTATGATGGAATAGAGAGAGAATATATATATTTCTAGGTTTCAGTTTCAAGTTTCTTTATTTTTTCAAATAACAATAAGTTTGAATAAATTACTATTTTAGCCCCTATTACTATAATGACTAAAATGTGCTTGTTTTAAACGGATTTATCTAACGCTGTTAGTTGGTTAGAGTTTATTTAGACAAATTGAAAATCACAAGGAGTAAAATCGTAATTTTAAAACCTTTAGATGAAAACTGTTATTTGGACCAAACTACAGAAAACAAAAGTGAAGTTTACTTTAAATTTATATATAATTTTGTCTATCATATTCTTTTTATTGTTTCTAATGGTAATATATTTTTTCTTTTTCTATAACCTTCTATAAACAATAAAACAAATCGGTAGTATACTAGATACTAATTTTACTAATTTTTACTTTTTCATGATAAACATATGCTTTCTTAATCTGAAACAAAGTAGAAGTAGTTAATTTTTATGGATGTTTGACATCTAAAATTGATTTCTAAAATTATAGACATCATGAAGTACATAGCAATTAAGTTCAACAAACAATTACCAAATGATCCATACCTGCTAATGAATTTAGAAGGTCTTTTATGGATTTCAAATGATGAAACATCCCAAGGGAACAACACACATGTAATGATGAAACATCAATCAGTTTGTTAATAACTATGTAACATGTAGATGAACAAGAAATAACTTAGTATTTGAGTTTTAACCTCAAGGATATGTAATAATCGGCTGCAAATGAAAAATACAATATCATATTTGGCATCAACAAATTGAATTGCTACTTTACGTTTGAATGAAGTGTTATTTTATTTTTGTTTTTTTGTTCCTATTCTTTTTTGTAATTAATGGGTGATTATAATAGCCATAAAATTCAAGAATGTACATATAGAAGGCCTTTTGTTTAGGTAATATTGATAATTGCACTTCATCTAGACTAGACAATAATTAAGGACTAGGCAGACTTGGGTTTGAATTTGAGTTGAACCCTAGTACAAAGAACAAAGATAATGATCACTAGAGAGAAGATAAGAGATGTAGCCCAACACATAAATGTTGAGATGTTAATACTAGAAATGTTAAACCCGATATAAGTCCATAATTTACAGGCATGTAAGACATGTGCAAGCTAAGAGGATAGTCATCCACAGTGGGCATTGCAAGCTTAGGACATTATAAACATGTTATTTGTAAATTAATTTGTAACACCATATTTATAAATGATATGAGATGTGCTAGTTATTGCTTCTACTATTATCAATTATGGATTTAATCCGGTCTAACAAGTCAGTTGTTACAGTTGATGATATGGAGTAGAATTTAATTAATTTCAAGTTTAGTACGATGATCGAGGGAGGATTGGTTTTGACCACTACAGAAGTACAAGTCAGCATTGCGTTAACTTGCCTACCCAAGCATGGTTGGCACACTAGATGAGTATTTGAATATGTCTTAGTGGACTTCACTTGAAACTTTGCAACTCTTGTATGATGGTGTCTTAAATTTTATAACAAAGAATTTCTTTGTAAATGCACTTCGGGACATCCAAATTTTATACCATGAATGCACATGCATGGTTTCATGGGATATTAGGGAATATCGACTACACTCATATAAATTAGAGGATATGCCCAACAGATTGGCGAGAGCAATAAGGGAAGGGTGATCACGGGCCGACGTCGATAATTCTTAAACTTGTTTTCCATGATTTATAGATTTGGCGTGCATTTTTGAGTCATTGGTAGCAACAACGACATCAATGTTCTCCACTAATTGCGCTTGTATTGAAGTATTTAAGCTAGAATGTACCTGAATTATGCATTTGTGGTAAATATAAACAAATATAAATATCATTGTTACATTATAGATGCTATTTTTTATAATTCGGTAACTATGGTGAAATTGTATTCATTTCCAAACGATGATTGATGAAATCGGATTAAGAGGGCACACGACGTAACACAAAAGGATGTTGAACATGCATTTAGAGTCCAAAAAGGTAAATCGCTACTACTTTAATAAGCTTCAAGAAACACACATATGCTAGATTTAGAGACACCATACATACACTTGTATCATATTACACAACATGATTTTGAAGAGAGAAGTTATCACCCTTGCATGTGTAGCATCCTCCAAATGATTAATGATTAAGTGAAAATGTTATTTTTGAGCTACAATATCTAGACACTGATTAGAGCCTTCAAACATATCTTGTGGAACACATCGCTTAAAGCTATCTTCTTCACATAAGTTAGTAACTTTTTAGTATTTGATTTTTATATTTATTTAGTGTTGTATACAATTTTAATGAAATCTTATTTACAAATTTTCTTTCAAAATTTAATTTGAAACAAATAAGTACAATTTGAAGATTTTGGAGAAACCATTTCTTTGTTTTTAGAAATTGAGAGAAATTTTAGGGGTATCTATAGGTACTGATGTGGCTTTAGGGGCTTTTAAAGGCTGTTGAAATCACTCACTCCGCGCTAAGTGAACATTATAAGAAACATGTTGTTATGGGGTGGGTGAATACATTTTCTTCTAAAGTTCATACAGTTAATTACGTATAAACCGTTATATCAATTTAAAAAGAATTGCAATCATAACATTGTTGGGAGGAATTAAAATAAATGAAAAAAATAAAAGAACTGGTCTGGAATTAATCTAATTAATCTTAGATAGAATACCCTCGAACAACCAAGATATCAGCTCACAATTTAGAAAAAATAGTCATGTTTGTATGTGCGTAAATAGGTATAAATGTCTATGGGTACGTAGGTCCATGTGCGTGTGTGCATTCTTGCAAGCATGCAGGTAGATACGCAGGGGGCCACCTACGATCAATGAATTGCCATTGTGAAAAATTAAAAATTTATGAAAAAGTTAAAGTAGGTTGTAGGATGGCACATCCTAGCATCATTAGGGCATTAGGCGTTGGTTATGTAATTACAACTTAATTACTAATACAGTAGTTATCATATAAAAAATGGGTATATAGATACACTCGTATGTGTGTATACTTTTATGAGAATAGATACGTATGCGTATGTGTCTAAATGCAGAAGGGTTTAGGAGTTTAGCCTAGGAGATTTCTCGTTATCCCGAAGGGTTTTGTTTTTCAAAACAAGATAAAAGTAGGTACGTACATGACTATCTATAAAATTTAAAGGGCAACAACAATCAATAAATGTTAGTGAAAAATTGAAAATCTATGAAAGAGGATCACATGATATAGTTTTATATGAAAACGAAAGTGGATTGTAAAGTGGCACATGGCATAGGAGAATATGTAACGTTTCGAGCGTTCGGGTCATATATAATATTTAAAACATAAGTAATATGAACTTCACATTTCATATGTTGTCAAATGAGTAAGTAACAAGTAAAATGACTATTTAAAATTTGAAGTATGTGGAAAAGTTTGTGTCGTAAGGCACCGTTTAAATAAACTTAAATATAATGATATAATATTTAATCCTGCTCCGTTTTTAATGGAACTTATTGTCAACTTGTAGAGAAAAATAAGGTTTCCCCAACAAAATATTTTGAGATTGTTGAAGTTTAAAGTCTAAAAGTCAGATTTGTAAGTAGGTTACGATGAATTAGTTGACACTTTGATGACTAGTTAAAGTGTTTGTATAGTCAAGGGACTGAAAGTGTCATTCTTGTATTCCTGATTAGTTAGTTGTTATAACTTATCAATTGGGGATAAAATGGAGAGCTTCTTCTTCATTTTCATATTCTAAGATTAGAGGGTATGAGAGTTGTATTCTAATTGAATTTGATCTTAATCAGAGAAGCAATCATTCATTGTTAGTAGTTGATTTCGATTCTTTGAGTGTTCTTTTATAACAATTGGTATCAGAGCTCGGTTAGGGCTCAAACTCAAAGAACAAGGATCATTCCAAGAAGATGAATACGATCATGGTGTCTACGAAGTTTGATCTAGAGAAATTTGACGAGAAGAATGATTTAAGCTTGTGGCGGTTGAAAATGTGAGCACTACTTATACACCAAGGAATAAGCGATGCATTACTCGGAGAAGCCAACCTGCCAACGACTCTGAGAGACAAGGAGAAGAAGGAAACCCTTGAGCGAGCGCACAGTGCCATCATACTAAGCATGGGAGATAGAGTTTTGCATGAGGTGTCAAAGGAGACATCAGCTGCTGGTATATGGGCAAAATTAGAGTCATTATACATGACAAAATCCCTGGCAAACCGACTATACCTCAAGAAAAGGTTATATACCTTCCAGATGACCTTTGGGAAATGAATTGAAGATCACACCGATGAATTTAACAAATTGGTGATTGATCTCGAAAATATTGAGGTGGATTAGAAGATGAAGATTAGGCTATTATCTTTCTTGCATCTCTACCCCAATCCTACTAGCACTTCGTGGACACACTGATGTATGGTAGAGAAACCCTCTCAATGGAAGAGGTCCTTGCTGCCCTTAATTCAAAAGAATTGAACAAAAGGTCAGACACAAAAGAAGATGGTAGAGAAGGGTTGTTCGTTAGAGGAAGGCCAGATCAAAGAAACCAAAAGCCAAGGTAGAATTCAAGATCTAAATCACGGTTCAAAAGAAGGTTCTATGTATGTGGATCTGAGAAACATCTGAAAAGAAATTGCCCATGGTGGAAGAAGAAAAGGGGTGGTTTTAATGTTCAGAAGGGCCACTGTCAGCCCAATGTCTCAGATGAATGCTTAGAGGGTTATGAGAGCTCTAATGTCCTCATGGTAGCCAATGATAGGGTGAAAAGCAAGTGGGTAATGGACTCAGGGTGTTCATTTCTCATGTCTCCGGTCAGAGAGTTCTCTAAGGAACTAATTGTGGAGGATTTAGGGACAGTGAAACTAGGGGATGATAGACCATGTAGAATTCATGGTAGTGGAAGTGTAACCTTCAAGTTAGAAAGTGGTATCGAAATGGACATTAAAGGAGTAAGGTATATCCCTTCCCTTAAAAGAAGTTTAATGCCAATAGGTACTTTTGAAAGAGAAGGTTATCATGTAAGCCTCAAGAATGGTAAAGCTCGGGTAGTAAAAGGATCAATGGTGGTGCTTTACCAGCTAGATGGTGAGGTGGTGACTGGATCTGTGTCAGTGGCAAGTGAAGATGTAGTGTCAGATGCTATGTTGTGGCACCAGTGATTAGGGCACATTAGTAGCCAAGGCTTGATTGAATTAAACAAGCAACAAGTCTTGGGTAAATTGAGAAATTATGACTATGGGTTTTATGAAGAATGTGTGCTGGGAAAACACAAGAGGTTGAAGTTTGGCAGAAGCAAGCATGTAACCAAAGGCATACTTGATTATGTGCAAGCAGATCTGTGGGGACCTGTTAAGGTGGAGTCACTAGGGAAGGCCAGGTATTTTCTAGTCCATCATGGATGATCATTCTAGAAGGGTATGGGTGTATGCCATTAGGAATAGAATGACACCTTTGCTAAGTTCAAAGAGTGGAGGTTGTTGGTGGAAAATCAAACTAGTAGGAAGATAAGAAAGCTTTGGAGAGATAATGGGCTTGAATTCTATAATGAAGAATTTAATCATCTATGTATAGTGAATGGCATTTCTAGGCATCTTACCATACCAGGGACCCCTTAACAAAATGGTATAATTGAGAGGATGAATAGAACTTTGTTAGAAAGGGTGAGGTGCGTGATGTTGTGTTCTGGACTACCTCAAACTTTCTGGGCTAATGCAGTCACTACTGAAGCATACTTAGTCAATAAGTCACCCTCAACTGCTTTAAGTATGAAAACCCCAATGGAAGTTTGGACTGGCAAAGTTCAAGATTATGGTAACTTGAGGATATATGGATCATTAATGTATGCTTATATCAGTCAAGGGAAACTTGAACCAAGGGCAGTTAGGTGTGTATTCCTTGGATACCCTAAAGGTGTAAAGGGATACAGGAATGTAGAATGTAAGGAGAATGTCATGTATAAGCATGTTATGGGTCAAGAAGAGACCCCCATAAGTGATGAACTAAGGAGGGGTCAAGATCTCAAAATTGAGTTGGAGACCAATGTCAGACCTCAGGAGAGATGCCAAGGTATACTAGAGAGTAGTAATGGACCTGGTTAGTATAATCTAGCTAGAGACAGGCCCCGAAGAACCATTATACCTCCAGCAAGGTATAGAGGTGGGGAAGACATCTCAACTATTGCTTTTGTTTTAGCTAAGCATGAAGATACTCATGAGCCCATGAGCTTTAGTGATGCAATCAATTCAGTTCACAAAGACTAATGGGTTGAAGCTATGAAGGAGGAGATTGATTCACTATATAGGAATGAAACTTGGGTGTTGGTAGACAAACCCAAGTATCAAAAGTTAGTGGACTGTAAGTGGCTTTATAAGTTGAAAGAGGTGCTACAAAGTGGTGATCCTCCTAGATACAAAACAAGATTGGTAGCTAAGGGGTTCACCCAAAAGGCAGGCATTGATTATACTGAGATATTCTTTCCTATGGTTAAGCACTCATCCATTAGAGTAATTCTATCATTTGTTGCATTTTTTGACTTAGAGTTGGAACAACTTGAAGTTAAAACAACATTCTCACATGGTAACTTAGATGAATGCATTTATATGAGGCAACCAGAAGGGGTTGAAGTGGAAGGTAGAGAAGAGGAGGTATGCTTGTTAAAGAAATCCCTTTATGGGCTCAAGCAGTCTCCAAGGCAATGGTACAAGCGATTTGATGAGCACATGGTCACTCATGGGTTTTCAAGGAGTGCTTATGATAGTTGTGTTTATCATAGAGAATATAGTAGGCGATGCTATGTGTACTTGTTGTAGTATGTGGATGACATGTTGGTGGCTTGCAGAGATAAGCAAGTGATTGAAGATACTTAGAAACTACTAATGTTTGAGTTTGAGATGAAGATTTTGGGAGAAGCTAAGAAAATCTTGGGGGTTCAGATTAGTAGAGATAGGGAGCAAAGAAGGTTAATATTGTCATAAAGTTCATACATGGATAAAGTATTAAGCAACTATGGGATGATGAACTGCAAATCAGTGAAAACACCTTTGGCATCTCATTTTAAACTATCTAGAAATGATTCTCCGGTTAGAACTGAAGAAGTAGAGTACATGAGTTGTCACACCCCAACCTTAACGGCGGAAACGTCGAGAGATGAGGGTTAAGATTGTTCATGCCACACAACGCTAATTTATAATGACAATATTATTAAAACTCAATATTCAAGATATACATTTAAGAAATAGAATATGTTCCAAAACATAGAAATTTCAACGTTCAATGATAACAATTGCATTTTTATTTTATTCTAGGTCCAGTCCTAGATGTGACATTGTCTTCATAGCAAGCTAAAATATTATTATTATTATTATTATTATTATTATTAAATTACATCCAAGTTATAATGATTTTCCAAGAAATTACAATTAAGTCCCCGTACATGCATTAATAACAAAACGAATCCTTACAAGAGGTAACGACGTTAATCAAACGTTAAATAAATAAAAAAAAATACGAGAGGTCACAGTCTCCCCAACTTTAATAAATTTCATCCCGAAATTAAAGACAAGACTAAACGAACAGATAGGGATATTTCTTCTTCATGAAATCCTCGCGTTCCCAAGTGAACTCAGCTCCACGTTTGTTTTCCCAACGAACTTTGACGATCGGTGTAGTAGATGTACGGGTCTTCTTCAACGTTCGATCCATAATCTCGACAGGTTTCTCAACAAAATGCAACGATTCATCAATTTGGATTTCCTCCAAAGGAACATGCAAATTTTCATCGGCCAGACATTTCCTCAAGTTTGAGACATGGAAGACAGGATGAACCCCGCTAAGTTTGGAAGGTAGTTCTAGTTTGTAAGCCACTTTCCCATTTCTTTTCAAAATCTTGAAAGGTCCTACGAAACGTGGGGCTAACTTGCCCTTCTTCCCAAAGCGAACAACACCCTTCCATGGAGAAACTTTAAGAAGAACCATATCGTCGACTTGGAACTCCAACGGTTTGCGTCTTTTATCGGCATAACTCTTTTGATGACTTCTAGCCACCTCAAGGTTATTTCGGATTTTGGAGACTTTGTCGGTCATTTCTTGGATAAGTTCAGGACCAGTGATGAAATTCTCACCAATGTCAGTCCAACAGATCGGAGAACGGCATTTACGACCATATAAAGCCTCGAATGGTGCCATCTTGATACTCGAGTGATAGCTATTGTTATACGAAAATTCCGCTAATGGCAGATGCGTATCCCAGTCACCACCAAAATCAAGGACACAAAGACGCAGTAAGTCCTCAAGAGTTTGGATTGTTCGCTCGGTTTGACCGTCCGTTTGAGGATGGTAAGCCGTGCTCAAATCCAGTTGAGTACCCAAAACCCTTGCATAGAAGACCAGAAATGCGAAGTAAAACGAGCATCACGATCGGAGATAATATGAATATGCAACGGAACACCATGACGACTCACAATCTCATCGATATAAATACGAGCCAATCTTGAAACATTGTAAGTGTCTTGTAGTGGTATGAAATGTGCCGTTTTGGTCAAACGGTCAACAATCACCCATATACTATCATGGCCACGAGAGGTACGTCCCAATCTTGAAGAGATCCGGTTCATCCCATATTTATTGTTTGACTTGGACCATAAATTGTTGCTTTCTTTTCTTGGTCCAATGGCTGGGGATTGCACCCGTGGCTAAATAGTTGACATAATGAGCATACCATGGTGCGGTCGACACGGCTAAAAGTTGCTCATCAGGGAACCGTTCATTAATTTCATTCGGATCGTCAATGCCTTCCAAAGGAATCCGGGACAAGTGATCCGCCACAACATTTTCACAACCCTTCTTGTCTCGAATTTCTAGATCAAATTCTTGTAGCAAAAGCACCCAACGAATCAATCGGGGCTTAGCATCTTTCTTCTCCATCAAATATCAAACCGCACTATGGTCCGAATAAACGATCACCTTGCTCTCCCAAATGTAAGATCAAAACTTGTCCAAAGCATACACCACCGCTAATAATTCTTTTTCGGTTGTGGTGTAGTTAAGTTGTGCTTCAGATAAAGTTTTACTTGCATAATAAATGACCATCGGCTTACTGTCAACTCTTTGACCCAAAACCGCTCCAATGGTTGTATCGCTAGCATCACACATAATTTCAAACGGCTTTGACCAATCCGGTGGTGGCAAGATGGATGCCTTCACCAACTGTTCCTTTAACACATTAAATGCTTGCAAACATTCGTTAGTAAAATCAAAAGGGGCATCTTTTAATAACAAGTTACATAAAGGTTTTGTAATAACACTAAAACCCTTAATAAATCGTCGGTAAAATCCCGCGTGCCCCAAAAACGACCTTACCCCCTTAACATTCTTTGGTGGAGGCAATGATGATATTACCCGAATTTTTGCCTTATCCACCTCCATCCCCCGGTCCGATATAACATGCCCCAACACAATACCCTCTTGGACCATAAATTGACTTTTTTCCCAACTTAGCACCAAATTTGTCTCAACACATCTTTTTAAAACTTTTTCTAACTCGTTCAGACAAGAATCAAAATTTGGGCCAAAAATGAAAAAATCGTCCATAAATACCTCAAGCGATTCCCCAACCATGTCCGAGAAAATACTCATCATACATCGTTGGAATGTACCTGGGGCATTACACAATCCGAATGGCATTCGCCGAAAGGCAAAAGTGCCATATGGACAAGTAAAAGTGGTCTTGTGTTGGTCATCCGGATGGATTGCAATTTGATTATACCCCAAATACCCATCTAAAAAACAATAGTATTTTTGACCCTATAGTTTTTCTATAATTTGGTCAATGAAAGGTAATGGAAAGTGGTCCTTAGATGTTGTGGCATTAAGCTTTCGGTAATCAATACAAACTCGCCACCCGGTGACCGGCCGGGTTGCGATTTGTTCACCATTTTCATCTTTAACTACTTGAGTGCCGGCCTTTTTAGGCACCACTTGAGTAGGACTTACCCAAATACTATCCGAAATAGGATAGATAATACCTGCATCCAACCATTTGAGTACCTCTTTCTTTACCACTTCTCTCAGATTCGGGTTCAACCTTCTTTGGGCCTCTCGAGTTGGTTTGACATCTTCGGTAGTGATGATCTTGTGCATCACAATTGATGGACTAATTCCTTTTAAGTTAGTAATCATCCACCATAAAGCCTCCTTATTTGCTTTCAACACTTTCAACAACACTTGCTCTTGAGCCATCTCCAAATTGGAGGCAATAATGACCGGTAAAGAGTCATTATCCCCTAAAAATGCATATTTCAAGTGGCTTGGCAAGTCTTTCAATTACAACGTTTGTGGCTCATCCAATGATGGCTTTGTACCCGAATTAATCTTCACCGACAAGCTCTCGAACTGATGGGTCCATGGTGTTCGACCCTCTTTAAGTGCCATGGCATCTTGCTCTTTCTCCTTAAACCTCAATGCATAATCATGTACCTGTTCAGAGAAATCACAAACACACACTTTCGAAACATCTTCATCATACTCATGCGGATTGCATCTGTCAACTAAATCTGCCATAAAACACTCATCACCACCACAAGAATTAGAACCTTTAGTAAAAGCATTCAATCTTATTTTCCAGTTCCTGAATGACATGTCAACCGTACAATATCGACATTCAATAATAGCATGGGCGTTGTTCAAAAATGGTCGACCCAAAATGACATTTTGTTGTTGAGTTGGGTCAACCGATGAGTAGTCTAGGACCAAAAAGTCAACTGGGTAATAAAATTCTTCTACCTTAACTATTACATCCCGCACAATTCCACAAGGAAGCTTATGAGACAAATCAGCTAAAACAACCGTTGTCTTAACCCGTTTAAGTGGACCAAAATCATATTGGTCATATAAGCCCACGGTAAAATGCTTACTCCAGCCCCAAGATCTAATAACGCCCTCGACATTTGAAAATCACCAACTTGAATATTTATTAAGGGCGCTCCCAGATCTTGGAGTTTAGGAGGGAGAACTCCATTCAAAATTGCACTCACTCTTTCAGTCAAGTCAACCCGCTTAGGCACTTTTTGTTGCCTCTTTTGTGTACACAATTCTTTTAAAAACTTCGCATAAGTGGGTACTTGTTTGATTGCTTCAAGGAGAGGAATATTTACTTTTACTTGTTTAAAAATCTCCGAAATCTCTTCTTTTTGAGGACCCCTTTTTGAAATGAAATTCTTTTTACCCGGATCTAATAAAGCCGAAGGAAATGGGACTTGACTAGAACTCCCTTCCTCATTTTTATCTTTTATTTCTTCATTAATCATGGGTTTTTCAAAATTGGTTTTTCCAGGAAGATTTTTAGGTGTTTCATTTTCATTCTCACTTTCTTGACCCGTTATGTCTTCAACCACCCCGTCAACCAAATCCGATGAAGGTTTGGTTTTATACTCTTTACCACTCCTCAATGCACTAACATTATTAACATTAACATTATTACGAGATGAACTGTGAGAAGGGTTTACCTTAGTTTTGCTTGGCAATTGACCTTTACCTTTCTTTAGATCCGCCACTTCGGTTGCGAGTTGACCCATTTGGGTGGTCAAAGAGTGGATGGCTTTATCCTGGACTTCATCTTTTTGCATGCGAACTTCATCAAGTTGATTCCTCCTTTGCATGTCTTGTTGCATTGCCTTTAGCATCTCCATGACTTCATTCCCGCTTGAAGTGGCTTGACCCGAAGACCCACCAAGCTCTTGACCTGTTTGATATTACCTTTGGAACCCTTGATTGTTCCCACCTCGATAAGCACCTTGATTATTAAATGGTTGATGCGGAACAAAGTTATTTTGATTTCCTTGAAAGTTCGGGTTAGATTGATTAGCCGGGTTCCCGTACCGAAAGTTTGGGTGGTTTCGTAACCCGGGGTGGTATGTATTTGAATTCATGTTATAATTTCTACCACCCCCTCCTTGGCCTTGTAATGCATTCACCTCCTCATATTGTTCACCACCACTTTGGCAATTTTCAGCTGCATGCCCTAATTCATTGCAAATTGCACACACATTGTACACTTTATTGGTGCACTTCCCCATCTTCTACCGCATGCACCGGTGCTCTTTGAGTAATCACATGTCTTGCCTTCTGGGCTGATTGGGTTTTTCTTTTCGATGTGATCGACATTTGTTCTAAAAAGGCCCAATCCTCCTCTTCATAATTAGTGCCAAAAGTGCCATTTGTAATTGACATCAATTGGTTAGCACTTTCATCCGTCAATCCCTCATGAAAAGCATTCAAAAGTTCCCAAAGATCAATTCCATGATGAGGGCAGTTCTTTATCATCATGTTAAACCGCTCGAAGGCTTCATGGAACATTTCTTCGGATTGTTGTTAGAAACTTCTTAAACTTCTCCTTGCATCATTTGTCTTTTGAGCCGTGAAAAACTCTTCTAAGAACCTTTGTTGCATTTCAGCCCAAGTGTAGATTGATGCGGATGGCAAAGTGTAGAACCATCTCTTAGCTTTATCTTCCAACGAAAATTGAAACAACACCAACTTTAAATCATCTGAAGTAAACCCTTGACCCCCAAGTGTGTTGCAAATTGAATCGTAAGCCTCAAGGTGGAAGTAAGGTTCTTCAGTGGCCAACCCCTTGAAATTAAGTAAACTTTGCAAGGAATTGGTCCTTACCTCAAATGTTCTCCCTTGTTGATTTTGCGGAATTACGACGGGAGATGGGTTGTTGGTGATGACCGGCTTGAAATGAGCTTCTACTCCCCTCACTATTTCCCGATTGTGTCTCCTCGGGACACCCATAGGTATTCTGGGTGGTACACCCATTGGTCTTAGAATTTGCCTCGGGGGTAGACGCGGTGGAGCCCCTTGTTGAAAAGGAGGCATTTGTTGAGGTGGAGGTCTTCTTTGAAATGGCATCCGTTGTGCCACTGGCGGTCTCACAAGGTCTGGTTTTGTTTGGTTCACCGGTTTCCCTTGATCATGATATAAGCCCCCTTGTGTACCCGCTTGGGTTCTATCTGCCATTAGATCATAGTCGTCATATCCCTCGTACCCATAGTCAAACCCATCATCATAACCAACATAACCCCTACCTTGTACACTGACATCCACTTGTTCTTGAAATCCTGATTGGTAAACGTGTTGTGGTTCGGTGATAGTATGGACAACGGTGGAACTTAATTGAAACTGATGTTGTGGTGGTACTTGTTTAGTAGAAGATGATTGGCCAGAGGTTGGGAAGAAGGTTTAAAATGGTGGAAACGCTGATGAGGAATCATAAGTGAAGGTGTGTTCGGTTTGGGTACTTGAAGGTAATGTGGTGTTGGTTGGATGGATCACTTAGGATGGTGTAGGATTGGTAGTATTTGGGGGAGGTGTGGATGGTGTTGTTTGACCCGTTGGGGGAGGTGGCAGTTCCATTGTATTAATCGGTGTAACTGGTGATGTAGGTGCTATTGGTGAACCACTGATTTTGTTTTGTCGGTGTAAGACTCTATTTCGACGAGCGGCTCTTTCAATTTCTGGATCAAACACTAATAGTGATGATGCGCGCAAGTTCCTGGTATGCATACACCTGTAAAACCTACACACTACACACAACTAGCGTAAACCTGAAAATAACAACCAAAAGCTACAAAAGTTAACACACGTTGCGCATTACTCCCCGGCAACGACTCCAAAATTTGACATGATGTCGAAGTCTCACTCAAATTTAATCCAATTACTACTAAATAGATAGTGGTAAGTGGGTATCGAACACATGGAGTTTGTGGAAAATGTGTTGATTCTATAGCCTTGTGAATTAACTACAATTAATCTAATATGCAGAAATTAAAATTCAAGAGTTGATTGTTTTGGTTTTAAGAACTAATTCACGTACTAATTGCAAAGCAAAATTGGATTGTTAATCAGATTATGAGAGAATGACCATCTTAGGTTCCGGTTTCCTTCAACAATTGTGCATAATTCCAACTAGAAAGAGTTACATAGACATAACTCATACATAAACATTTGTTGTGATAAAAGGGAACAAAGTACTCGGACTATATTAACGCGAGGTTGTTTCCCAATGATCAATTAGTCAATATCCAATCCTAACCCTTCCCGTGATATCTCGATTGTCAACGACACCAAGAACGTACGATTTAGACTAGAATTGAAACATAAATTACCAAGCTACAAACAAACATTCATACACCATGATAAGCATAGCAAACACACCAAGGTTATCATTCTAGAAATAAAGGAAAACACACAAGAGTCATAATAGAAACCTTCACCTAAGATGATCACTGAAAGTTTAGCCGGACATGGCTTGGTGAATCATCATACCAACAAAATCAATGTTCGTAAGCATCAAAGTACAAACTGAATTGTTTAGAAATGTTCCCAATCATTATCCACTGCCAAAAATTGCCCACCAACTGCAGTGAAACATCTCTAATGATGAATGACATGAAAAGACACATGAAAACGGTTTTAATTAGGCAGTTACGCTTTTCCTCGTTGGGAAGAGACTGTCTTACGGTGGAATTCTGGGGTTTTCAGGGGCTACTGTAAATTACGGTAGCCACCGTAATTTACGGTGGACCCCTGACTTCTCTCCTTTGTTCCTTCTTTCCATCTTCCATCCGAAGCAGCGTTTTCTCCATATTTTAAGCTCCAAACGCACCTGAAACATGAGCAGTTGTAGTCATCTAATTCAAGACAATTACAAGATCAAATAAGGGATAAACTTGTCTTTTAACACCATTAAGGGTTGTCCTATGGACCACCCGTCAATCACCTAAAATTTTCAAGTCCCAAAAGCTTTGAAAACCTGAATCAAGATCAATACGGATCTCACTCCCGGTTGCAAAACAAGCCAGTTGTTCATCCAAAACTAAAAAGAAGAAATCTTTATCTCAGTCCGTCATACCTCAAGCTCATAAAAGATTCGAGAAGAAACTACAGATTCAACAAGCAATAGAATGTAACAAACAACAAACTACATCAAGCTCAAAGAAAGCTCAATCCCCACCTGTATCACATGGACCAGTCAAGCATCAAAAGCCATTCAAGGCTTGCTTCAGGTGTGGAAGGGAAGATCACATGCTCAAGAAATGCCCAAAGAAACATGCTTCAGATAGTAAAGGCAAAACGAACTGCTTCTCTGGATCAGAGTCTAGAAGGAATGTGCAAGACGGTAAAGGCAACACGGGTTGCTTCTTTGGATTCCAAGGTAAAAATAACATATCTTTGAATGGTTGGATGACAAACATTCCATCCAAACCCTTTCATATGGAGCCGATTTCACATGATTCAAAGATGAAAGTGACAAACGCATCCAAACCAAAATCCTTTTCTTTGAATTTTAAACAGAAAATGATTTCCAAATTTAATTCATTCAAATCAAAAATGTGTGAACCGAAACAAATTTGGTAAATTAAAAGGAAAGAAGAAAAGATAAACGGTTGTGCCTTTAGACAGGTTTAGTACACTGATGCAAATGGAACACCCAGGACTACAATGGCCTGGGTCCCCTTTTCTAACTAATCTGTTATGAGTGCAGGAACAGTTCAGGAGGATTGTTAGTAATCCGTTTTACCGATAGAGAATGTTCCTCAGTCAAATTTGAAGCGGAACAAACAGGTTATGGTTTTGGTATCTCATCCATATTTTGGATACTTATCTACACTATTACAGTTTACACTTCACAATCACTGTACTTTTCTTGGTACTTTATTTCTCATCTTTTTGCTAGTATAATTTGGAAGACTTTCTTTGCTAGTATAATTGAAAAGGGAACTAAGAACTTGATTTGGGATGACTGAGAAATGATAGTATGTTTTCTTTGAATGCTTGTTTGCATGGCTAGTACTATGTGAGAAATGATAGTAACTGATGTAGATGTCTGTATCACTTAAAAATCTAAAATCTAAAAAGACAGTTTCATTATATGATATGCATGGTAGGCTCAGCCCGAAAACAAAATAAATAGTGATTCTGTAGCCTAACTAAAGCTTTAGAACTCGGTGATAAGGATCATTTCCATGACATCTCAGCGTGCACAAAGTTACAAGTCTCATCAAAAATGGATTGAGAGTATCTTACTTCTACATTGATTCCTTCTATTCCCAAATCACCCTCTCCATAGTTTCTAAATTGATGCTTCTTGTAAGCTCTTCAGAATCCTTTTCGTGCTTATCTCCTCTGCTATGTAAAAGCATTGACCTGGAGTGATGATCTTCTTTGTTATACGTAAGTATAGACCTGAAGCTCTCATCAGCACGCTCAGATGATCATCTCCTCTGTTATATGTAAGTATAGACCTGGAGCTCTCATCTTCGGTTCCCAAAATAAAAGCACAGTGATTCTTAAATTAAGATCATTGTTGAAAACCTCAAAAGAAAATCAAGCAGAGTTAATCATATTACTCAATAAGCCCTGATGACGGACATGTTCTTTGTCGAATGTTTGTGGGAATCAAGTTACCTGAGCTTCTCTAATCGAACCTAAAACATGATAAAATCAGTTGCAGGTCACTCGTTGAAAAGAATAAGGCATAGGTTTAAATTGGACAAATATACCAACAATCATTCTTGAACTTTTTTGGCTATCAAAATTTTAAAATCATGATCAGACTCTGCATAAGTGTGATCTCACTAACTTGTTGAAGTTTAAATACATCCTTGTGCTTAAGTATATCTTGAGGATATGATCTCATGATCGAATTAGTTTTTGGTGTAAGGTGATTAAAAAAATAAAAAAAAGGAAAGGGGGGATTTTCATTTCAAATTATTTCATGTCTTCCACATTATGCTGTTAAAATATTATCATTTTCACATGCATTTCATGGGAATTTGCACACACAGATAAACACGGGTTTATTTATTATCTGAAATGATTTGACAGGAAGTCGCGAGATTGTGGTTGTGATTGTGTTACATATTTTTTCTTCAAATGATGTCCGATATTCAGCTGAGCAAAGTACTTGACCAGAGAACCTGTTCTTTATGTTTGAAGAAGATACCAAGCTAGGATTCGTCCTCCTACATCTTCTGAAGTACTCAAGAATAGAGAATTGGAAAAGTTGTTCATGATCATTCAAAGAATGCACACGAAGAAGGGGAGCATACAAAGAGGGAGAGAATACAAAAAGGGGGAGCCTGTAAGATGAAAGATCTTCAGTAACAGATCATCAATCTAGGGGGAGATTGAAGATCATTATATGGTTGTCTTCTCGGAGCTGAAGATGATACAAGGTGTTGATAATGATAGACTAAGGGGGAGTATTGTTGGGTCTGAAAGATAGTCTAATATTATCAACACAGTCAAAGTCAACAAAAGTCAACATCAACGGTCAAAGTCAACGTAACAGTCAAGACGACGCGTTCGGGACGAAGATTAGTAGTGAGACGTTAAAGATTCAAGGAACACGGGTCTTAGAGTTAATATATATATTTTGTTGTCAACAAAATATACATATAATCTTTATTAGTCTAGTTTGTGTTTTAATTGTAATTTCATAATTGTCATGCTTTATTCATAGTTTAGGGTGCTAAATATCATTAAGTCTAATTGTCATTAGACTATAAATAGCTAGATTCATTAGAGTGTTGTAAAGCTTGCAAGAGCTAGATTTGAGGGTTTTCATGTAACAAATATCTTATGCAAATCAATATGGATCAAATAAGGGTTTTTCATTGATGTTCTTGAGTGTTCATCCAAGTTCTTCTTATTTTATCATTTTGATCCAAATCTTCATTGTAATTTGATGATTCAAGTGCTTTTGGGACTAACAGTCCATGCTAAAACAGACTGAGAGTTATAATCTAGTCATACTCATCCAAGTTATTGTTTGATTCAGTATCTTTCAGAAAAAAATAAGTATATAAATATCAAAAGATGAAAAACATATGAAAAGCAAAGTCAAAAGGGAAAATAAACTTAATCAAAAAGAGCAAAGAGATGCCCAAAAAGGCATATAGGAATAAAAAATGCCAATGAGCATAACAATAAAAGATATGTTATAGACATACATACTATATGATATGTATTTTTCTTTTTGAGAATATGTTCTAACATAAGACGCAAAATCAAAAGATCGGGCATGTAAGTCCGACTTGGCTTGTAAGTCCTAAACGTCTTGCGATGGCAAAAGATAAGTCCGACTGGGTTAATAAGTCCTCAAACTTGTTAATATTTTGTGTTCAGAAACGTTTATCAGGCTAGTTATACTCTAAATAGATATTATAATAGGGAAAAATAATTCCGAAAAAATTGATCGGAGGTAAAAGGTTTAAGTCAAACTGGGGTGACTTGAAATCTCAAAAGTGTCTTTAAGCTGGATAAAGTTTCTACGGGATTCTTGATTATGAGATTCATAAATTTCATAGAAATTAATCTAAACATGATAAATATCACAGTATATGTGTCCAAGTAAAAAATTAAAGTCTAAGTTTAAAGTGAAAATAACATATTGACAATCAACGTAACCGGACTTATTTAAAAAAAACTGGATGATGTTAATGATTAATTTCATAAGAAATATGATCCTATACTTGAAAATTTTCAAAAATATTACAAGTCTAAATTTGTGTGTCAACTTGTTTTTGTTTTTGCTACATTGTGTTTTGGTTTTACAAAAATTAAGGGTTCTTGGATCATTGTAAACACTTAGCTAAACTTATTTTTACACATAACAAATCAAATGGTTTAACAAAATAAATAAATTTGAAAATGTGAAAATTTTAGAAGTTCAAAGGAAAATGAACTTATCGCGTGCGAGAAGTTCAAAGTGTGCGAAAAGTTGGTTGGTGTGACTAGTTGAACTAGTCGCATGTGAGAAGGCCAATGAAGGGATAAGTCTGAGTGTTTCAAGTTCTGACTTCTCGCGCGAGAAATCAGAAGGCTGTAAAAGTAACTGTTGTGCGATAAGTCTTCTATTCGCACGAAAACTCTTTGACTTTCACTCTCTCAAAATTTCTAAGTGTTCAAATGTTTTTATTATTGATATTATTGTTCATTGTAGTCGCATAGTGTTATAATAGTGATTGATAAGGTAGGTTTATGGTTTTTGATTGATTTTGTGCGAGTTTGATTCATGGCCGATTGTACTTGGATAAATAGACTTAAATTTAAACAAATTTAACCATATGAAACCTTAATAATGACTTAGTCGACACATAATGAACATGTTTTAAAATTAAAACACCCTGAAAATGCCTAATTTGAAAATCTAAAAAACACAACACTTGTCGCATGCAAAAAGATTCAGAAAATGAACAAACACGAAAACATTTGAATTCGCACAGAACTTGTCGCGTGGAAACTTTGACCAGTCACGTGAAAAGTTGACTTTTTGTCAAATGCAATTTCATGCAAATACTTGAGCTTTTCACGCGAAAAGTCTAAATTTTTCAAAAATTTCTAAGTCTGAAAAATTTTATTGTGTACTGATATAAGTTTGTCTAATATTTCAGATGGCGAGACCAATGGTTTTTAACAAGAACCATACCTAAGGATAGTCTTAAGATTTCTTGAAGATTTACCATAATGGTTAGACAGTCTTAAGACATCTCATATTCATCATGCTTTCACAGCCAATCCCACTATTTATACAGATGTTATTGATCAGTTCTGGCTGACGGCAGTGTCACACCCCCGCTAGTAGCGAAAACACGAGGATGCAACGGGATCGTCATAAAACATTAGGGGTCTAAGAGAATCTCTAAAGGAATTATCTGTTAATGGATTATGACGTCGCCCGACACAAAAGAACAAGTGTCAAGAACAATCAATACCATAACGTTATTCCATAAATGCACAAATAATCTAGAAGTTCAAAACTAGAACAACCAGTAATATATCAATCAATTTCAAATACAAATACAACAATAACATAATGTCTAAACAAATGTTCCAATTTCTAATGCTCTTAAAGGAGCGGTCTCGTCTAAAGTCCACTGTCCAAGTACCTAAGCTTCGTTACGTGAAAAGACATGCTCTAAAAAGTCAACATACGTTGGTGAGTTCACAGGTTTAAAAGTACAAACAATTTGCCATGTATAACATGTACATAAGGTTGTATGTGAGTAAGAGTACATAGTAGTCATAGATATCAACACAAGTTTAAGATCAGTCCAAGTTTAATTACCCGGATTATATTCACCCAAGGGCACGCAAAGGCCAAGTCAGTCTCAACTAGCATACCGACGACAGGGGTCGGGGTGTCAACCCGTTAGTACTAACAATACCTCTCCATCATAGTCAAGCACAAGAACAAGCCAAAGAACAAGCACAAGGACAAGTACACACTCATGAATGAACATCCAGACTCACGTCATGACCCAAACCATATACAATGTTCCAAAATAATTTTTAAGACACGGTGTTGGGTTCAACAATTGATAAACTGAAGCTTTCCAAACCACAATCAAAGCCAACTGAAGATCTCATTATACAAGTTCAGAGACCAAGTTGATAAACAGAACAAAACAAACAAAAGACAAAGTCAACAAGACAAAGTCAACATCAAGACCACAAAAAAGTCAAAATTAGGTCATGATGTAAAAACATTATAAATAGAACCACTAGTGCTACTTTGTAAAGTGTGGTTGTTGCAAAGTGTGTGAGTGGCTGGTAGTTCTTAAGTGTGTGTTTTTCATGGTGTAAATCACCACCCAAGGAGAAATTCTCTCTTTTGGGTGGGTTTGATGTTCATCCATCTTTGTATATGTTTCTTCATTGTAGTTTGTTATTCAATATCAATGAAATCATAACATTATATACTACACACACATCCTTGTTCTTCGATTCACACACTTCCACCCGTCTTTAATTTTGAATTCGCAGATCTGAAAATGATGAATCCTAAGATCCAAGGTCAACGAATCTAATATATTGATTCAGCACACGGCATAGACCAAAACCATGAGCATGCTTTTTCCCCAAGTAAAATATATTAAAAAGGGGTCGTGAAACTCACCTTCAAATAGCACAGTCCAAATCTCACAATACGTAAAGCAAGCACTAAAAGTACAAATCACAAAAGGATTACTAAAGAACAAAAATATCCAGTATGAGTGTAATCCTTGTAGCCCAGTTCTTAATCTCCATCATGGTTTCTATTTTATGGAAATATTATTTACTAAAAGAACAAGTCCAATATCAGATTTAAACTTTAAGTCTCGCTATTCTTTAGGGTATTATCCGTCGCTTTATATTATTTTATTTATTCACTTTGATGCACATCTATTAGTTTATATTCAATGAATTATAAATATTATTAGCTTATCCTTTTAAAAATTTGTTTAACAACTTTTAAATACAAAAATTGTCTTTATTTGATTATTTAGTTTCAAATCCTTAGTTTTAAGTTTATCAAAATATTTCAGCACATATATCTGATTATGCACCAGTTTTGCATAAGCTATTTGGAGATCAAAACGGTAATGAAACATTGCGTAATAGGTATTATTTGAAAGATAAGACTTTAAATTATACTCCAGAAAAAGAATCATCTCAGTTGGATAAAATATGAGAAAGATATGACTCGATGAACACAGACCAACCTGCTGCCCAGATTCGTCAGTTTTGACCTTCAGTTTTGTTAGCCACGTTCGGAGGACCAAACGATGTCGAAACGACACGAGACAACTTGGGCTAGTTAGTGGACTCATTGAAATTGTTTTTAGATGAAAATTTTGATCTATTTGGACTTATTATGACCAATTTATAGGCTGTACAAAATATCCTCTTTTTCTGGCAGAAAACTGTCCAGTTCATTAGTGTTGTTCCTTTGCATCCCAAACCTCAATATTTGACCATTATTGACCCGAGCACTTAAAGAACTTTATTCCATGAACTAATTGACAAAAAAATGTATCAAACACTTGGTTTATCCCAATTTTTCAGTCCCAAAATAGTTAGTTGGATTTTAGTGTTCCGGTTCACAGCATTAATTAATCAATTCATAGTTTAGATTCTCCAACGCGTCTATAGATTCAAGAAGAAAGATTAATGTTTTTAACAGCAATCTATAATTCCAATATGTCCATTATGGTCAGGTCACACAAGTTTACAACCCAATTTTGATAGATCCAAAAATATACAAACATTGGGAGTTAGGGTTTTACCGGTTGGAGAGTCCAATTAACACCCGAAACACATAGATCTTCACGATCCAATGCCCAAACCCAAGAACATAAAATTATTAGATCATGATTTGATGTTAGAAGATGAACATCATCAATAACATGATTAAACAAGAACTAAATCATCAAATTGAACAATTTTCTTACCGGAAAATAAAAGGATGAACAATGCATGAACAATATCCAATGTTGAATGATCAAGACATCAAAAATTGATGAAATAGTAGTTGATGATGATTTTCAATGATGATGAAGATGAAGAACAATGAGAGGATGGTTGGCGACGGCTAGGGTTTCCTCTAGAGAGAGTTTTAAAAAAAATGAAGGAATGAAAAGAAAAACAAGGGGGGACTCCCCTTTTGAATAGATTTCGCGCAAGGGGGCCTTAGATGGGCCTCCCGGGGCCTTTTCCCATCTCGTCCTATTTCGTCCTATCCCGATTCGCGTGTCGTCTAATTTTTGCGTTTTTAAATTCTCCTTGTAAATACGATTCCAACGGACTATTATATGCAATATAAATTATTTAATTTATATATTTTTAAATTAAATTAAGTCTATTTAGTACCCCTCTTGTAACCATGTTGGTAGAGATACTGAGATAGTGTTTCATACCACTTCCTTGGAGCTTGGTGCAGCCCATAAAGAGCTTTATCAAGCTTGCAGTCATAATCGAGATGATCTGGGTCTGCAAAGCCAGGTGGTTGTTTAACATACACCTCTTCATCAATCACCCCATACAGAAAAGCACACTTGACATCAAGTTGGTAGACCTTGAAATCCTTGGATGCAGCAAAAGTCAGGAATATTCTTACAGTTTCAAGTCTTGCCACAGGAGCAAAAACATCTGTATAATCAATTGCCTCTTCTTGTGTGTACCCTTAAACAACTAGTCTTGCCTTGTTCTTGATGAAAAGTCCTCTATCATCCTTCTTGTTCCTAAAAACCCATTTGGTTCCTATGATAGTCTTCCCTTGAGGAAGAGGACATAGGTTCCAAAACTTATGTCTTCTGATTTGAAGTAGCTCTTCTTGCATAGCTTCAAACTAGCTTCCATCCTTTAGAGCCTCATCAACTTTCTTTGGCTCAATCTGAGACAAGAAACAAGAGTGCAGACAAAAATTTTGGTCATCGGTTTCTCCTCTTATTCTTACCCCAGTCTCAATATTTCCAATGATGTTTATGGTGGGGTGTGACTTGTGGATCCTTAGTTGAGGGATCACAGCAAGTTGATTGGATAGATCCAGATTGGAGAAAATTAGATCTGGGAATGGAGTGTCACCCACCACATCAGCACATTTATCAAGTGAGACTTGATCCAATGAATGTGTGACATCATTTATGTTATCCTCTATGGAGTGGTTATCAGCATCAAGAAATTCTTGATCACTATCACCACCTCCATTTCCTCCTGCATTTGAAGCTCCTTCTCCTAAGGTTTGAACCTCTAAGCTAGAATTTGAAGGCATCTCAGATGTATTAGCTGAATTTGTCATGTTTGTGCTGATAGGATCTTCATTTCCAGGGTTAGTCACCAAAGGAGCTGAAGTAATAATCTTGCTTGATCTTCTCAGCTCAAATCTTGGGTTAGGATCTCCTGTTGATATATTATTTGTAGATTCTGAAACATTCTCACAAGACTTGTTAAAACAGTTGGTAACTAAGTCAAGATCAAATAGCCAATCTAGACTAGAACCTTTCACACTAGGATTGTGCTCATTAAAGGTCACATTGGCTGACTCCTCAACTACTCTAGTTCTGAGATTGTATACTCTATAAGCCTTAGCTTGAGAAGAGTATCCAATAAAGTGTCCATCATCTGACTTCTCATCAAATTTGGCTACTTGATCTTTGGTATTCAAGATGGGGCAAGGACATCCAAATAACCTGAGGAAACCAATAAATGGTCTCCTTTTATGCCACAGCTCATAAGGAGTCTTACCATGAGTCTTAACCACTAAAACTCTATTCTACACATAGCAGGCTATTTTAATTGCCTCTAACCAGAAGGTGATGGGCAGTTTAGAGTCAGATAGCATGGTTCTTACATCTTCAATAAGTGTCTTGTTTCTCCTCTCAGCAACACCATTTTTCTGAGGAGTTCTGGGAGCACTATATTGTCTTGTAATACCCTTCTCATCGCCAAATGTATAAAGGATTTGGTTCTTAAATTCTGTTCCTTGATCACATCTTATGGTCTTGACCTTGTGATCAGATTGATTCTTAATTTTCAAAATGAAATTATTTAAGATCTCAGGAGTCTCATCCTTAATTCTAAGGAAAAAAACCCAAGTGAATCTTATGAAATCATCTGTGATCACTAAGCAGTAAGAGGTCCTTCCTAAACTCATTACACTGGTAGGGCCAAACAAGTCCATATGTAATAGGTGTAGGGGAGTAGTGATGGAGTTTATTTCTTTTGGTTTGTGACACACTTTGTGTTGCTTCCCTTTGGGGCATGCAACACAGTGGTCATCACTTGTAAACTCTTTCTTTGGCATTCCAGTTACCAAATCATTCTTAATCAATTTATTCATGTTCATAAAGTTTACATGGCACATTCTTTTATTCCAAAGGAAAGACTCATCACTATTTGCTTTAGACATAAAGCAAGAAACTTCTCCTGAGGGAGATGTTTCATGTCAATCCATCTTGTACATGATCCCTCTCCTAGGGGCTCTAAGCAGAATATGCTCTTGAGAAATGGCCACCCCGGGCTTGAGAACAATTTACTCATGCTCAGTGAAGAGCATATGGTGTTTCTCATCACAAAATTAGGATACAATCAGAAGATTGTATCCAAGCTCTTTGACAAAATTTACCTTTTCAATGCTGAGCTTACCATTTATGACTCTGCCCCTTCCAGAAATGTAACCACTAGAATCCCCTCCAAAAGCAACTGGTCCTCCATCAATTTTCTCAAAATTTTGAAGCAGAGAACCATTGCCAGTCATGTGCCTAGAATAGCCATTATCAATAATCCAAACATTCTTCTTGGTCTTTAGCTGTTCCTGCACAAAAAGAGGTGATTAGTTACACTTAGAAACCCAATCCTCATTGGTCTTGGGCTTATTATAATGAGTTGAAGACAATGTAATAGTAAGTGATCCTATATTCAAGCTTTGAGGATCATTTGCTGTTGTTGATGAAGAACTTTTAGTCATATGGTCTTCCTTCATCTTCCACACCACATTTGGAAGATTGGGCCTGACCTTCAAAGCTTCAAAAGTTTTGACAACTTCGAAAGTCTTGGAGACTGGATCTTCGGAATATCTTGCTTTCGCTGTTGCAAGCTTCAGTACTTCGGGAGCATTCCTTTCTTTCGAGATCAACTTTTCTTCCGAAGGCAATTTTTCACTTGTCTTCTTCTTCATTTTGGAGCTTCTGAAGGAAACAGATTTTCCTTCCAAAGCTGTTTGTTCCATCTTCTTCTCAGAAGTGTTCTTCTTGGTCATGTGGATGGTACTTTTGGGATTGTACTTGCAATCCTTAGCCAGATGAGAAGTACTACCACACATGACGCAGTTGAGTTCCTTCCTTCTGAGAGTCTTCTTTTGAGAGCAAGACTGAGTTTGATCACTTTTTTTCTCCATCTTTATCTTTACAGATGATGACACAAGCTTCTTAGGGAGAGACTTGCTCTTGGAACTGGATGGTTCAGGCTGTGTAGCAGTGGTACATAGCTGGTCAGCCTTCTTCTTCTTGCTGGAATGATTTGGAACAAAACTAGAACTCCTGGTACTAGAGTTGATAGTTGAGTCTTCAGTCTTTACCACTTCAAAACGTGCAGAAATAAACACTTGTTTCTGCTTTGAGTCAAAAGTGGCCTTGATTTCTTGAGCCTTCTTTGATCTTCTCTTGGCTTTTCTAATCAAGTTCTTTCTCTTTGACTTGGTCATTCCAGACTCTTTCCTCTCCTCAGGAGAATAATGACCCGTCTTAGGATGATCTTCTTCACTCTTCTCTGAGTCATCCTTCACTATCTCCTCTTCATCCTCTTCAATAATAGGGTCTATAAGGGGAAACTCATCTTCACAAGTTCCACACGTTAAAGATCTTACAAACAATAGAGTGTGTGGAGGAGCTATCTCTGTAGATCCTAGTCCCTGCTTATTCTGATAACAAAGTTTTGCATATAGGGATGAGGATATTATGTTCTAAAAGGTCTTTTCTTCAAGAACACATTTTTCTGCCCTGGCTTTGCTGATCACAAGCTCAGCCTAGCATTCACTTAACTTTGAAATGAGATCTTTTATTTGACTCCTGTAGTTTGTGTGCTCATGCTTAAGAGTTGAAATGGTTTTCTCTAGATCTTCTATCTTAAGTTTATAATCATTTTCAGCTCTTTTAAAGTCAGCTTTTAAGATATTTAAGGACTCAAGATCAGATCTCATCTCTAAGTTATAGGACCTGTATCTATTAACTTTAGCAATGCATTCAGAAGTACAAAGATGTTCCAATACCTTGGCTTCATCATGGTCAGCCATTAGTACTTGGTTTGGAGAAGCATCCTCAACCTGAAAGCTCCAGTCAAATCCTCCTTCTTCAACAGCAACCGTAGCTTGCTGTCTTGGCTTCTTATTCTGGTAAGCTCCCTCAGTGTAGTTTGGCCAGGATTATGCTTGGCCACCATTTGACTTTGGTGCCTTGCACTCCCTGGTAAAGTGTCCCATTTGGTTACAGTTTTCACCTTTCTTTTGTCCAGCCCAAACTTTCCACTAGCTGCATTGCTGGGAAACCTTTTCCCAGTCCTCTTGTAGAACTTCTGGGCTCTATGAGTGAGTAGAGCCAACTGCTGGATTATTTCCATATATTCTAGATCATCTGGATGGATACAGTCCAGGTCTTCAAAGGTGAAGAAAAAGTTACCTAAACTTTCATCAGAAGACACAAAAGCTTGTGAAGAACTTGTCTCCTGGAATGGGCTTCTAGGGATGTAGCCTTCCCTTGGTGTCTCCAAAAAGGTGATGAAAGAACCCTTTTTTGATTTGTCCGGGTAGCAGGTGAGATGGTGTTGTGGTTCTCTGCAATCCCTTGCAACTACATGGAGGGTTGAACTCTAAAGAGTGTTGGAGTTACCAGATGAGTTTTGCATGTTCATCTCCATCTGGTATCCACTGAGTATTCCAAATAACTTAGTGAGAGTAAGAGTCTTGAGGTTTTCAGTCCTCTTAATGACCACACAGTAGTGTGTCCATTGTCTGGGAAGAGAGGACATGAACTTCCTAACAATATCTCTATTCTCAATGGTTACTCCAACATCAGCTAGAGTATCCACAATCTCAACAGACCTAAAGTATTGTTGAGTCATGGTTTCACCTGTCTTGAAGGTGAAATTTTCAAACTGCTGCTTCAAGAGGTCCTTCTTGTTTTCTTTGGCTTTATTAGACCCCTCATACATCCGCTTCAGTGCATCCCATAGCTGTTTGGTGGTCTTGCACATCTTGAAACCTCTGTAGATGGAGTTAGGAAGAGCAATTTGAAGGGTTGTCATAGCTTTCTGATCAACATCAATTTTCTTCCAATCTTCTTCATAAAAATCTTCCCTTTCCTTTGGTATCATACCACCACCAGCAGCTGAAGTGGTGCATGGTACATAAGTTCCATTGATAACATACTCCCACATCCTGGAATCTTGAGACTTGATGAAGCCTTCCATTCTTAGGCACCAAGTATCAAAATCCTCAGGAGTGATCAGTGGGGACTTTGTTATAGTTCGAGTTTCCATATCAACCTTTGAGATAGCTACCATTTGAAAAGTTAAATGAAGTGTGAAACTAAGAGGATTTAAGATGGTGAGATCTTACAATCAAGAGCCTGGAATGCTTTGATACCAATTGCAGGACCGGTTAGGGTGTTAACAACAATTAGTTTCACAAGAAGAGTGATCTCAGATCACTTAACAGTTCAAATAAGGAACAGGAAACTTTGAAGATACAAGGAACACAAGTAACAATGAGACAGAACTTAGAACAATAACACAAGTATTAGTTTTCAAGGATGTTGTATATTGATCTCAAGTTTTGTTACAAGTGTTCAAAGCATAATTAAAATACAAGGACCTGAGACTCTTTTATACTACAACCTACAACCGTCAATACTTGGAATGACAGTTGGAATTGATTAATCTAGACAACAAGATCAATCTAGACTCAAAAGGCAGATTGCCTTTTGACTAGTGACTATGACATGCCATAGCTCACTAACTTTTCCTAGTACAAAAAGTCTAAAGGAACAAAAGAAGAAAATTACAAACAAAGACTTTATCTACTATTTACTAAAGCATGGAAGTTTCACCAACTCCTACAAGTTGGTGAGTTATCAGAGTTGTAGCAGAAAGTTGGTCAGCTTTATCAAAAGTAGATCAGAGAAAGCATCTTTTCTCTGTCTTCTAAAGCATTCAGTCTTCACAGCAAAGTTGCTTCGGAAGACTTTGTCTTTGAAGCTTCGGAAGACTTCATCTTTGGCTTTGGAAGTTTTTACACTTGGAATATTTTTCTTGTTAAGTGTAAAGCTTCCAAAGTAATTTCTTCTAAACTTTTGGCTTGGGAAGACTTTACACTTAGAGTTCTTTAGAGAGTTTAAAGCTTCTGAAGCAAGTTCATCCTTGTTCCTTAGTGCATGTTGGAAGATCTTTGGTTGCATCAGCCTCATAATCTTTAGATAGATCCATACAATAATAATAAAAGATATATCATAGACATATATACTATATGATAAATATTTTTCTTTTTGAGAATATGTTCTGACATAGGAGGCAAAATCAAAAGATGAGGCATGTAAGTCCAACTTGGCATGTAAGTCCTAAATGTGTTGCGATGGCAAAACATAAGTCCGACTGGTAGTTAATAAGTCCTAAAACTTGTTAATATACTGTGTTCAAAAACTTTTCTCAAGCTAGTTATGCTCTATATAGATATTATAATAGGGAAAAATAATTTTCAAAAATTAATCAGAGGTAAAAGGTTTAAGTCAAAATGGGTGACTTGAAATCTCAAAAGTGTTTTGAAACTGGATAACGGTTCTACAGGATTTTTGATTGTGAGATCCCCAGATTTCATACAAATTAATCTAAACAATACAAATATCACAGAATATGTGTCCAGGGAAAAATTGAAGTCTAAGTTTAAAGTGGAAACAACATATTGATAATCAATGTAACCGGTCTTATTTTAAATAAAGCTGGACGATGTTAATGATCGATTTCATAAGAAATATGATCCTATACTTGAAAATTTTCAAAAATATTGTAAGTCTAAATTTGTGTGTCAACTTGTTTTTGTTTTTGTTACACTGTGTTTTTGTTCTACAAAATTTTACAAAAATTAAGGGTTCTTGGATAATTGTAAACACTTAGCTAAACATATTTTTACACATAAAAATTAAATGGTTTAACAAAATAAATAAATTTGAAAAGATGAAAATTTTAGAAGTTCAATAATGAACTTCTCGCGTGCGAGAAGTTCAAAGTGTGCGAAAAGTTGGTTGGTGAGACTAGTTGAACTAGTCGCATGCAAGAAGGTCAATGAAGCGAAAAGTCTGAGTGTGCGAAGTTCTGACTTCTCGTGTGAGAAGTGAGAAGGCTATAAAAGTAACAATTGTGCGATAAGTCTTCCATTCACACGAACACTCTTTGACTTTCACTCTCTCAAAATTTCTAAGTGTTCAAACGTTCTTATCATTGATATTATTATTCATTGTGGTCGCATAGTGTTATAATAGTGATTGATAAGGTAGATTTATGGTTTTTGATTGATTTTATGCGAGTTTGATTCATGGCCGATTGTACTTGGACAAATAGACTTAAAACTGAACAAATTTAACCATATGAAACCTTAATAATGACTTAATCGAGACCTAATGAACATGTTTTAATAGTTGAAACACCCTGAAAATTCCTTATTTGAAAATCTGAAAAACACTAAAGTTGTTACATGCGAAAAGATTCAGAAAAGGAACAAACGTGAAAACATTTGAATCCGCACAGAACTTGTCGCGTGGAAACTTTGACCAGTCGCGTAAAAAGTTGACTTTTTTTTCAAATGCAATTTCATGTGAATACTTGAGTTTTTCGCTCGAGAAGTCTAAATTTTTTAAAAATTTTCTAAGTCCGAAAAATTTAATTGTGTACTGATATAAGTTTGTCTAATATTTCAAGAACCGTAATGCTATAGCATTTCTTGGAGATTTAGATGAGGATGAGGCTGTATTCTATTCATTGATAGACAGTCTCAAGACATCTCGTATTCATCATGCTATCACACCCAATCCCACCATTTATACAGATGTTATTGATTAGTTCTAGCTGACGACAGCCAATGAGCAAGATGATCAGGGAGAACCATGTATATCAGCCATTGTCAAGGGAAAGAGGATTGTTATTACTGCTAAGGTAATCAATAGTGTTCTACTATTGGAATATCGGCCAAACGCTCCGGTTAAGATTGATGATGACGTGGCTAGGGATTGCTTGAAGAGAATGGGATATGATCACAGATATTCTTCGTTAGAGAAGAAGTGCTTACCTCCGTTCTGGAAGTACTTATTTCATGTGGTGATTCACTGTCTTAGTAACTTAAAGGCTAGGATGGATAGCCTAAGTGCAGTGTTTGGATCCCTGCTGATATCACTCATTGACGATCTACCATACAACATATCCAAGGCTATTTTCTCGGAGATGCAAAAGAACATCATAGCTTCTGTGGGGAAGAAGTTTATTATGTACCCCAGATTTATACAGTTGATTATGAATGCTGCTCATCTTGAGTTAGCAATATATGATTCTTCCACCTATGCTGTTATGGTGATGAAGAAAGATATATTCACATATCCGATGTGAGCAAGGGGGGATGCCTGGGATGGTACACACTTTGCCAAACTTGGTAGACTTATTAAGGGTTATCAGGGAGAAGCACAACAACCAAAGGATGTGGCCCCTCAAATAGAGCAAGCTGGTCCATCTACCAGAGTTCCTGATGATTCTTTAGGAAGTTCTCAACCAGCTGACATGTCAGTATGATGAGATAGACTCCTAGTTCAGTTCAGGGAGTAAGATTGATAGTGATCAGATATGGAATGTACCATATGTGTTGCAAGAACGTCCCAGAGTGCAAGAAACTCCAACCAAATGCACTGCTGAAGAACGAGATGCTGACTTTGTCCCTAAGGATTCTCCATCTACTCAGAGGAGAAAGAAGATGATGGCTAGGAAAACTGCTAATAGTCCACATGGGAAGGGTAGAGGACGATGTGTTTTGCGTAAGCGTCGGACCCCGATGACCACTATGTCGACTGATTTTGATGTTCTTGGGACCGAGACTCCAGTCATAGCAAGTGAGGCTACACCTAAAGGGACTCCAGTGATTGTTACATAATCAACAACTATAACATCATCTGCCATGCCCACTGCTGATGATGTGTTGAACACACCTCCTAGGGATGAAGGCCCTAATGATATGTTTGGCATGAACGACTTCATAAATACTACTCCTGACCTAAGGTAGCAAGCTGAGACTTCTATTGATTCACCCACATGGGTATCTCTTGAGTAGAGAGTCAGTACATTAGAGAAGGAGATGTTGGAGAGAACTAAATCGATTGATGGTTTATATAGAAAGATGTTTGAGAAGGATGAGTGGATCAAGAATCTTGAACATCAACAACATTTTATATTCAGCTATGTTCAGATTCTAGGGTAGAATATCAAAGACCTCACTTCTCGTGTCCCTTTTTCGTTTACTCATCAACGAACCATGAAAGTTAGAGAATCAAGCGGACAACACTCTACTAAATCCTGAAACTGCTTAAGATCCTGCTGATACTACAAAGCATGATGTTGATCCTGTTGTTACTGAAAGGACAACAGAGACTGCTATTGTTGTGCAAGAGCCATCTATCACTGTTCCTACTATGGCTACTGAGGATCAACTACTGAGGATCAACCTGTAGTTTATAATGGAGAGGTGTTTGTAGAGCCTGAACATGATGTATAGCCTACTAATGATGATGATGACTTGGTTTCGGTAGATTATGAGGAAGAGGTTGATAATGATGATGATGATGAAGATGACGATGGTGATGATGGTGATGATGATGAGAAAGATGGTAAGGATGATAAGAAAGATGATGATGATGATCAGGGCAGTGATATAGGTTCAGCTGCTGGTCCTTCTGGATCATCGAGATCTGCTAATGTCTCCAGACCAAGTCCCGATGATAAAGTTTACTATACACCATTAGATCCCGCTACTGAAGAAGCTTACGAGAAAGAATTTTACACATTCCAGCAAAAGATTCTTGCTGAGGAATCGGATGAGGACTTTGGTCCGTTCAATGATTTGGAGGAGACAATAGACTGCACAAACATGTTTGGAAATAGCCTTAAGGACTTATTTTTAGATATTTTGATTGAAGAAAGAGAGATTTTTGGGGAGTCTAGTGCTCAAGAAAAGACCGACAAGACAGCAGATTTAACTGGTAAAAGTGTTACACTTCAGGTCGAAAATATCACTATTGAAGCTCCTCCTCCGCCAGCTTATGTACACACGCTGAGACATTCCAAGCCTTTCATAAGGTATGGAAACTCAGAACCTATTCTTAGTTGGGCATATGATGCTGAGAACAAAATGTATGTTGTGAAAAGAAAGGGGGGAGCTATAGAATACTATCAGGATGAGCACGACTTCCATACACTCAGAGCTTCAGATTTATATGCTATCGGTCGTCATCCGTTTATCAATTCGAGTAATTATGGAAAGGGAAACCAGATAAGGAACATGATTTGGAGACAAAGTAAGACCAACTTCAAGGATTTTAAAACTGCCAAATCCAAAGTAATTGAAGATGAGACGCGTATAGATCCTAATACTAACAAGCCAATGAAGATACGAGTTTATAAGTATACTAGATACCTAAGGAAGATCCCTATACATGATCCTATACCAGCTAACAGCTTATCAAGGCTCAGCTTGAGTAATATAAATAATATTATTAATATTAATAATGTTATTAATATTTTTAGTAATAATAATAATAATAATAATAATAATAATAATAATAATATTATTATTATTATTATTATTATTATTATTATTATTATTTATTATTATTATTATTATATTATTATTATTATTATTATTATTATTATTATTTATTATTATTATTAATATTATTATTATTACTATTATTATTATTATTATTATTATTATTATTATTATTATTATTATTATTATTGTATCGTTCGCATAAAAACCTATTGAATTGCGCTCCCGACGCCGAAAATCTTGAACATGCTGATAATATTTTTCATCACGTCATAGCTCACGTATGTTTTTCTATAATTTGGTTCGTTAAAGGTTACGTTTATTAAGTTTTGGTTAAATAAAAATAGGAAATGGAAGTTTAGGGTTTAAAATAAATATTTTTCTAATTAAAAGGAATTAATGCTTAAATAGTTTAGAGTTTTAAGTGTAAATTTGAATATATATATATATATATATATATATATATATATATATATATATATATATATATATATATATATATATATATATATATATATATATATATTATTTATTTATATATATATATATATAAACATATAATCTCAGCCGTAAAACCCTATTCTCCCTCCCCATTGTTGTTGCCGTCGATTGGGATCGAGAGCCACCAACGTTGAGCCGCACGTCCAACCGTTCAGTCCTCGTGTGTCGCCACGGAGCACTTTCGATCACCGTCGTCCCTCCGTAACCCCGTTCTTAGGTAAGTAATTCAAATCGCTGAATTTTATTTCGTTTTGTCGCGGCTAATGTTCGGTTGGTTTTGGGTCTCCATAGAGCAAGACAGCGTGTATTCGGGAGCCAGTAGCAGTATGTGTGCGTACGTGTGACGTGATAGTGCCGCGGAGGTGTTCTGACGATGTGTGTGTGTGTTTGGTAGTGTGTATGTATATAGAATGTGTGTGTAGATATGCAACAGTGTGTGTGTGTGTAATGTGTGTGTTGTACATTATGTGTGTACAGTGTGTGTATGAGTGTGTGAATCAATGGTATGTATGTGTAGTTAATGTATATGTTGTGCATTTTGTGTGTGTAGCGTGTATGTGAGTGTGTGTATGTTAGAGTGTGTCATGGTGTGTGTGATTGTGTATATACAGTGTGTATGCATGGGTGTATATGTATGAATCTATATGCATGTAAATATATATATGTTGTGGGTGTTTGAGCAATGTGTGTGTTGGTTAGTGTATATTAATATATACGAGTCCATGTTGTCATATGCGTGTGCATATTAATATATGTGTGTGGTTATATATAAGTGTGCGAGTGATATATATATATATATATATATATATATATATATATATATATATATATATATATATATATATATTACATGGGAACATCAACTATGTATATGCACTGTGCAAGGAATGGAATAAGTATAAAAATACCATCTAGTGTGAATCGAGTAATTTATTTATAAATTATAAATAAGTCTATTTAGTGTGTGCTTTTGAGCTAATTATACACATATAAATATATACTTGTGTTTAATTATACGAGTATTTGAATTATCATATATATATACACACACACACATACATTATGAGGGAGTCGCGCAATAAATCTGAACCGATAAATAGTAGACCAGAAATATTATAACGTGCGTTAGATGTGATTACAAGTTCCATTATTGTTTATTATTATAGGTGTTTGACTTCCTTCATTTGTGGCGTGCTAGAAGTTTTTTTGATAAACTTATTTCCGTATCATATCAAGGTGAGTTTCGCGGTCCCGTGTTATTACAATTATTTATAAACATCAAGGGGGAAAAGTATGCTTAACCCTTTTCATGTTGTGAACTTATTTATTCATTTAGGACTATGTGTTATTGTTTTGCAAGTTTATATCTGGCACATGCATGAGTTTTTTGTGTGGTTCTTTATGCACAACTATTTAACTCTAGTGTTGGAGCCGACGGACAAGTATTGATAGTACTATTGGGCTGACACCCCTACCCTTGTTTGTTAGTATACTAGTTGGGACTGACAATGGCCACGAACAAGCCTTAGGGTGAATATGTTCAGATAAGATTCGTGTGTATGATATAGGTTTAGTTGTGAGGCTCATGTTACATTTGATATGCTTGCTTATAAATGTATGCACTTATGTCCTATAAAACTATTACACAGCATCAATTTTTATTTATTACTTAAACCTGTGAACTCACCAACAATATGTTGACCTTTTTGAGCATATCTTTTCAGGTAACAATCATCGAGAATAGCTAGATATGATGCCTTAGTGATAACCTAAGGATTCGAGCTAGGATTGCATTAATATTCTAAACAATAACCGTTTGATTTGTGTTTATTATTTTGAATTTGGCTTTTACTTAAACTTGTTCCCGGGTTGTGGGAATTATGCTTGTTTGGCTACGTTGTCGTGAAGTTGACTAACCACGGCACAAGTCACCATTTGTGCCGGGTGACGTCATGACACGTTATTATATGATTTAATGCTTCTCTATTAATTATCAATGTTTTATGACGATCCCGTTCATTACATCCTCGTGTTTCTGCTATAAGCTAGGGTGTGACAGATTGGTATCAGAGCCATTGGTTATAGAGAATTAGGTGGATTATTCAACCTAGACTATAACCTAAGTACCTACATGTAGTATGCATAATAAGATTATGTGTGCAATAATATACATATGAACGTTCTAAGTGTAGTATTAGCTATGCTTACATAGTCTGTCTTACATGCTATCTGTGATATACTTATTTAAGAAAGTTATGGGCATTGTATCATCTATTTATACCTTGAGAAAGCTTTAGGTAATCACATCCTCTCGGTATGTATTTGACTTATATTTAGATTGGATTGATAAGTGCTATTATAAGAATTCTTCTAAGGACTTAGGTTGTTAAGCCAACCTTTATACCGTGCGTCTGTCGATGTCACCTTTACTATAGATGCCTTTATTCACAACTTGTTGGGTTGAATCTTGGAAGACGGACGCGCTGGCTAATACGACACTGGTAGACAAGAAAACTGACTTACTCAGATCAGATGACTACTTCATTGGGTTTTGGATTACTGTACATGGATTCCTTCGGTTGTTCCTTGATCAAGTGAATTCTTTCTCAATTGATTACCTTGTATAATTTCAGTTAATTAACCCTTGGTTAGTGACCATATCCTTGATTTCTCCAATCATGGATAATACTCTGTACTGCATAAGATATGTTAAATCGGATAGGAGGAGCTGGAGGTGACCATTCAAAGAAAATTACCATTACGAGTGCACACGTAATTGCAATTTGCAGTGCATGTGAAGCCTGACAAATCTTTCCATGAGATAATGGTCATAGTTAGTAAAAATCTTCCATTCTTTATCTTGGGACACTGGAGTCTTAGTCCTTATAAGACTTTGTTAATAATGAGGAAACATCTATAACCTTTACTCTTATGTTATTTCTAATCTACCTGGAGTCTACTTGGGATTCATATCGTAACACTAGTCCTATTTCCAGTGAGACGTTGCTTCTTTTAGCAATTCAGAAATTATGCAATTGAGTATTTGTTTGGAATGTACATGGCCTTTGAGAGTTGCAGCAAAGTAATGATACTCCTTTCACATGTATTAACTTGTTCAATAGATTGTTCATAAAACTTGGAGCATTAGTAGTTTGAATGTTCTAGCATTATTTCTTAATGGAGTATTCGGATGTCACATGACTAGTTTAAGCACTGTTCTCGGTATATCATGGATGTGGTGGGAATGCTGTGGGGAACCCTATATATAAGCATAACCGGTATACTAAGAATGTGCCTGAACTTGGCTTTATGATGATCTTGATTAGTTGAAGTAGGAAATAGTAGAAATGATATGGTAACTAGGTTGGTTGTACATAGAAGGGATTCTCGACGTGATAGTCAAAAGAGTATGACAGGAAAAGGGAATAGTAGGTCTGACCCGTTGGATTGAGAGAAAATGAAACTATAATGGGTATCAACAACTATGCTGAAACCAGAAGATGAAGTATGTTGCTTACTCACTAATAGGTAAATTACTGATATGGTAGAATGCCCAAGCTCAAGTCTAAGGTACTGAGGCTGCGATAGCCATGGTTTGAGATAAGCTCAAAGCTTTGGTGATGGAGGACTACTGCCCGATGAATGAGATGTAGAGGTTAGAGTTGGAATTCTAGAATCATGTAATAATGCGGTCAGGTAATGCTCCTTATACAAACAGAATTCATAAGTTGGCAAACCTGGTGTCACACCTGGATCAAAAAGGATTGAGAGGGACATTGGAAAAATCTAGTAAGTAGTAGATAGAAGTTGGAGAGTCAAACAAGCAAGCTAATGGTAAGGTAGACAAGAAGGCCAATGTTGTGAACCTAGCTATGTCGGTTGATGCGATTAAGCCAACATGCGCTAAACGTGGATGCTATGAATGTGGGAGTTCCAACCATTATCGTAACGTTTGTGCGAGACTGAACTGGGCATCAGGACAAGTTGGAAACAAGCGGAACCAGGTGATGACTGTAGTTGGGAATCAAGATCAAGGGAATCATGGAAATCAAGGTTATGCAAACCAGGGGAATGCTGCACGAGGTCATGCATTTATGATAGGAGTGAATGATGCTGGTTAAGACCTAAACGTTGTCAAGGGTATGTATATTCTCAATTATCATTTCGCTTCTATGTTGTTTGATACCAAAGAGAATAATAGATTTGGTCTTCTAAGTTACTCCTTTTTCCAGACATGAACCCCGGTCGCTAGAAATTAGTTAGTCAATAGAAATGGCGAATGGTAGATTGGTAGAAGCTAGAGAACTAATTAAAGGTTGCACCCTAGAACTAGAAGATCATGCTTTTGGCATACACTTAATATCATTTAAACTGGGAAGTTCTAGCATGGTAGTGAGTAAGGATGAGTCGTTTTCGAATGTGTGCATAGATTACTGAGAATTGAACAAGTTGACTATCAAAAATCGATATCATCTCCCTAGAAATGATGACCTATTCGACCAGTTGCAGATAGAGACGTAATTTTCGATAATTGATCTGTGTTCTATTATCATCATTGAGAGTTCACGAAGACAATATACCTATGAGAACTTTTAGGACTCGTTATGGGCATTATGTGTTTTTTTATCATGACGTTTGGTTTAACAAATGTTTCAGTAGTATTTAAGGACTTGATGAACCGAATTTGCAAGCCATACCTGAGCAAATTTGTGATTGAGTTTATAGATGATATTCTCATATATTCATGATCAAAAGAAGAGCACGAGAAACACCTAAGGGTGATAATAAAGTTATTGGGGAAAAGAGAAACTCTATGTCAAACACTTCAAGTGTGAGTTCTGGTTGCAAGAAGCGTAGGTTCTATGTAACGTAGTCAATGAGAAGAGGACTCATGTTGATCTGGAAATATCAAAGCGGTTAAGAAGTGGGATGCACCTAAGACGCCCTTAAAAATCCGGAAATTCTTAGGATTGAGTGGATATTATCGACGATTCATTGCAAACTTATCAAAGATTGCTCAACCATTGACAATGCTAACACATAAAGATAAGAAACTTGATTGAGGTCATAAGCATGAAGAGGCCTCCCGGACATTAAAATAAATGTTGCGTAATGCACCAAAATTGACCCTCTCTGATGGATTCAATGGCTACATGGTATTCTGTAATGCACCACACCAAGGGTTAGGTTGTGTGCTAATGTAGAATGATAAGATAATTTCATACGCCTCACGTCAGCTTAAGGTTCATGAGAAGAATTATACAATGCATGAGTTGAAATTAGGCACGGTAATGTTCGTGCTTAAGATTTGGAGATACTATCTATACGGAACCAAGTATGTCATTTATACCAACAATAAGAGCCTTCGGCATATTTTTTTCACCAAAAATAATTGAATATGCGTGTGAGGTGATGAGTGGAGCTTCTCAGTGATTATGATTGTGAGATCTGATACCATCCCAGAAAGGCCAATGTAATGGTCCATTCCTTGAGTAGAGCAGAACATTTTAATCCTTTACAGGCACGAGCCTTGGGAATGACCAATCAATCAAACTTAAAGACTTAGATCCTGACAGTATAGGGTGAGGCGCTGAAAGAAAAGAATATTCCTAGTGAGAAATTCTGTGGGTTACATAAACAGATGAATTTTAAAGATGATGGGGTACAATATTTCATGGATCATATATGGGTACCTAAGTGGGGAAACGTATGCACCCTAGTTATGAATAAGGCACATAAGTCAAGATACTCTGTTCATCCTGGTACGGACAAGATGTATCAAGACCTTAAGGAACTGTATTGATGGTCAGGTATGAAGAAAGAAATTGCAACGTACGTAAGTGAATGCTTGACCTTCTCCAAGGTTAAAGTCGAACACCAAAAACCATCAGGACTACTACAACAACCAAAAATTCCCAAATGGAAATGGGAGAATGTATCGACTGATTTCATTACTAAGTTGCCTAGAACAAGTAGCGGACCTGATTCAATTTGGGTCGTTATGGATCGAATGATGAAATCCGTTCATTTCTTACCAAATCGAAAAGATTACAAGATGGGGAAGTTAGTAAGGACCTATGTGAACAAAATTGTGGCTAGGTTGGAGTGCTTGTGTTAATCATATCAGATCGTGATATTTATTTCATGATTTTGATAGACTCTTTAGAAAGCAATTGACACTTGGTTAGATTTAAATACCGCTTACATCCATAAATGGATGGTCAAAGCTAACGTATGATACTGACACTCGAAGACATGCTTAGAGCATGTGTAATCGACTCTGGTGGAAGTTGGGATACATAAGCTTAGGGAATGTTTAATCAACTCTGGTTGAGTTCTCTTATAACAACAATTATCATACGAGCATTGAATGTGCTCCGTTTGAGGCGTTGTGGCCAGAAATCATTAGAAAAGTTATGCTGATAATCGACGAAAAACTTTAAATGAGACCCTAAGTTTACTTAGGGGAGGGAAGATCAGATGAAACTTAACTATCCGCATTCGTTTACGAATAGAGCTTCAGGATCTAACTACAGTTGAATTTCGGGACGAAATTCTTTCGACTAGGGATACTGTGACATCCGTCACTCTCAGGTCCATTAATTAAACCGAAGTTTGTTATCATTCATTTACGTATTGAATATTTTTGTGTAATTAATTTGTTCGTAGTTGCGTTAAATGCTATCATTAGCTAATCGAGTTAAATTTTAATTTAAAAAAAAATTATAGACTTGAGTAATATAAATAACATTATTATTATTATTATTATTATTATTATTATTATTATTATTATTATTATTATTATTATTATTATTATTGTATCGTTCGCATAAAAACCTATTGAATTGCGCTCCCGACGCCAAAAATATTGAACATGCTGATATTATTTTTCGTCACGTCATAGCTCATGTATGTTTTTCCATAACTTGGTTCGTTAAAGGTTATGTTTATTAAGTTTGGGTTAAATAAAAATATGAAATGGAAGTTTAGGGTTTAAAATAAATATTTTTCTAATTAAAAGGAAATAATGCTTAAATAGTTTAGGGTGCTAAGTGTAAATTTAAGATATATATATATATATATATATATATATATATATATATATATATATATATATATATATATATATATATAAACATATCATCTTAGCCGCAAAACCCTATTTCCCCTCCCCATTGCCATTGACGTCGATCGCGATCGAGAGCCACCACCGTTGAGCCGCCCGTCCTATTTTTCAGTCCTCATGTGTCGCCAGGGAGCACTCCTGATCACCGTCGTCCCTCTGTAACCCTATTCGTAGGTAAGTAATTCAAATTGTTGAATTTCATTTCACTTTGTCGCTGTTAATGATCGGTTCCGTAGCGCAAGACATCGTGTATTCGGGAGCCGGTAGCGGTACGTGTGTGCATGCGTGTGTCGTGATAGTGTTGTGGAGGTGTTCTGGCGATGTATGTGAGGTAGTTTGTATGTATATAGATTGTGTGTGTAGATATGCAATAGTATGTGTGTTTAATGTGTGTGTTGTACATTATGTGTGTGCAGTATGTGAATGAGTGTGTGAGTCGAAGGTATGTATATGTAGTTAATGTGTATGTTGTGCATTTGGTGTGTGTAGTGTGTTTGTGAGTGTGTGTGTGCTAGAGTGTGTCGTGGTGTGTGTGATTGTGTATATGTAGTGTGTATGTATGGTTGTATATGTATGAATCTATATGCATGTAAATATATATATGTTGTGGGTGTTTGAGCAATGTGTGTGTTGGTTAGTGTATATTAATATTTATATATGAGTCCATGTTGTTATATACCTGTGCATATTAATATATATGTGTGTGGTTATATATAAGTGTGCGCGTGAAATATATATATATATATATATATATATATATATATATATATATATATATACACACATGATTGCATTACAATAGAATGGGATTCTTTAGTTTGTTATAAAAGCATATATCAGCTGCCCGCATATCAAATAAGGTATCTCAGTCTTTGATGATTTACAAAATGCATTATTAATAATATAACAACTTTTGGTATACCATTTCCTATGTGTAATTGGTATTTTCTATATTATGCAAATTAAATACATATTTTTTGTGATTTTTCTTTATTTTTCTTTATTTTTGTTTTTTTTTAAATTTCAAATAAAATACATATATTTGTATATTTTTTTGCATATTTTAAAATATTTTTGTCTTTTTGATATTTATGAAAACAAGATGGGTCATTTAACAAAATAAAATGACAAAATGTATTTACAATTTATTCAGGGTTAATCATGTAATTGCTTGAACTAAAAATTCAAACCGACTAGGTTCAAATGCCTTAGTGAATAGAAAATCAAGTTGATTAACCGTTCTTTAACACAGTCACTCAAAAAGTGATATCTTATCTTTATGTGTTTAGTTTATGAGGGCTGAAATGGATTGTTTGTTATGAACATGGCGGCTGTGTTATTAATGTGTATTGGTATATGCAAAAAGTTAAAACCATAATCAAGCATCTGGCTCTGTATCCCGAGTACTTGTCAACAGCAAGTAGATGTTGCAATGTATTCGTGTAAGGATCAGTACAATATGTAGATCGATCTCGTAATGAAAACGCTGAATATTGACATTACGGATAAGATTGAATCAATTGATGAACATGAACACAAGATGTAAATAACTTCGATTAGTATTGCTCTCTGATTTGATTACAAATTACAGTAAATGCAAAGTCAGGAAATAAAGAAAAAGCTTACTAATTACATTACATAACTCCTATTTATACAAAATTAAGAGTTCTCGCGCGAGTCACTAGTTCTCGCGCGACTTGATGTTGTCGCACGAGAACCAGTTTTCGCACGGCAACTTAACTTCTCGCAAGGCTTGATCTTCTTATCTTGATTTGATTTCTCAAGCCTCTAGGTGCAACCCCTACAATCTCCCCCTAGGCTCGGTAAATCAAAGCTTTTAGAAGTCCACATCATCAACCTGATAGCTGCCTCCATAAGCGTACATCTTGTTGTTCATGGCCTTCGTGATCATCCAACCGAACTGTGCTGCTATGAAATGTACAGATTCCTCAGCTACAATTGGACAAGCCTGCAACTTCATCAAATCTTCCTTTCCAAATTTCAGCAAATCCACAAGGTCGATGACACGGTATTCCTTATCTTCACACTTTATCAACGCATGGCCCGTCTCCTTTTCACAGCTCCACCCCTCAAGCTTTGACAAGATATTAATTGGCACAGAAGCATGAATAGGGATCTTCTTAGCATACCTCGGATGTCTATAAACCCTTATCTTCATAGGCTTGTTAGTGTTTTGATCAATCCGGGTCTTATCTTCAATGACATTAGATTTAGCAGTTTTGAAGTCTTTGAAGTTGGTTTCACTCTGCCTCCAAATCATATTTCTGATCTAAATTCGCTTTGCTATAGTTGCTAGGGTTAATAAATGGAACACGACCCATGGCATATAAATCTGATGCTCGTAGAGTATGAAAGTCGTCTTCGTCTTGGAAATACTCTATAGCTCCACCCTTTCTCTTCACTATATACATCTTCTTCTCTTCATCGTAAGCCCAACTGATAATAGGTTCTGAGTTCCCGTACCTTGTGAAAGGTTTGGAATGCTTCAGCTTGTGAATATAAACTGGTGGAGGAGGAGCTGCAACAGTTAAGTTCCCGACCTAACGCACAACACTTTTACCAGTAACATCAGCTGTCTCGTCAGTCGTTTGTTGATTGCTCGTCTCTCCTACCATCTCTCCCTCTTCAATCAAAGTGTCTGAAAACAAGTCTTTAAGACTGTTTCCAAATATATCTGTATACTCTATTCCTTCTTCCAAATCATCAAAATTCTCAAACTCTTCTTCTTTCTCCTCAGCAATGCTCTTTTGCTGGAATGTATAGAATTCTCTTTCATAGGCCGTTTCTGTAGCTGGGTCTAATGGTGTGTACTCAACTGTATCATCAGGACTTGGTCCGGAGACATTTTCAATACCCGATGATCCAGCAGTACCTATAGCAGCACCTATATCTCCTCCCTGATCATCATCGTTATCATTTCCATCATCATCTCCTTCATCAATATAACCATCATCTCCATCATCATCATCCTCATCATCATCCTTATCACCATCTTCACTTGAATCATAATCAATCAAGTCTAAAACATCACCTTCATCATGTACTAGGTTAGGAATGGGCATCATATGCTCAGGCTCCACAAACACCTCTCCAGTATAAACTCCAGGTTGGTCCTCAGTAGTCGTATGAATATCAGTGGTAGGTGACTCTGGACCAATATCAGCAGTCTCTGTTGTCCCTTCTTGAACAACAGGATCAACAGGATACTCTATTGTAGTAACTGGATCTTCAGCAGGTTCTGGATCAGTAGGTTGCTGTCCACGACTTTCTCCAACTTCTGTGGTCTGTTGTGTAAATGGAAAAGACACACGAGAAGCGTGATCTCTCAGATTCTGCTCCAGGATCTGAACATAGCTGAAAATGAATGTTTACTGATGTTCAAGACACTTGATCCATTCATCCTTCTCAGACAATTATCTCTGTAGATCATCTATCATCTGAGTCTTCTCCAACACCTCTCTCTCCAAAATACATACACATTCATCCAGCGTGATACGTGTAGGTGAACTAGTTGAAGCACTAGCACCGTGTCTATGCTTAGGAGGTGTGTTGATGAAGTCTTCCATACAAATAGTCTCCTCATTAACCTGATCTCTTGGAGGTGTGCTCAACACGTTAGTAGTAGTAGTAGGCATATCAGATGGAGTCTTTATTGGTGTAGCCTCACTGACTGTGACTGGAGTCTCAGAAACAGGTATATCCTCCTTAATTGGCTCAGTGGTCACGGGGATCCGATGTTTTCTCAACACACCATGCCCTCTACTCCTACCATGAGGACTATCACCAGCCCTTCTAGCCATCCTCTTCCTTTGTCCTCGACTAACAACTGTCTCTTCTGGAACAAAATCTGCATCACGTTCCTCAGCAGTGTGTTTGGCAGGAGTTTCACGCACTCTGGGACGTTCTTGCAACATATAAGGTGCGTTCCTAATCTGATCACTATCAGTCTCACATCCTGAACTGAACCAAGAATCTATCTCAGCATCTATATCTGTTCCCCTTGGTTGTTAACTCTCAGTGACATCTTCAGGCACAGTATTAGAAGGCCCAGCTTGTTTAGCTTGCGTGGCCACTTCTTTAGTCTCTTATGCTTCTGGCTGAAAACCCTCAACAAACCTTCCCAGTTTTGCAAAATTAACTCCATCCCATGCATTTCCTCTTGCCAACATAAGATAAGTGAAAATATCCTTCTTCATCACCATGACAGCATAGGAAGATGAGTTGGATACTGCTAACTCAAGATGAGCAGCATTCGCTATAAGCTGAATATATCGTGGGTACATAACAAACTTCTTCCCAACAGTCGCTATCATATTCTTCAGCAATTCAGCAAAGATAGCCTTGGATATGCTGAAAGGAAGTTGATCAACAAGAGAAATCAGCAGTGATCCTAACTGCACTTAGACTATCCATGCCAGCTTTTATATTGCTGAGGCAACGGATAACTACAAGAAATAAGTACTTCCAAAATGGTGGAAGATACTTCTTCTCAAGAGATGGATATCTATGATCATATCCCATTCTCTTAAGGCAGTCTCGTACAACATCATCATCTATCTTCACAGGTGAGTTGGGTTGATCTTCAAGCAATAACATACTGTTTATCACTTCGGCTATGATAACAACCCTCTTCCCTTTCACAGTAGCTGAAATATAGGGCTCACCATCCTGATCAGTCTCATTAATTGCTGTCTCCCAACACCGATCGATAACATCAGTGAAAATAGTGGGATTAGCCGAAATGGCATAATGAATGCGAGACATCTTCAACCCATCAAAAAGTGACCTAAACAGGGCTTTGTCATCCGGTATATCTCCCAGATACACCACAGCATTATGGTTTTTATTAAAAACCAATGGACGTGCCATCTGAAACATAGAACAAACTTAATAAGAAAAAAAATATTTCAAACATTAAACAAAAATTCAAATTAAAACAGAAATTCACACTTAGAAAAAATTTTGAAAAATGGAACTTCTAGCGTGAAAACATCAGCTTCTCGCGCGAAAGCTTTACGTTTCAGACTTAACTTCTCGTGCGACAAGATAGGTTTTCGATTGAAACTAACTTTGACTAAATGTCAACTTCTCGCTCGACAAGTCAAATCTCATGCGAATAGTTCTGTGCAAGTTTGAAAGTTCTCGCATCTGTTCATATTCAGCCTACTTTTCGCATGCGAAAAGTCTGTGAGATTTCAGAATTTCAATTGTTTAATTTTAGAGTGTTTCAACCATTAAAGCTTAATTAGTAGGTGTCGCCTAAGTCATTTTAAAGGTTTAACATGTTTAATTTGTCCAATTTATCATGCATTCTGAACTTTCGGTCAAGTATCAAACACATTCAAATCTGAACAAAATCATCTATATACATTTTAAATCATTAATAGAACTCAATGCAAAGTAGATGGACACTATAATCAATGTTTAACAGGATTCTACACTTAGAATTTTGAGAGAAAAATTTCTAAAGTTTTCGTGCGATAAGTGATACATTTCGCACAACTATAGTATTTAAAGTACTTTGAATTCTCGCGCGAGAAGTCAGAGTTCTCACATACAGAGACTTTTCGCATCAAATGAACTGTTCGCATTCGTTTTGAACTTCTCGCATTAGATGAACTTTTCGCATGCGACAAGTTCAATTTTCTTTTTAAAATTTTCAACTTTTTATTTTTCAAATTTTTCAACAATTTAATTATTATTTAAACCATTTGATTTGTGATGAAAATGATTATGTTTAACTAAGTGTTTCCAATTATTCTAACACCCTTAATTTTGTAAAAGATATAAAGTTGAAACATGTAGAAAAACATATGGATCCAAGGATTGAAACAGGAATTTATCAGTTTGATTGAACAAATAATGATCGCGGAATTATCACAACTCGTTGTTTAATTAATTGTTTAAGAAATTGTAATTTTAACATAAATCAAAGAAGAACAGATGATAGAAATGGAAAACAAGTTAAAGTAATACGATAAACTAGTTTGCTTCAAACGATTTCCATTAATACTGAATTGGTTACAATTGGTTTTGACTTTAGATGATATGGTAATTGGTATGTGATATTCTTGGTGTTCTTTGTGTTCTTGCTATTTTGATTGCTATTCTGGTGTAATCAGAATTGTTGTATTATTTTTCTGTGTATTATGCTCTATTAAAGATTGCAACCATGTCTTCTATTTATAGGCAGAGGGATTCACTTTTACATGGGTAAAGTAACTTTCCTTTGTGGTAAGAAAGTTACTCAAATAAAATTTTTGACGTGACATGAAATATTCATATCTGACAGAAGTGTAGTCTTCCGTAGATGTTGACTTGATGACATCACTCCAGAGAGTTTGACTTGTTGACTTCATGTGGCTTCCTTGATGATTGGAGTTCATGCAAGTAATTTGTTCTTCCGTAGGAGTTCGCTTTGATCTTCATATTGAACTTCATCCGTAGGAGCAAGCTTTCTTCTTCCGCAGGAGCAGCAGTAACTTGATCTCACAAGCAGACTTGTTCTTTCGTAGATGTTACAATGTTTTCGCAGAAGATCCACAGATGCATATTCCTTGACTTTTTCTTTTATGTTCCGCATAACATCTACGGATGTACAAAGTTGTTCATCCGTATATAGCTCTTGTACTTGGTCAATTTTGAAAATTGACCAAGTATGATGTTTTCCTGCAATTACACATATAATCAACACAAATAATTATTTGATTAACATATATCTATCTTGCTTACAAAAAGATAAAGATTTACAAGAGTTGATTACAAGAGATGTATAGTTACAATCAATCTAGACCTAACAATACTCCCCCTTAGGTTTAGAAACTTGTAATCAGTTGTTCTATGTTTTCAACTCCTGAACTCTTTCCTAAATCTTTTTGTTAAAGTATGCAACAACATCCTTTTATTTAATATTGTGGGACCCTTAAACCTCGTTACCCTTCCTTGGTTGTTTGGACACACAATCAAGTTTATCCACAAGTTAATTCTTTCGTATAGTTTACCATAGGATACCAATCTACGGAAAGTATAGTTTACCATAGGGTACCAATCTATGGAAAGTCAAATTTGTTATGTTTTCGCTGTATGATCCTAACATGTTGTTAGATCATTTGTTGATTGCTGTTGGACCTTGTTGACTTTGCTTCATGGCAAATATACAAGAGATGATTTGGTTAAAAACTTCAGATATCCTGCAGCCAAGTTAGTGCTCAAGCTCCAATTTCTTCATTTAAATATGATATACTCATTTTTCATGCTGATGACTACTCCCCCTAAATTTTTTATTAATCATAAACTTATGCATTTAGCATAAATTTATGAAGAGAATAGCATGAAAAATAATTATCTGTCTATCATATTAGAAAAGAAATGAACATAAACAAAATCTTTTTGTATTTTTGTTTATAAGCAGAAACTACAGATAACATATTTACAAGCATTTAAACCATAAAATAGGATCATACTATGACACTAAGCAACTTCCTTAAGCATTTTGTATAAGGATAGTAGACATAGATCTAGTGCTGATTGCAAGTATTATGATCCACACAAATTCAAGCGAGAGTATACATTCAACTTGTCATGCTGTTTATCATGTTTTGGTATTGATTAAAGATAGACAAATATGGACTCCACATTCAATTCATATTAGAGTTGGTCCTAGATTTATGAGTCAATTCATCACTTTTTCACACTTGAAAACTATGTTCCTTAAATCATAAGCTCTATCTTAAGATTTCTTTGAAATCTTATTAATACTGTTGTTATGATTTTATGCTCTTTAAGATAATATACAACTGATCACATTGGATTCTTTTAGAGCTGTTCCTTTTTAGAACTTATTGATGATCAGCATCAGGTCACCAGGTCTTTACATACGTAAAACAAAGGTGCCTATGAACCCAGGTCTTTGCTCACGCAAAACAGAAGGTCCATGATGCGTAAAGATAGAGGTTATAAAGTGTCGTAACATAGTATGCTTGGGTGACTGAGTTGATCACAGCAGGATAAGACTTGCTTGCTCCTTAAAATGGAATTGCCCACACTTAGTCACCTTAGCATTATGTTAAGCATGGATGTGTTTATTTTCCACTCAAGCTGAACCTACTCACATATCAAATCACATCTTATCAGTCTTTATTGTAAATTAAAAACCAGGCAAGTAAACAAAGGTATAGTGATCATTTCCCATGATATGAATTGCTTTTTCAAGAAAACAAATTAACAAGACAATATTTTTGAAGTTTTATATGTTTTATGGATGTTTTTGGCTTTTTTATATTGAGAATTTTAAAGGACAGATCATGCTTTTCTTTGTGATGATAACTAATCTAAGTTGACTATGCCTAAAGACTCAATTAAGAAATAAAATCTCATTGAGTCAAAGGCTTTAGTGAATAAATCAGCAAGCTGATTTGTTGTATCCACTTTGATCATCTTGATTAAACCTTTTTCTGAGTAGTCTCTCAGAAAATGATATCTAATTTCTATATGTTTTGTTTTACTATGTTGCACTGGATTCGTAGTTATGAACATAGCAACTGAGTTATCTATTTTTATTGGTGTTTGAAGAAAATTATAACCATAATCAAGTAGTTGGTTTTGCAACCACAAAACTTGAGAGCAACCAGCTGAAGTAGCAATGTACTCAGCCTCAGCTGTGGATACTGACACATTTGTTTGCTTTTTGCACTGCCAAGAAACAAGTCTTGGTCCAATGAATTGACAGCCACCGGTTGTTGATTTTTTGTTGTTGTTGCAACCTCCAAAGTCACTATGAGAATATGAATAGAGGTTGAAATCTCCTTCTTTGGGATACCAAAGTCCAAGAGCTGGCTTCCCTTTGAGGTATCTGAAGATCCTCTTAACTGCATTCATATGTGACTCCTTGGGGTCTGATTGGTACCTAGCACAAACACACACAACAAACATTATGTCAGGTCTGCTGGCAGTTAAGTACATCAAAGATCATATCATAGATCTATACAATCTTTGATCAACTGATTTCTCTTTAGGATCAGGTACAATCTTATCTATTATTGATGTTGGTGTTTCGCATGAAGAAGAGTCAGCAAGGTTGTACTTCTCCAAGATTTGGTGCACAAACTTCTCCTGATTGATGAATATTCCATTTGATTTCTGATGAACTTATAAACCAAGGAAGAATGTTAATTCTCCTATGAAACTCATTTGGAACTCAAATTTCATCAAAGATTCAAAGTCTTCACATAATCTCTTGTTTGTTGACCCAAAAATGAGATCATCCACATAGATTTGGACAACCAAGAGGTCTTGATGATCATGTTTGAGGAAGAGAGTCTGATCAATGGTTCCCTTTTTATAACCATGCTTGAGTAAGAAATAAGATAATGTTTCATACCACTTTCTAGGTGCCTAATGAATACCATACAAAGCTTTGTCAAGCTTGTATACCCTGTGTGGGAAATCAGGATCTTCAAAGCCTGGTGGTTGGGCAACATAGACTTCATCATCAATTTTACCATATAAGCAGGCGCATTTTACATCCATCTGGTAAACTGTGAACTTCTTATGTGAAGCATAGGCTAGGAAGACTCTAATAGCTTCAATCCTTGCAACTAAGGCAAAGACTTCATCGTAGTCTATCCCTTCTTCTTGAGTATACCCTTTTGCTATCAGCCTTGCTTTGTTTCTAACAATGATACCTCTGTCATCTAGTTTGTTCTTGAAAAGCCACCTTGTACCAATTGGATATTAACCTTCAAGAAGATCAACTAGATTCCAAACTTTTTGCTTTCTGAATTGCTAAAGTTCTTCTTGCATTGCTTCAATCCAGCTGTTGTCTTTTAATGCAGTAGTGATGTTGGGAGGAACCACTTGTGAAAGAAAACAAGAGAAAAGACAAATATTGGCAGCTCCCCCTTGGCTTCTTGTGGTTCTTTCACTAAGATCACCGATGATGTTTCCTATTGGATGATACTTATGAATTATTGATGTTGGAATTGATTCAACTGGAATTGATGATTCCAAGTTAGTGATATTGGTTAATGACGATGGAGATGGATCCAGCTGAGATGGAGAATCAACAAAGTAGTCAAAATCCTCGTCATTTTGTTCTTCTGATGCTGAATGAAAACCATCTTCATGAGTTTGTGTTTCCGCAGATGTAGGAATAACTTTCATGGGAGTTATAGGAACAACTACAGATGTAGTAGTTTGTTGATTTGTGGATGTTGTGAATGTAGTTGGAATATCTCCTGATGGATTGGGAACTTCAGCTGAAGGCAATAAATCATCTCCGAAAGTAGATGGGACATCTATGGATGTAGAAGGAACTTCTACTGATGCATTGTTCACTACTCCGGATGCATTAGCAACTTCTGCGGATTCATGGTTAACTTCTGCTGATGAATTAGTTACTTCTTTAGAAGTTGAATTTTCATTCCCATTAGAATTCCCATTACTTGTTTGAGATGAAGGGCTAGGATCAACAACACTTGAAATGTGTGAATGCGATGATCTTGAAGGATCAGCAGTCAATGGCACTTCACTCATACTTAGAGGTACATAAGGATACCATGTATCCAAAGGACCTGTAACATTCAAATAACCAGTGTTAAACGAATTTGTTAATGTATCTATATCTAGCAGCCAAGATAATCCTTTTACAGATTTTGAAAATAACGATTCATCAAATGATGCATTAGGAGTTTCCTCCATAATGTTTTGATGTGGATTGTAGAATCTATATGATTTAGTTGTTGATGAGTAACCAACAAAGAAACCATCATTGGCTTTTTCAGCAAACTTCCCTAATTAATCTTTGGTGTTTAAAATAGGCACATGACACCTAAATGCTCTAAGATATCCTATAAAAGGTTTTCTTTTAAACAAAAGTTCATATGGCGTTTTATTATGTTCTTTGACAATTAAGGTCCGGTTTTGAACATTGCATGTTGTGTTCACTGCTTCAGCCCAAAATCTGATTGGCAAATATGAGTCAGCTAGCATTGTTCTTGCTGCTTCAATTATAGTTATGTTTCTTCTTTCAGCAACTCTATTTTGTTGTGGAGTTCTTTGAGCACTGACTTGTCTAGCTATGCCTTTGTTCTTGCAAAAGGAGTCTAAAACATGGTTAACAAATTCAAATCCATAATCACTTCTTAAGATTTTGATTTTTAAATTAAGTTGATTTTCAATCTTAGTGATAAACTCCATTAATGTTTTTGATGTTTCACTTTTATGTTTTAAGAAAAAGACCCAAGTGAATCTAGTGAAATCATCAACAATCGCCAAACAATATTGCCTTTTTCCAATGCTCATCACATTGGTTGGACCAAAAAGATCCATGTGTAGCATTTTGAGTGGAGTTGTGTTTGTGTTGATTGTTTTGGACTTATGTGACAGCCTATGTTGTTTTCCTTTATAACATGATGAACAATGATTAGAATAGTAGAATTCTTTCTTAGGAAAACCAATGACTAAGTCATTTTTGACCAGCTTATTCATGTTTGAATGAACCATCCTTCTATGCCAAAGTTGAGCTTCATCTCTGATGACTTAGAAATCAGGAAGGTTTCATTGCTTGTCATTGAGGTGTTGTTCATGTCCAAGACATATGTGTTTCCTTTTCTTGGTGCTTTAAGAAGGATCCAATCTGCTGGGATTTGAAAACCTGGCTTAAGAATGTAAAAGTAGGTGGTATCAAATAGAGTGGTATAATTTTGATCACAAATTTGAGATACACTCAGCAAGTTGTATTGTAAATTTTCACAAAAATTTACTTTCTCAAATTTGAGTACACCATTTGTTACCATTCCTTCACCAACAATTTTACCTCCCTTCTTATCCCCGCCAAATGCCACATATGAAGCATTTTTGTGTTTGAAATCATGGAGGAGAGAACAGTTTCCTGTCATATGCCTGGAACAACCACTGTCAACATACCACTTGTTGTCAGTCCTCCATGGATGTTCCTGCACAAATAATGAAATCAATTAGAGTGTGGAGCCCAAGCCTTAATGGTCTTGGCTTGCCATTGGTATCTATGATTGTTGCTCCCTCATGGATGAGCCTAGATGTCTCAGGGTTGTTTTTAGACTCATTTGATTCATTATGGTTTGTTTTAGGTGAGGATGATTCTAGTGGAGATGAACTTGAAGCACTTTGTTCTTGATCCACAAGCACTTCCTCTGTCACCTCTTCTTTGAGTATCTTGTTCTTTGAACTTGATAATGATACTTGCTAGAGAAGGTTTCTGCATCTTTTGTCTTTGATTATGGTACTTGATTACCCTTTTCAAAGTGGTCATAGAAGGTTTCATCTTCCTGTAAATCTACCTTCTTGTGAGGAGTCTTGCTTTGAGAGTGTTGCTTCTCCTTCTTCCTCTTTGTTTAATCAATAGTAGATGTTGGCTTCTTTGCCTTTAGAACCTTTTGTTTTGGTTGTTGTTTGTTTTGCTTTGAATTTGCCTTACTTTTAGTGGATTGTGAGTCTGATTCAACATTCTCAGATTGTTGCTTTTTTTGGGACTTTTGGTTTGTTCTTCTTGTTGAAGTAGCAATCTTGAGTAGAATGGTTTGTTGCAAATAGCACAATGTTTGTTGAAGTAACAATCAGTAGTCATGTGATTGTTCATGTTGCATATAGAGCAATAGCTACTGAAGTAACGGTCATCTGTGTGGTGATTATACATGTCACACCACTTATAGTATTTTTCTTCAACTTCACTCCCAGACTCCATCACTATCTTCTTTTGATTCTTCAATTCTCTCTCAAACTTTACAGCTGAAGAATCTTTACCTCTACCAGACGTGATGTCAAATGGTTCTTGTTGCTAAGGATTCATAACTCTCTGTTGTTTCTTACCTTTCTTGTTGGCATTGTGTGATTCAGCAGATGATTGCTACTTCTATAGATCTTCTATGGATGTTGACTATTTTGAAAGAGTAACATTTGTCTTCTTCCGTGCATTTTCTACGGATGGTTCTAAGACGGTCTTCTTCGGAAGTGATTTTCTCTTCTTTCATGGATCCAACAGTTCTTTTTGATGAATGAGTTTTGTGCTTCTTGTTAAGCTCATGAATTCCTTCATCTAATTGAGCAATTCTTATGTAGATGGTCTTCAACATATTTCTTTGTTTGAGAGAATAAGGTAGCTTAATCTCCTAAAGAACTTTGGGAACTATAGGTTCAATTAACACATTCTTCCCCTTACCCAAACCAGCACATTTTTTCTCATTAGGCTTATCAAACTCCTCCAGGCCATTACAATCATCAAAGTCAAATTCTGATTCAATTTGTTTTAAACATTCTGATTCACATGAATCAGTTTCACTGACCTCAGTATCTTCACCATTTATCAATTCATTAATTTCAATTTTTGGTTCAGTTTTGGTACTTGATACAAAATGGTTTGACAAACTATTGGTCATTGACTCAGGTAATGTGGTGTAGTTATCATTCAATGGAGATGCAACAGCATGAAATCCCAACCCATACCTATTCTTTGTTTCAATATGAGTATTCAAAAGTTTCTCATATTGCTGAGATGATAATTGAAACTTCTAAAGTTTCACTTCAGTTGATGCATGATCAAACATGGATTTTGTTAAAGAGGTGGTTAGATGCTCAACTTGTGCTTTCAAATTATATTTTTCAGACAAGAGTTTATCCAAATCCTTTTGTAAAGAAGTGATTTTGACCAAATATAATTTGTGTTCTCTCACATGAGATTCATTCAAAATCATAGTTTCTTTGATTTTATCAGCTAATTGTTGAGCTTGGACTCTATATCTTTCAACCTCTTCAACACATCTTGATGAACATAATCTATCCCTTACCTCACTGGCCATAGGTTGAATATTGTTCTCCATGTTAGCCATCAATGCTTGATTCTCCTCCAGAACTTCTTTCTCATACATGCTCCAATCACAAGTACCATCCTGCAAGATAATTAACCCAGTTTCTTTAGTGTTACTTGTACCTACTGAAGAGCTTGTTGCTGGTGGGGATGAGTTTGTAAGTTGAGGTTGCTTGAAGTTCACTTGTTGATTGCTGATTGCATTCTCTTGAAAAGTGACAATACAAATTACACTTGTAGCATCTCACTTTGGATTTATCAACACCAATCTTTGTAGTTCTCCCTGCAACATCCAATCCCTTATTCCTTCTTAGATACATCTTAGCTCTGTATGCAATCATGGCCATTTGCCATTTTAAATCCATTTCCTCCACTTCATCAAGAAGAAGTTCTTCAAGGTCTTGTTGAAAAATATGAGCAGGGGTCAAAGTACTACCCAGATAAGCTTGAAAGCTTGAAGTGAAGGCTACAAAGGCTGCCTTTTGCTCTTCTGATTCTAGTACCACAGTAATTGGTTCAGATTGAGTGTTGCTTTTGTTGGATGTGGATCCCTTTGTGGCTGTAGCATTTGAGTTTTTTGTATCATCAAGTTTCCCTTTCACTTTCTTGTTTGAACTGCTTTGAGAGTTTGATCTAGAGGACTTTGCTGCATAGAAAGCTGCTTCATCTTCATCATCACTCTCAACATAAGAGCTTCCACCATCATCATTAGAAATAAATACACTTCCAGCACTCTTTGTTTCTTTAAATTGATATGGTGCAATTGGAGCTTTTACACTTTTGTTTCTTGTTTTCTCATCTAATTCTAGAGCTTTCCACCTTTGCGACCAAAGTATCTAGTCCAATTGCTTTTAGATCAATGGTATTCTTGAACATAGACACAGTTTGAGTCTAACTTTCTGGCAAAGTATGGAGCATCTTTTTGTTCAACTCCTCATTACTATACTTCAACTCAAAGATGTTCATTTCTGTAACAAGTTGCATGTATCTGTGGAGTTGTTGAGGAACAGATTCACCCTCAATATGATGAAAGGTCTCAGATTGTGAATGAAGGGTATCCTTCCTAATGCTTCTTATCTCATCACTTCCTTCACACAAAGTGTGAAGAATCTTCCACAAAGAGTGGGCTGTTTTGTAAGCTTCACATTTGATCAAGTGGTCTTCAGGTAAAGCCATAGTAAGCATACTATAGGCCTTAATATCAATTTTGACTCTCTTAGCATCTTTAATAGACAGATCTTTCAAACTTATAGGCTGATTGTTGTCATTATAATCAGGTCCAAGAGCAGGTGGAATGTAGGGACCTTCAGTCATAGACACTCATAAGTCAGAATCAGTGTAGTTAACATGGTTCCTGAATCTAATTTTCCATGTTTTAAAATCAGCTTTGTTTTCCAATTTTGGGGGTTGATAAGCTGAGCCAACAATTGAATTACTCATTTTAGTTAACTTGGTAATTATCAAACTATCAACTGATCTAATACCCTATAACGTAATTCAAACACACTCAAATAGCAGTAACAAATCACTAATAATACTGATATTAAATCAACTAACATAGAAATTTCTTTAAATTAATGGCTTTTGTTGAGAATAAGCTAATTAATGACAAACTCTTAATTATCAGTCAATTAAGAAGTTGTGGTCAAAATTATTCAAACCTCTTAATAAATTCTTAGTTTATTTAGAATTTGAGATGTTAGATGATGGGACCTGTTCAAATTTGTTTGAACAACCTTTAAATATCAAACAACAACACAAATCCACGAATCAAAATGATTTTGATGTAGATTGGAGTTAATCGAGCAATAGAACAGTACTCGATGATCGATATAACAGGGTTTGATGATTTTAACTAATTACACCAATTCATTGAGTAAAATACCTTCATTAGCTATTGATTAGCTAAACCCAACTTGTGTTTTGATTAAATTGTTCAACAACACGCTTAAATCTGAGTTATGAACTCTCAAGCTGTGACGAACACTCAAAAGAAAATTTAAGCTAAATTATTATATCTAATCAAAAATTGATAGATCTAATGAAACTAACAACTAATTAGACTAATCAAAACTGATAGATCAATTGATTAAAATCAATGAGCACGAGGCTCTGATACCACCTGTGAATCCAAGAAGCGAAATAGGAATTTATCAATTTGATTGAACAAATAATGATTGCGGAATTATCACAACTAGTTGTTTAATTAATTGTTTAAGAAATTTTAATTGTAACGTAAATCGACGAAAAATAGATGATAGAAATGGAAAACAAATTAAATTAATAAGATAAACTAGTTTGCTTTAAATGATTTCCATTAATACTGAATTGGTTACAATTGGTTTTGATTTTTGATAATATGGTAATTACTAGGTGATGTTCTTAGTGTTCTTGGTGTTCTTGCTATTTTCATTGCTATTCTGGTGTAATCAGAATTGTTGTATTGTTTTTCTATGTATTGTGCACTATAAAAGAGTGCACCCATGCCTTCTATTTATAGGCAGAGTGATTCACTTTTACCTGGGTAAAGGTAACTTTCTTATTGTGGTAAGAAAGTTACTCAAATAAAATTCTTGACGTGACATGAAATATTCATTTCTGACAGAAGTGCAGTCTTCCGTAGATGTTTACTTGATGACATCCTCCAGAGAGTTTGACTTGATGACTTCATGTGGCTTCCTTGATTATTGGAGTTCATGCAAGTAATTTGTTCTTCCGTAGGAGTTATCCTTCCGTAGGAGTTCTCTTTGATCTTCATATTGAACTTCATCCGCAGGAGCAAGCTTTCTTCTTTCGCAGGAGCAGCAGTAACTTGATCTCATGAGTAGACTTGTTCTTCCGGACCAAGTATGATGTTTTCCTGCAATTACACATATAATCAACACAAATAATTATTTGGGTTAACATATATATACCTTGCATACAAAAAGATAAAGATTTACAAGAGTTCGTTACAAGAGATGTATAATTATCTAAACCTATATAATCAATCTAGACCTAACAAAACATATGTAAACAAACAATATTAACTAACTAATTATTTACTTAACTATTTTTGTTAAATTTTCAAGTACAGGATCATATTTCTTAAAAATCGATCATTACCATCATCCAGCTCTATTATAAATGGAACTGGTTATGTTGATTGTCAATATATTGTGTCCAATTTAAACTTAGACTTCAAGTTTACTTAGACACGTAAGCTATGATATTTATCATGTTTTGATTAAATTATATCTCTTTAGTGTGTCCCGCAATCAAAAATCCTGTAGAACCTTATCTAACTTCAAGACACTTTTAGGATTTCAAGTCACCCCAATTTAACTTAAACCTATTACTTCTGATCAGCCTTTTCAGAATAAATTTTCTAATATAATATCTATTATGAGCATAACTAGCCTGAGAAACGTTTCTAAACACAGAATATTAACAAGTTTAAGGACTTATTAACAACCAGTCAGACTTATGTTTTTTCCCTCGCAAGATGTTTAGGACTTACATGCCAAGTAGGACTTACATGCCCCATCTTTTGATTTTGCCTCCTGTGTCAGAACATATTCTCAAAAAGAAAAATATTTATCATATAGTATGTATGTCTATGACATATCTTTTATTAATGTTCTCATTGGCATCTTTTATTTCTATATGGCCTTTTGGCTTCTTTTTGCTCCTTTTGTTTGTTTTTCTCTTTTGTATTTTGTTTTCATTAGTATATCTATTTTTTTGTAGTTTGAATTTTTACATATATATACAATATTTGAAAGAAACTGGATCAGAAAGTAACTGGCTTGAGTATGACCAGACTATAACTCTCAGTCTGTTTTAGCATGGAATCAGAGTTACCATAAAACCTTGATGGGTTACCCACTTCAGTCATAGATAGTTACTTTCAGTGCATCACAGAACATAGTGCTTTTCATTATTGAATGTCCAGCCTATCAACATATCAAACATAATCCAAGTCAGTTTCTTGTAAGCCTTAGGATGCAACGATTCAAAATCAAGAAATGTACTATCATTTCCTTTAAACTCTTGAAAATTTAATTTTCAATTTTTTTGTAAATCAAAATCTTTTTGTACTTTTCTTCAAACTATTTACTTCCCCTAAGAACAAAATCTTTTTAAGAATTTCCAAATTTTCTCCCCCTAAAATTATGATTATCTAAACAGAAAATAACAATTTTAACCAAAAATAAAGAAAAATATTTTATAAAGGGTGTAAGAATAAAAGTTAACCAAAGTTAATCATGCCCAAAGATTTAACTAAAAAGTCAAATCTGCAATGATCAAACGTCTTAGTAAACAAATCAGCAATGTTGTCATCTGTGGAAATTGATTCTAAATGGATAAGTTTGCGTTCAAAACAGTCACGAATGAAATGCATGTGGATGTCAATGTGTTTCGTCTTTGAATGTTGAATTGGATTGTTCATAATGTTTAAAACTGTAGTATTATCATAAAAGATTTTAGTTTCATAAATGTTTAGGCTATAATCAAGGACTTGTTGTTAAATCCAAATGATTTGTGAACAACAACTTGATGCTACCGCATATTTAGCTTTTGTGGTGGATGTGGATACTGTCTATTGTTTCTTGCATTGCCATGAAATCAACCTATTGCCAAGAAATTGACAACCGCCAGTGGTAGATTTCCTTTCCAAGCTACATCCTGCATAATCACTATCAATATAAGCAAATAAATTGAAACCAGAACTTTTAGGATACCAAAGGCAGAGTGTTGGTTGACCCTTGAGATACTTAAAAATCCTCTTGACAGCTTTCATGTGAGACTTCTTTGGATTACTTCGATAACGTACACACTGACAAACAGGAAACATGATGCCTGGTCTGCTTGCAGTGAGATACATCAGAGATTCGATCATTGATCGATACATGTGTTGATCAACATCTTCTCCCGTGAGATCTGGAGTCAAAGTTGGACGAGAAGACACAGTAGTAGGAGCTGTCTTGGAGTCTTGAAATTTGTATTTGTCTAGGATACTGTGAATATACTTTTCTTGATGTATCAGTATTCCTTTATCATCTTGTTTAACTTGAATGCCCAAGAAAAACATCATTTCTTCAAGAGAACTCATCTCAAATTTCTTCTTCATGACTGCTTCAAATTCCTTGCACAATTCATCATTGGTAGATCCAAAGATAATATCATCGACATAAACTTGAACGAGAATAAGATCATCACCAGTCTTTCGTATGAATAAAGTTTGATCAATGGCACCTCTTGTAAAACCATTTGCAAGCAAATGTTCAGTGAGAGTGGCATACCAAGCTTGAGGTGCTTGGTGTAAATCATAAAGTTCTTTGTCTAACTTAAAAACATAGTCAGGATGATCTGGATCTTCAAAACCTAGTGGTTGACGTACATAGGTTTCTTCTTTCATTTCGCCATATAAGAAAGCAGTTTTGACATCCATTTTATATACTGTAAAGTTCTTGTATGAAGCATATGCCAGAAAAATTCATATAGCTTCTAGTCTTGCAATAGGAGCGTATGCTTCTTCATAATCAAGCCCTTCAATTTGATAGAATCCTTGAACAACAAGTCTGGCCTTATTGAGGACAATCACATCCTTTTCATCTGTCTTGTTCTTAAAAATCCATTTCTTATCGATTGGTTGTTTACCCTTTGGTAATTCACACAGATGCCAGACATTCAGCTTCTTGAATTGCATCAGTTCGTCCTGCATGGCCTCTACCCAACTGTTTTCTTTTAATGCCATTTCAACATTCTTCGGCACAACTTGTGATAGAAAACATCAATACACACATGTATTTATCGTTCCTGATTGACTTCGAGTTTGCAAACCTTGTGATAATGGACCAACGATTGCATCTGCTGGATGATCTCTATGAATTCTCAATGGTGGAATAGCATCTTCAAAGATAACTTCATCTAAGTTAGACATATGTCCAACTGGTTCGTCAGCAGTGCTCCCTCCTTTAGGTTGATAAATAATATCTTCGTCTTGAATATCATTGTTGACATAAAGATCTTCAAATGTACTTGAATTGTATTAATTGGATCAACTTGAGTAGAAGAGGAACTCTGATCTGAAACTTGTGGAGCTTGTTCAACAACTGGTTCATCATGAGGTAAATCCATTCAGAAACAGAAGTTGGAATAGCTGCAACACTTGAAGAAGAAGGTATATCTGAAGATATTCCCTTTGCTTGAGGAGTCATAGATCTAATATCATCAACAAAGATATCTGGAATTGAGGATGTCAAAGGTAGATTAGCAGTAGAAACATTAGATGGTTGATTAAATGTTTCAAATAAAGAAGCATAATCATAAACCCATGAAGGTGTAGAACCTGCATCTGTTTTGTTAGATTTGTGCCAATCAATATCAAATGACTCAATTATTTTTTATAATCTTTTATTATAAACCCAATTTGCAATTTTGTTGGCTGAATATCCAACAAAATAACATTTATTAGCTTTTTCATCAAATTTTGATTTAGACTCGGATGTGTTTAACAAATTACAACAACACCCAAATGTTTTGAAATATTTGACTTTGGGTTTATGTTTGAAAAAGATTTCATAAGGAGTCATATTTTATTGTTTATTGATTAACACATGATTCTGAACATAACATGCAGTGTTAACAGCTTCAGTCCAAAAGAATGACGGTAATTTGGCTGCTGATAACATAGTTCTGGCTGCTTCAATTATTTTTTCTTCAACTCCATTTTGTTGTAGAGTTCCTGCAAAACTGAATTGTCTTGCTATCCCCTTTGAATCACAAAATTCATTCAATGTACGATTGCAAAATTCTGTTCCATTATCATTGCGTATGCATTTGATTGTTTTGTCCGCCTGATTTTCCACGAGTTTCATGAATTTTATCAGCAAATGAGGTGTCTCATTTTGGTTGCTAAGAAGAAAACCCATGTAAATCTAGAAAAATCACCAGTAATAACTATACAATACGCACGACGTCCCAAACTCAAAACATTAACAGGACCAAATAAATCCATATGTAATAATTGAAGAGTAGAGTCAATTTTGGTATGAGCAATTTGTTTATGAGGGAGTTTGTGTTGCTTGCCTTTTGAACATGACAAACAATGTTTAGTTAGTTGAAATTCTTTCAAAGGTAGATCAACAACATGATTTCCTCTAACTAGTTTATTCATAGTTTTAACATTTACATGACCAAGACGACGATGCCATAACAAAGTATCGCTTTTCGAGGCTTTAGATAACAAACACGACGTAGTTACAAAAGAGTGTGTACCATTCATGTCTAGTAAATACGTGTCTTTGTCTCTCGGAGTTCTTAATAAAATCCATTCATCAGGAATTACAAAGCCAGGTTTTAGAATAAGACATTCTTTATCAGTGAAATGTGTTGAATACTTTTTGTCAAAAATTTGAGAAACACTAACCAAATTATGTTTTAGTTCCTTTATAAAATTGACATCTTCAAAACTTAACACACCATTTGTCACTGTACCTTTCTTAGTAATCTTACCACCTTGATCTCCCACAAAGATAACATATCCTCCGTTGTATGGTTATATGTTGTTTAATAGAGATATATTACCAGTCATGTGTCTTGAACAACCACTATCTACATGCCAAACACTGTTGATAGCTTGTCTTGGTTGTTCCTACACATTTGAACAAATTTATTCATTTTTAGGAACCCAAGCCATGGTTGACTTGAGCTCTTTGTTTTCATCTAAATATGATACATTTTGTAATATCATATCTCTTTTGTCATTAAAAACACATTTATCAACAACAATAGGCTCAGGGGATTTGTCTTTAACTTTCTATCTTTGAACAAGTTTGATCGATGGTGTGGTGGAATTGTTATGATCAACTTGTACTGATTTTACTGTTGACTTTTTTTTGTTTAAATCACTATTGTTTTTAGCAAAAGAATTTGACTTATTTAAGTTTCTTTTCAAATTTGCATTTACAAAGAAACGTTTTCTATTGTTTGAAATTGAGTTATGAAATCTCTGTTTTCTTGTCAATTGATGTTGATTGTGACAATTTCTAGCCTTGTGATTTGGCTTTCCACACACATAACAACATATTTTATGATATGAATTAGACGCTTGTATGTTTTGCACAAACTATTTTGGATAACTTCCATAGTTATCACATAATCTGGCCTTAGTATGTCCTTGGCCTTTTGTTTCTTTAACAGTCTCTCTTTCCTTTTTCTCGTTATGAATTGTTTGAAATGATTCTGGAGAAAATGAGGTATTGGTCCTAGCTTTTAGATTCACTACTGATGCTGATGTAGCATGATTTGTGACTTTTTCCTTATGAATCTTCTGTACTTGAGTAGGACTAGTGTCTTTCAAACCTGTTCTGCACACATCTTGTTTCACAGAGTTAGTAATAATAGAAGATTTATTTTTAAAGAAACTAGCATTGGTTTCTTTAAAAATATGACCCTCCTTATCGATGTTGCCTATAGAAACAAATCTGTTCTTGAAATTAGTTTTCAAGTCAGATATGGATGTTTTGACACGTTTACTTACTTTATTTTTAAAGTTCATTTTTATTCCCTTTTCCTTTCTTTATTTGATATTTTTGAACAGACATTTGAATCAATAAAAACTGCAGATCTTTCATTTATGACAAATGATGAATGACAAGATTGTTTTACATTACAAATCTTATTTTTCTTAAAGTCTATTTCATTATCGCTCTCCCACTCTTCAACCAACCCTTCTATCTTCACACTTTCTGCAAAAAAAACTGACATGATTAATATTAATTTTAGTTTTTGTGACAGGGTCAACAGTTAGTGAAACATTGACTAAAGGTGTGAAGTCTGTGTTTGGTTGAAAACCTAATCCATAGGTCTCTTCATCAAGAGTTGTAATTGATGAAGGAAAAGATGTATAATCATGATTAATTGGTGGTGCAATGTTAGTATAACCAACTCCCCTTTTACCACCATTAATTTTCAGTGTCATCTGAGACTTGATTATACCTTCAACCATGTTCACTGTTGAGTTTGTTAATTTCTAAAGATAGTTCATTATTACGTGTAGTCAAATCTTTTATATTACACTCTTTATCATAAAGATTTAGTTTTTATTGATAAATTGATTTATTTAAACCATCTATCTTTTCTTTAAAAAAAATTCATCAGATTTGTATTTACGAGCTTGATATTGAAGTTTTTTAACTTCCACAATCAAGCGTTCGTTATGAACTCTATATCTGTTTACCTTTTCTATGCAATTATCAGAACAAAGATTAGAATGTACCTCTTTAACTTCTTCTTGTTTCTTTGTCTCTTCAGGCACAACTTTTACCATGAAGGCCATTAGTACATTCTTCTCTTCTGCTTTGTTTGCTGGAGTGATCTCAACAGCATTTTCTTGTCATCACATGCAGATGCTGGAGTGAACTCAACAGCATTAACAGATTCTTCAATTTTGACTAGAGTGATTTCAACAGTCTTTTCTTTTATCTCAACTTCCTTCTTATTGATCTTGATTGAATAAGCTGGAGTCAACTCAACAACTGTTTTCTTTACTTCTTCAGCATTCTCATTCACAATTTCAACCTTCTTCACTTCCACTTTCTCAAACACTCCTTCTAGCAACTCTTCACACACAAACTCAACCAACACATTCTCTTCAACTCAATCTTCAACACTCTGTATTTCTCTTAACAGGGCAGTAGAAAGCTTCATATTTAACACCTCCATCTGGTCGGACCAGTCATACTCTCCTTTGGACTGAGATACCAGTTCTTTGGTATTAGATGTACTAGCCTTATCTCCTTTAGTTTCAACCTCCACCATGACCATCTTCTTTCCATTATCAGCTTCAACAGACCTTCCCTCAGTGCATTCTCTAGCAAAATGACCAGGTTTGTCATAGTTGTAACATCTTAAGTTTGATTTGTCAAACACGATTTTGCTAGAGTTGTTTTGACCAAAAACTTTTCTCCCAGTTCTTCTTGCAAAATTCTTAGCATGATACACCACCATGGCCATTTGATATTTGATGTCATTCTCTTCTACATCATCTGGGTTGACTTGTTGCAGATCATCAATCATGATGTTTCGTGTATTGAGTCTTCTAGCAGAGAAAGCTTCATAGATGTTCATGAATGAGGTAAAAAGAGCAAGGTGTTCTTCTACTATCTGAATTGTCTACTTGCTTGGTTGGGAATTGACAACAAATGCTTGTTGTACAGGTTGAGATAATTGACTTTGAGGATAGGATGGGATAAATGGTTGAACTTGAGGCAAAGATTGATCCTTGACAGTTGAATGACCTGATGCTGATTGTTGATGTTGCTGACACAACTGGGAGTAGCTGACATAGTAATTCAGATTACTAGTCATTTTGGCATACAAAGCAGATTCTTCAGCTCCTATTGTGTTGATATAATTGGCAGCCCTTTGTTTGTCATCCATGTCATACGACTTGATGGTCGAGATTAGATCGCTCAGGGATAGTGTAAACAAGTCTTTGGTTCTCTTGATGGTAGTGCAGTTGTTGTTCCAGCTATACGATAGTGAGTTCAACAACTTCTTGTTCACTGAAATGTTCTCCAGTGTAATTCTAGCACTCTTCATTTTGGTTATGAGTTTGATGAACCTAGACATCTGGGCTTCCAAAGTTTCACCAAGAATATGATTGAACATGTTGAACTCTTGGTTAGGCATGTCTTTCCTGCTTTCCCGCATGTCTTTGTTTCCCATTATCTACTCTTCCATAGCATCCCATAAATCTTTTGCCTTCTTGTAGTCCTTGAATTTCTAGGCTATTTCAGTTGTAAGCGCCATAGTGATGGCAGCATACGTTTTGTCATCAAGCTCTCTCTTTTTCATGTCTTCCTCATCCCATAGATGCTCAGGCTTCGGCACTAAGTCTCCCTTGTCATTACTGTAAATTGGAATGTACGGGCCCTTTTTAATGGATCTCATCATCCTGGGTTCCGTGTAGATGAGATGGTTCTCAAAGCGATAGACCCAATCTGGATAGTCTTCCTCGCTGAGAAGTCGGGGAGGCTTTATGCTAGTTTCGATCTCACTATCGAGATTGAGTGTAGCCGTAATGTGCTTCAGATTAGCCATCTTTCAAAATATGAAATCAACTTCTACAAAATTCTTCAAACATGTAGTTTTCGCGCGAACACTCAAGTTCTCACGCGAAATCTGACAAACTTTTCGCGCGAAAAGTTCTGAAACTGAATTTTGTGAAAACCTCAACTTCTCGCGTGAAAGGAATCTTTTTGTAACAAACTTCTGCGAAAACTAATACTTTTTGCACGAATACCAACTTTTCGCATAGAATCACCCACATTTCACTTGATCCATTTTGGCAATTTCGAAGATTTTCAGCTTCAAGTTTTCACCAAATTGATTAAAGTTTGATTAATTAAACATTCAATTAGTGATTTAGGTTCAAATAAGATCCTAGTTGTCTCTAATTGTTTCAATCAAGCTTGATTAAGGTCAAAAACATCTTCAAATCTTCAAATGCCAAGATTATTAGCTTCACCATCTTCAGAAATGATCAAAGTTTGTAGCAATCAAGAAGACCATCAAGAATAAGGTTCAAGAACACTCCAAAAGTCTCATTTCAATCTTCAAATCAATCGACCTAGAGCAACAAAGCTCTGATACCAATTGTAAGGATCAGTACAATATGTAGAAAGATCTCGTAATGAAAACGCGAAATATTGATATTATGGATAAGATTGAATCAATTAATGAACATGAACACAAGATGTAAATAACTTCGATTAGTATTGCTCTCTGATTTGATTACAAATTACAGTAAATGCAAAATCAGAAAATGAACAAAAAGCGTACTAATTACATTACAAAACTCCTATTTATACAAAACTAAGAGTTCTCGCGTGATTCACTAGTTCTCGCGCGACTTAATGTTGTTGTGCGAGAACCAGTTTTTGCGCGGAAACTTAACTTCTCTCAAGGCTTGATCTTCTTATCTTGATTTGATTTCCCGAGCCTCTAGTTTCAACCCCTACACTATCTCCAAAAAGCTTCACAGAAATGTGCAACCGATGAATGCTCTAGAGATCATGGGTGTTACCTACAAGGAAAAGCATCTAAACAAGAAGTTGCTCCACTCTCTTCCTAAAAGATGGAAACAAAATATGACTATGCTGAAGAACATATTTGATTTGAAAGCACCAGCTTACGCACCATGGTTGATAAGATAGAAGCTTTAGAACATGATGAGAAGTCCCGAATCCTTGGTTGTCCACAAGTGATAGAGGCATAAAAGTTTCCTAATGAACCTCATATTATGGAAAATTCCTTTGTTATTAAAGAGGATGACTTCATGTCAACATAAGAGAGCTAAAGATCAGCAGCCTTTGTTTTTACTCAACATTCCAAGATGAACAAGCAATCATCTTCTACACCTCAAGCTGCAAGTCAAGCTTATGCTCCATATGAGCACACCACTGACGAACAAACGGAAACCTATAATGCCTTTTTTTAGGATTTGAAGTATATCTTGGTGGTAAACTTACATCAGTTCATCTGATCTAAGAAGACCTTGAAGAAATGGATCCAAATGGTGTAGAAGAAATGGATTTGCAATGGCAGATGGCCATGATTTCTATAAGAGCTAAAAAAAATTCTAAAATGAAAAAAAGCTCACACTAAATGAGAATACAAATTTTGGTTATGACAAGACCAAGGTGAAGTGTTACAACTGTGGAGTAAATGGACATTTCTCTAGAGAATGCAATGCACCTAGAAGCAGTAACAACAAATTCTCAAGGGCTTCTTAAGGTCAATCCTCAAATCAAAGCTCTCACTCTCATCAAAGCAATCAAAGCTCTCACTCTCATCAAAGAAATCAAAGATCACACTCTCATCAACTATGACATCATCAAACTAACCTTCTTATTGCACAACAAGCTCATTTATCATCTCAACCATCCTTGAATGCACTTGTGATCAAACAAGATGTTGTTTGTGACTGGAGTCTGTATGTAAAGAAAGTGAAGCCAAATTATTAGAATCATACACTGATGGCTCATATCAATGAAACTCCAACATCAATACTAGTTAAGGTAAATGCCAATTTTTGTAAACAAAAATGCATCAATAAGGTGCAAGGCTACAGCAAACATAATCACAAACTACCACCATGGAAAAGGATGAAAAGGTTAAATCTAAGATATTAAAATATGAGATGAGAAGTCTTAAAACTAAAATCCAATCTTCACTTGCAGTTATTGGAAAGCTGCATGAAGAAAAGTGCACACTTAAAGCTAAGGTTGAAAACTTGATAGACTTGTTACCCAAGTCAAAAGCTAAACACTCAGCAACAGAAGTAAAACTTAAAAAATTTCAATTTTCATCAACCAAGCTTCAAGATTTACTTTATATACAAAAGGAGCCAAAGGATATGACTTCCATAGGCTATAAGGCTTGTCTCCCACCTTATAATGAAAACTACACTATCATGCCTGAGTCACTAACAAAATTGGATTTAAATGACATTAAAATTATTGAATCAAAATCTACAACTTTTTGTGAAACAACTAATCCACCAAAACCCCCACACCTTTATGTGAAAACTGATGTTGAAAAGATTAACAGTGGCCATGCCATCAAAATCAAAGAATGCTCAAATAAGACAGTGTATGTTCAAAAGCCTAAAAGTCTTATCAAGGCAATCATACCCTTTGTTAAGTTCACTCCAGCAAGCATCATTAATGATAAGGATGGTAAGCCTAAAATGAAAGAATCTGCTAAAAGGAAATCTGATAATGAAGTCAAAACTCAAAAATATCCAATCAAATCAGATAATGTTTCATCTAAAGGCAAAGCACAAGCATCCTTATCATCAAAAAGCAAAGCGCAAGTTGTCATATCTCCAAAATCAAAGCCATAAATTTTAAAAGGAAAACAACTAGTGGTCTTTGACATTTTTTCAAACAAAGATGTAAATCAACTTGAGAAAAAATGCAAATGAAATGTGAGGAAGCAAAACAGTTAATTAAACCTCAAACAAGTAGAGCTGTGAAACAATCTACTAAGGTCAAAAGAACTAAGATTGCCTTCTTATCTAAGGTTAATTCAAAGAAGCATTAATCAATGAAAGTTTCAACATCCTAATCAAAGATTAATTAGAAATTTTATGATAATTATGATATGTTAAACCATAACACAACTAAATGATACTTTGATCAGTACTGTTCAGTGTGCATTATATGAGTTGACCAATCACAATACATCTGATTGTTTCTTTAGGATGAATGGGTTGAGATCCTCATAGAATAGCTAGTTTCATCCGTCTCACACGAGTATGCAAATAATACAAGTCCTTCATTAAAAAATCCAGGAAAGGTTTCTAAACATGATGATGAATTTTATGATACTTGGTATCCAAGACCTGTCATGATCAATCATGAGAAAACTAAAAAGTTTAAAAGAAATTTGACTTCTAATGTTAGGACTCAACCATAACAAGAATCATATATCAACAACATGCAAGGTTTCTTCATAATAATAGAGATCAATCTTTTGATTATATAACATATAGTTCTTCGGATGTTAAGATTGTGAACCACAAACCAACATCATTTAGATTCATCAAACAACACAAGGTGAAGTCCTTTGCTGATGAACTTTAAGCTAGGTTTTAAAAACATAAGTTCAATGAATCTAATGAGTCAAGATTCAAAGAAACATGCAAGAAGGTCTCAGTTGTTGATAGAAATGGGAACTCAAGACCATCATGGCGTGGGTTCTATATTCTAAATAGTTGGTTTGTGCATGCAGGGTTATCCCAGAAGGTCCAATTATGACCTTTCGTATAATTGTTAATTACTTGTTAATTTCGTTATCTCTTGTTAGTGCTATTTATGTCAATAAGGTAACTATGGGAGTTTTTTTGGTAATTCTAATAATCTCAATGTCTCAATAATTTTTTTTTATATTAGTTTTATTTAAATAATAATAATAATAATAATAATAATAATAATAATAATAATAATAATAATAATAATAATAATAAAAGGTTTATTACAAGAATTATAAACCATATTAAGATGTAAATTATGAAATTTGATTTAAAGGTTTTGGGCATAAAATAATAAGTTTTAAACTATAGGGGCCAAAAGTGTAAATTCTTAAAACCCAAAAGCCCTTTTTTTTTCACCCTCGACTTTCCGGCTGCCAGCCGGCAAAGCTCCGGCGCGGCGCCGGCGAGGTCCAAAAACACCCAAAAATTTAAGTTTCAATCTGCAAACCTCACCTAAACGCCTCATTAACCTGTTTCAAGCACGTTTAAGCGCTTTAATTCGAACCTAAATACAGTTTTAATGACATTCGAACCTGAAACCGACCCCTATCACTAACCAATTCCATTTCTGTAATGAATCAAGATATTAATTCAATTAATTAAGCGTACACGTTTGCATAATCATTTAAAAATCATTGATGAGTTTAATTTCACCTGAAACCGCAAGTTACAACTAGAAATCCAACCGAAACCCCCGAACATAACTCGAACTCGATGAACATGAAACGACCCTAATCTGAGCGATTAAATAGAGGGGAAAGTCTGGGTTTAGCCTCTTTCAACCTCCTGAACTTTCAGTTGCTCGAAAAACACACACAAACACCACTTTCTATTGACACCATAGCCACGACGAGTTCTAGCCTGCATCACTTGATTCTACATCGAATCAAGTAAATTAAACACATGGTTACACTCGATTAACCATGGGGAATCAAAGCCCTATGGTTAATTTCAGTATCATGATCGAATTGATGCTCAATTGGTTCGATTATGATTCTAGGGTTCTTAAGGAAATTGGGGATCTTTTCAGATATAGTTTATAATAATTGTTTTGCGTCTTAAGACAAGAATTGAGGCTTTGGACCACCGGTTAAAGCACATGGGTGATGGGCAGGAGGTCCCGGGTTTGAACCCGGGCACCTGCAATTGTTTTTAAAACAATGATTTTTAACTATTTTTAATTCCAGAAAAAAATCTAAAATATTATTAACATCATATAAAAATCATTTTTAAAACTCATACTAAATAATGATTTAATTAGAAATATTTTCTTTTAAATTCTTAGGAGTTATAATTTAAATTCTTCCTTTTATTTTGAAAGTGGTAACAAAAATATATATATATATATATATATATATATATATATATATATATATATATATATATATATATATATATATATATATTTACATGTTTTAAATCTTATATAAAAGAATATATATATATTTAAAATGTTTCATCTATTGTACTTAATAATTCATTTTAATACAATATCATTTATACTACAAATTATTTACTATATCAAATAGTTTTCCAATAAATTCTTTAATTATAAAATTCTAAATTCTTACTAATGAAATTATTACAAAATTTCTTACTTAGTTATTTAAATTTTAAAATAATTATTTATTGTGTCTATTTCATAATTTATAATCATTGGCTAAACGATTTAAAAGTTTTCAAATAAAATCGTTATATTATCACGTTGTTATCTAAAACCCCAAATTCCAAAAGAAACCGTAGATACCCCAGTAGCCGTTAAAACTATAATAATTATGGGTTAACTTTGAACGCCGTTCTTTAGGTTGAAACTTAACAAACCCTTGACGTTTAAGTTCAAGTCTCCATATCTGTTCATCGTTATCATCCAAGTGAGTTTCCATACCCCGTTTTACTTTCTTTCATACGTTTTGGGGTGAAGCATGTTAATCGTATTAAACTTACACTTGTAAAGATGTTTGTATTCTTGTAACACACGTGCAATTCATCTTGTAATTTGTCATGGTTATTTGGAATCTTGTAAATATTATGCGATCGACACTTGTAAACATCATTAACTATTGCTAGCCTAGCGACGTCATAGATCTATGGGCCTGGCAAGCCTATTTGGTGCTAAAGCCGAGATTATTGCCGGCTCCTGGTGACGTATTCTTGATCATCATGGGAACCAAGTACACTTAGCTAATCGTATAATTTTGTTGTGGCCATATTAGTCAAGGTTTGATTGTTACATTTGTTATCCATTTATATATGCATTATCCTTTAATCTATTACGTGAATTGTCATCTTAAAAGATTATATATTTATGTATGCACAATCTATGGGAAGTCACCAACATTATATGTTGACCATATTTTTTAACATGTTTCAGGAAATGCTCAAGCTTAGTATTGCTTTTGAAGACTTGAAAACATCTAGGATTGGGCCTAGAGAAAATAAAGATCATGCATTGAAACTTGATGATTAAATTTCACTTATGTTTTGATTGTTTGAATTGAGACTTTGGTTATGACTTTGTTTGACATGAAATGGATTTTTAATAATATTTATGCTTTGAAATAGTGTTGTGTGGCATGAACAATCTTAACCCTCACATCTCAACGTTTTCGCCGTTAAGGTTGGGGTGTGACACCAATAACATATGGTATGTGGACAGTGGGTGCTCCTGGCACATGACATGAGACATTTCCCTTCTACATGATTTCAAGCACAATCAAGGAACAACAATGGCATTTAGTGGAGATTCAAAAGGTAGAAGAATAAATGGTGAAGGGATAGTGACAAACGGCCAGCTTAGCTTTCACAAAGTCAGCTATTATGAACAATTGAAGTTCAATTTTCTGAGCGTGTCACAGATCTATTATAAGAAATATTCTACTCACTTAACAGACATTCATTGCTACGTTCTAAAATCAGAGTTTCAAATCTTTGAAGAATAGGTTGTCTTGAAAACACCAAGGAAGAATAACACTTATGTCTTTAACCTAAATTCTATCCAACCTACCAAAGAAACATATTTACTTTCAAAAGAATCTTTTGATGGTCATAACTATGGCATAGATGTTTAGGACATATAAATTTCAAAAAACAAGAACAAATTGGTCAAAGGAAATCATGTAAATGGTTTTCCTCATAAAAAATTTCACTCATTTGACCATTGTTCGACATGTCTTAAAGGAAATCAATATAAAACTTTCCATAAGCCCAAGCTTATGAACACAAACAATACTCCATTAAAGTTACTTCATATGGATCTCTTTGGGACAACTTACATCAGCATAGGCAAAAGGAAGTATTGTTTGGTGATTATTGATGACTTTTCTAGGTTCACATAGGTCTTCTTCTTACTTCATAAAAATAAATCATCAAAAATAATTAAAGACTTTATCACTGAGATTGAAAATCAATTAGACTTTAAAGTAAAATCAATGAGAAGTGATAATGGAACAAAATTAAAAAATGATGATTTAAATTAATTTTGTACTAACAAGGGTATTTCTCATCAATTTAGTGCAACCAGAACTCCACAACAAAATGGAATGGCTAAGAGAAGAAACACAACAGCAAGAACCATGTTAGCTAATGCTAAATTGCCAATCATCTTTTGGGTAGACGCAGTTAACATAACTTGTAATTTACAAAATAGATAACAACTTCACATGAGACATCACCTGAAGTTCAACAACATGGACCTATCCTAACACATGATGATAGTGTGTTAAATCCAACTAAAGAAATTTATTAAAGTACTTTTGATTTTGATGTTCAATACAAAGAAGCCTATGATTATTTACATGCTTCAATTCAGAAAGCAAGAAGTTTGGCAACTAGTTGACCTTCTTGAAGGATGGTATCCTATGAAAATTAGATGGCTATCAGAAACAAGACTCATGATAGAGGCATTCCTATTAGAAATAAAGCATGATTGATAGCCCAAGGTTACACTCTAGAAGAAGGGATAGACTATGATGAGGTGTTTGCACCTATTGCTAGACTAGAAGCCCTTAGACTATTCCTTACCTACTCTGTGTTCATGAAGTTCACCATGTACCAAATGGATGTAAAGTGTGCCATTCCGTATGAGAAGATTTCAAAAGAAGTTTATTTCAATCAATCATAAGGCTTTAAAGACTTAGATTTCCCTCACAGGGTATATAAGCTTGACAAAGCTTCGTATGGTCTACATCAAGCATCACGGAAATGGTATGAGACATTGTCGTCTTTTCTCCTTGAACACGGGTATAAGACAGGAAAGATAGACCAGACACTATTCAGAAAGAAAAAGGGTCATGAGTTGCTGCTAGTGGAAATCTATATGGATGATATTACTTTTGGTTCTACAAACAAGCAACTTTGCAAGAAATTTGAAGATGTCATGCAATCTAAGTTCCAAATGAGTACTATTAGGGAGCTCATATTCTTTCTAAGGTTGCAAGTACAACAAACTGCAGATGGAGTCTTCATAAACCAGTCAAATTATATGGACACAATGTTGATGAAGTTCCATTTGCAAATTATTAGTCTATCACAACTCCTATAGATACTAAGATGAAAGATTGGACCAGATCCAAATGGCAAATCTGTTGATCAAAATCTTTATCGCTCAATGATAAGCTCTCTTATGTATCTCACAGCTAGTAGACCAGACATCATGTTTGGAGTATGTGTCTGTGCCAGATAACAGGCAGATTAACAGGAGTCACACATCAATGTTGTCTAAAGAATATTCAGATATCTCAAGGGCAACCCTGACTTGGTTTATGGTATCTATAAGAAGGCAACTTTAATCCGTATGCTTTCACAGATGCAACTTCAACCGGATCCACCTCTGAAGGTTATCAATAAATTGGTGCCAGACTAGTCTCATGGCCGTGTAGGAAGCAAACAAACTTGTTAGTTTCTACTATAGTGGCCGAATTATAAGGATCAGTACAATATGTAGATCGATCTCGAAATGAAAACGCGGAATATTGACATTACGGATAAGATTGAATCAATTGATGAACATGAACACAAGATGTAAATAACTTCGATTAGTATTGCTCTCTGATTTGATTACAAATTACAGTAAATGCAAAATCGAGAAATGAACAAAAAGCTTACTAATTACATTACAAAACTCCTATTTATACAAAATTAAGAGTTCTCGCGTGAGTCACTAGTTCTCGAGTGACTTGATGTTGTCGCGGGAGAACCAGTTTTCGCGCGGCAACTTAACATCTCGCAAGGCTTGATCTTCTTATCTTGATTTGATTT